>JBBCBC010000018.1:11256386-11816621 GCA_037126765.1 Stenogyne calaminthoides
AAAGCTCTGGATATTTGACTTAATTTAAACTTGGAGGTGATTAAAGTTCGAATTATGCTTATGATTGCTTGTAGCTTTTCAGTGCTATTTAAACTATGCTTTTATCAAGTTTGGTTGAATAATCTAATTGGATGGAGAGAAAGCTAATTTCGGAAGCCTATGCCTGTAAGGACTATGGAGGATATATTGGTTTTAGAAGAAAATGTTGAGTAAAGCGTGACTGTTGTCTGATTAATGATGTTTCTATATTTCGATTAGTTAGTATTTTATCCGTGTGAATTAAGAATTGGTATAATAACTTCACTGAACTTGATAATAATAATTTAATACTGCACCGCTCTGAGCAAGCTGTGTTGCCAAGTTAAACAATATACCATAAAGATGAACTGGGAAGAAGTTATGAAGTTAATAAGCCTTAATTTTGATAGGTGTGACAATATAAGGAATGGAAGGTTAGTTGTATTATAAAAGAAACTCTATGAAGTGAAAAAAGAAACTCTAATACCAATTCAAACTGAGGGTTTGTGAGTTTTTATTCAAGTACAGATATGCCATATTGTGTATTATTTGATTGCACTATTAGGTAGTAGGATAGGTATAATTTCTTTGTGATTGAAAAGGTGGATATACTAAAACTTAAAAGTTTAAGGCCAACGAGCCTTTTGAGTGAAAATTTTGTGCTATCCTAGTTATTCAACTTCTACGAGTGGATTTAATGTAACGGGGAATTTTGGTGGAGGTTAGGCAGGCAGCAGGGTTGCTACTGAAAAAACAACCTGAGAAGTGTACAAAAACCATGCCACCTGCAAACCTACAATTTATAAAGTCAGAGCTGTTACTCTGTATGGGGAGCATTAAATAGGCAAATCAGGTCTACAGCTGGAACGATTATTAGCACTTTTGTGCAGATTGGGGGAGTTGCAGAATGACCTGAATTGCTCAATGTGCTTGAAAAGTGTTTAGATAGTAATGATGTGAATCACATGGAAGGTGCTATGGATGCTTTCTCTAAGGTATAATTTATTGCAACTGGTGCACGACTAATACTGTTAAGGAAAACAACTAACCTCGTTCAGTGAAAACAACTAATACTGATAAAATATTACCTTTTAGAAAAACAACTAATGTCATTTAAAAGTGCACTTGAGTTGCATGGTGAAATTGGTGCATAGAAGTAGTTAACCTCCGCTATGTATGAGTTACAATATCTTTCATTGTGGTTTTATATATGATATACCATACATTAAGTTCTTCCTGCACTATTTTTGATTGCCTGAACAAGCATAATGTTATTATCATGTACATATGTAGCCCCAGTGGGGTGAAATACGGTTGATGAGATCTTAAAGGCCATTCTTTTCTTTTTTCTTTTGGTGGGAATTGTAATAACGACATTCAAGAATATTCTTTAAATCATAAAAAGCTTCTTTTAGATTTTAATTATATCCTCTTCACTCTACCTATTCTTTACTTATTGAGGAAAAAAAGGATGAAAAAAAAAAAGAGAAGCTGTGCATTATATTTACTCATACTTCTCTTTTAAAAGAAGGCCTTTACCCTTTTCACTGACATATTCTCTTTGAGAAAAGAAATGGAAGGCTGAAAATCTAGTTTGTGCACTTGAAGAGTCTATGTATCTTTTGGTGCAGATTTGTGAAGATGCACCCGAACTGCTTGACTGTGATATCTCTGAATTATCTGAACGGCCCATTAATGTTTTTCTTCCAAGATTTCTTCAGGTACTTATAATGGCTCTTGTCTGAACGGCCCATTAAAGAGAACTTGATGACCTATGATTTCAGAAATGTCATATTTTCTCTTTAATTTGTGTGGAACAGCTTTCCCAGTCGCCACATGCTATATTAAGAAAGCTTTCCTTGGGATCGGTGAATCAGTACATTATGCTAATGCCTTCGGTAAATGCAGCTCCATTTGAATTGGAATCTTTAGTTACTAGTCTCTCTCACTTGGGCCACTCCCTCAAATGTGATAGAAATCCACTGTTTGTAAATTTGCAGGTTCTGCTTGCATCTGTGGATAAATATTTGCAAGGTTTGTTTGTTCTTGCCAATGACCCAGCACCAGATGTGCGGAAGCTGGTAAAGGAACTCTTCTTGTTGTCTTCTTGAATTGGTGTTATGTCAATAGCAATCTTGTCTAGATATAATTTTGGTCCTTATAAAGGATTTATTGAACAATCCCTTCAGTACGTTTTACCTTGCTTTTGTTTGTCCTGTAATATTTTTTGTTCCTTTTGCAACAATCTCTGTTTTGTCTAGATTGATTTGCAAGCCTGTTGCAATTTTATTATTCCTTCTCTTGTATGTGATCTAGCATTCAAGTCAATCTTGTGTGTTTCTTTACATACTTGTTCACATTCACTAAGGCAATGTTTGTATTGGTATATTGGTTTTTGAAAACCAGTTTTTAAAATCTAGGGGATTCTGAAATCCTGGTGAATAGTAAGGTGTGTGTTTGTTTTGAGATTTTAAGTAAGGTGAGGTTTAACTTTATGTCAAATCAGTGTGTAAGAGTGAATGATGTATTACTATATTGTTGATGGGTATGATTGTAATGATCATATGCTGTGAGTTAAATATGTTAAAGTTAAGGAGAGAAATTGATTGTATTGGAAAGTGTGATAGTAGATTTATAGGTGTTGTAGTGGTGGTTTATTAAAACCGGATTTCAAAATTTCAAAGTAGAACCAGATTTAGATTTGCAAATCCCAAAAACAGTTTCTAAAACCCAAAACGATCATTGCCTAAGCATAGGATCAGGTGATGTGAAAGCTCTAGGTATGCGGTTATCTCTTTCTGTTTCATATGGTTTACACGCTGTTGATGTCTTTCAATGGAGATCACATATTATTGTGCAACTTCGAGTGCCTTTCCAGTTTTTTTCTTTGAACTTTCCGGTCAACAGGTATGTGCTGCATTTGTTCAGCTAATTGAAGTTCGCCCTGGTTTCTTGGAGTTGGGTAATTCTTCGCCACGTGACATTTCCAAATTCTTGCTAAGTTGTAAAATGCCACTAATCCTCACTTCTTTTCAGCTGTTATTACCTATTGATTTTGACCTATTATATCTACTAATTTTAATATTCCAAAAGCTTTTCTGCTGATTTTTTCCTGATGCCATTTCATTTTGACTACAGCCACATATTTGAGGAATGTGATTGAATATATGTTGCTAGTCAACAAAAACCCAGATGACGAAGTGGCTCTAGAGGCCTGCGAGTTTTGGTACTACTACAGATGCTCTCATTATGTTTATCATATTTTTATGTTTGTGTATTTAAAAGTAAAAACAATAAAAATGATTATAAGGGTTGTCATGAATCGAATTTGCTCAAGTCAAAAAATTGACTTTCCCAGATGAGAATCCGTCATTGTAAAAATAACTAAACTTAGATAATTTGTAAAAAAATATGAATAAGACAAAATTGTTAAAAATTTTGTCCAAACTAAAAATTCAGTTTTTAAACATCGGATCCACCAAGATCTCATGAGTAAACGAAGAAAAGGTCTCCCAATTAATTTGCAGCAATACTACTGCTCCCATGGGTAATGCAATTACTGACCTTTCCGAGCGGGGATCAATTCCTCCGCACTTACTTTCTTTGCGTTTATTTACTGTAAAATTAATTTATATGTCCTAAAAATCGTCTTTTTTTTTACAATTTTTTAAAATTCTTTATTTCAATTATCTTATTTATTAATTCAATCACATTTTTATATAATAATTTTTTTTTATATAAATTTAAATTAAATTATATTATATTAAAATTATATTTTTTACTTGTTTTTTTTAAGTTTTACTTTTTTCTTTTAAACTTGCAACAAGTAATACTTTTTTTATCTAAATAAGTAATATTTTTCTTTAAACATTTAATACTTTTCAATTTATGTGTGGTATCTTAATTCATAGCATATTATTTTTTAATTAATTGAGATTTTTAAAATTAACTATAATATTAATTTATTTTTTAGTAATTGAATACAACAATAATTGATTTATTCAATATTAAGAAAAAAATAAACTAATGTATCCTTCTTAGTATTCTTTGAAATGAACTAATTATGTTTATCATATTTTTATGTTTGTGTAGTAAGAGTTTCAATAGTATATAATCATTTCATGATGAAATTGTTTTCTAGGTAAAAATATCTCTTTCCCAGATGATGTTGGTCATTTAAAAATAATAAAGCTTAGATAATTTGGAGTTGCAGTATGAATAATTAGCAATTGATATCCACTCAAATTAAATAGAGTTTTCAATCCATCCCAGCCTATAATACATGCATGAGTAAACGAAAGAAAAGAAAAAAAAAAAAAAGTAGCGCATGCAGCAGTGTACTGTACATGTACATATGTAATGCAATTAAGTTTTTTTGCTGGCAGTGTTCAAACCGCACCATAAAACCATACATTGGGTTCATAACGCGTGTCTAAGTTTTCTTGGACATCGGTTATGAATCATTGTCTATTTTTTTAATAAAAGTAATCTCCAAGTTTATAGTTTGGAATTGCTTTAAAAAAGAATCTACCTTTTTGCAAATTTGTACAAGCTTAAATGTGTAGTAGTGCAAGATATATTATTTTATAATTAGTCATCTTCAGTGAATTATTTTTTCCGTGCATGGTCAATAGAACTTTGCTTTGTTCTTTTAATTTTAGCCTTTCATGACTTTATCGATGGGAGAGATTGAGGTAAACTGTTTTTAAACGTATTTTGTGACTTATGGTAATGAGCATGGAATCAGTGGCGGAGGGAGGGGTACATGGGGTTACAATTGTACCCAAAAAATGAAATGTATCCCCTTGTATAATTAAGAAAAAAATATATTTTATTATGTATAATTAAGAAAAAAATACTCAAATGAATACCCAAATTTTAAATCATACTTAAATGTATCCCCAAATTTCAAATCCTAGATCCGACACTGCATGGAATACCATCTCTTTGATGATGAATCTTGTTTTCACCTTAAGTTAATGCTCTAATTGTATAACCTGTTAGGTTACTTCATTCAACTGTAAATCTTTTTTTGTGCTTGGATAGGGAATTTTGTTTGAGATTCTTTATCGTTGGACCTGTATCTTTGCACATCTTTGGTAGTTCAAATTGCTAATAACCGTCAACACAACATAACAAGAGCCAATCAAGTATTAAATAAGGGAGAAAGGTCTACTCGAGGAGGAGATTTATTTTTTACCACCAAAAAAATGTATTTTTTTTCCCAAAGCTGTCCATGATAGACCATAACAACCATACATTGGATTCAATAATTCCTAAAATCTCATTCGTTTTTAAAATTTTTAGTGGTCTGTATTTTGTGCCATTATTTTATTTGGTATACAAAGTAATCGTGAAAAATAGTTGGCTATGCTGCTAGAGTGGAGGATCTACCTTTTGCAAATTTGTACCCCTCTCTTTGTTGCATTTCTTCTCTCCATAATGAGCCTATTACTTCCTTTTCTCTATCGGATCTTATTTTTCTCTTCAACATTCTCTTTCATGTAGTCTTCATTTTGTTTTCCATATTCTAAAGCATCATAAGAATTTATTTTATTTTATTTTTTTTTTGTTTTGAAATTGGAGTATTGTGCAAAAGAGTGTATTTCTTCTTCATTCCGTTATACATTTTTTAAAAATTAATCAATAAATTGTTATCATAAACTAATAAAAAAGAGTTTCAATGCTTCTCTATTTGAGTAAGATGATCCCTGAAAAGATAATTCTGCAATAATCAGTATTTTGTTAATGAGCACGCAAGTAGATTTTCATATTATAGTGGATTATATCCAGTTTATATTTTTATAGCCTTTGACGAATAACAAATTGTTCCTTAATTGAAATGAAGAAAACTTACTCCACTAATATATCAAAACAAAGATGAATGAGATGATGTTGAAATTGAACTACAATGGAACTACCCAGAGTGCTAGAGTGATTCAGTTTAAGCAGTTTATGTTAATAGTCCGAATAGTTTGTTCGGTAATTAACTATTTGACAAAATTATCATAATTAATATTGCTTGTTGATTTTACTCTCAAATAGATGGTGAGTTTATCTGTTTTATGCGGACGATGATGAATCTCTTGTGTTGAAGTATTTGAAATGAGGTTTGTTCTTGATTCTATTTTTGAACCTTCTTATTTCAGTGTTTGTTAAATTAGGCTTTTTTTTTTTAAATTGTGCTGTCTTGTTGAACTATGTCACTTTTTGTAGGAGGATGGGTCTCTTCCGGATCGAGATCAGGTCCTATTGCAATTTCTGGTGTTCACTTTGGATGTCGCATGATGATTTTTTGATATATCTTTATCATATCATTAATTAATGTAGGATCTGAAGCCTCAATTTTCATTCATCACGTTTTCATGGTTCAGACGATGCTGAAGATGAGGTACATATAACACTTCATTTATCATTAGATCAATTATACCAAAATTAATGGCCAAAATGGTGATTGCTTTGATTTTTGCCAATTTTAGAAAAAAATATGGCTTTTTTTTTTTTTGAAAAGTAAAAAAAAATTCTGTGTGACACTGTTTATCAATGACTTTGTTTTTGCCAATTTTAGAAAAAAATATGGCTTTTTTTTTTTTTTTTTTTTCACATTTTCTAATTTTTTTTTTCACCTATGGAGAAAATGACAAACGTCGACTAGATAATAAAATAAGTGCTAATTTTGATCACATGCTCTCTCGAAATGCTTTAAGAACCAATGAGACCCATTTTACCTTTTTTTTTTGCTTCTCGGAGAAATTGTCGGAAGATGCCACTAATTGGAACTAATTAGACTAGATACCACGCCCCAAAATTAAATCAAACAAAAAAATTCACATCCATTTACGATCTCTCGGAAAGACATGCCACGTCAACTATAATCATTAAACGGTTTTTCATATCCAATCTTCACCTCAATTCTTGCCCAGAAATGAAGAATTACATAACACAACCAATTGCATTTTATTTCTTTCTTAGGGTCAGTATCTGTGTCTAGTCTTTGGTATGGTATTTTTATGTAGGTTCTTCGTTTCTTGTGATTTCAGGATGATGACATTGTAAACGTTTGGAATATACGTAAATGCAGTGCAGCTGCATTAGACATCCTGTCCAATGTTTTTGGGGACGGGATCTTGCCCACCTTGATGCCTATTGTGCAGGTGGTTAAGTTGTATGATCATTGAAGCTTAATTATAATTCTTGCTTTGTTCTAGGGTTTGATATCCTTGATTTCTTTAAGAAAACTTTCTCAAGCTTGTAGAACTTCTGCTTGCTTTGTTGGCAGGCAAAGTTGTCCGCTACGGGTGATGAAGCTTGGAAAGAAAAAGAGGCTGCGGTTTTAGCACTTGGTGCCATAGGTGAGGGATGCATTAATGGCCTTTATCCACACTTGGCTGAGGTAAACTTTAGTTATACAATATGTATATAATAGAAAAGATACTGATACGTTAAATTAAGGTTAGGCTCTTTATTTCACGCCAATTCCATAACTTGCCGTCTATTCTTCTAGATGTGACAATTTTATTTTTTTTCGCTGGGGTATGTTTGTTTTTGGATTTAGTGGATTTCAAACAAGTGGATTTCAAAATCCTAATAAATATTAATGATGTGTGTTTATTTTGAGATTTAAGTAGGGTAGGATTTAACTTTATATAAATTGATTTGTAATAGTGTGTGATATTGTATTATAATATTATGATGATTGAATGATTTTGTACTGATTAGTGTGTTCTATTGGAAATTGTAAAAGTAAGAAAAGTGATGAATAAAAAAAAACATATTTGCATTCATGTGTCATTAGGGAGAGTGCAGTGGAGAAAAATTGGTATGTGTGTAAGGTTTATAGGTATTTATAGGGTAAGATATATTGAGTTTTTAAAAACCTGATTCTAAAATCCCAAAGTAGAACTGGGTTTAGATTTTGAAATCTCAAATCCGGTTTTGTAATCCCAAATAAAATATACCCTTAATGTTTCTCATGGCTCCCGACTGCTTTATGTGATGCTTATTTCATCTTAGTTGGAAATTTTCTTTAGTGTGGTCTCTGTTTAACAACTAGGGGTAGTCTTGTCATTTTCCTTGCCCTAATATTCCCGGATGATTTTCTTATGCAGATTATCGCATTTCTTATTCCCCTCTTAGACGACAAGTTTCCTCTGCTACGAAGCATCGCTTGTTGGACATTGTCGCGTTTCAGCAAATATATTGTTAAGGTAATATACTATAACTTGTTTTCTAATTGTAAACAATCTTGCTCCTTGTAAGGTGTCATTTTGTTAGAAGAAGTGATAACTAACCTCCACTTTTAGAGAGGAGTTGGGGGCTCAAATCCTTCCTCTCCCCTACTTCTCAATTTGTAAAAGGATTCAAATATTTATTTTCATTTTCTTTTTCTTAAAATAATTGTCAATATATTGACCATGCATCGAAGGAGAGAACTTCTAGTTTGAATAATACAACTGAATTTAATCTTTTATGATAAAATTGAGAGTCATTGAAAGTTTGTTTAGCATAATAAAAATTTAATGTTTAACGCATAAGAACAAGTATCCCGTCTGACCTTGATCCCACAAAACAGTGATTGGATTAGTTGGACTGTTCCTGAATTAAATCAAGATAACTTCCTAGCAAATTACAAGATAGTGCGTGCAGACTTTGGATTTCATAGCCACCAAACCTGCAATTCAGTCTCATCAGACAACATAACTAAATTTAAATTGGAACTTTTTGTTTTTGCCTTCTCACTTTAATCTTACCATTTTGGATCTTATAACAACCTTTGCAATGATTATTTCTTAGCCCTTCTCTTACAGTTGAGAGGAAATGGGTTCTTACCCTGAAATTTCTGTTGGTTTTTTAATAAATTATTATGCTATTTGTACCTTCTTCACTTTATCTTTATTCTAGCTTAGTTTCCATGATGTCTTTTCTTTTCTTTCTTTCCCTCCCTGAAAGATTGTTTAGCACTTTCTTTACATGTTCTAGGGTAATGCTCTTCGAGAAGGTCATGACCAATTTGACAAAGTCCTGATGGGGTTGCTGCAAAGACTATTGGATGATAATAAGAGGGTGCAAGAAGCTGCTTGTTCAGCTTTTGCGACAATTGAAGAAGTCTCTCTCTCAATCTCTCTGCGCCCCCACCCCCCACTTTTCCAGGAAGCTCTGTGTTCATCACAACTTCATATTGCAATTACTAATTAAATTTTTTTTTTTTTGACAGGAACTAATTTAATATTAATCCATATATATTTTGTATGTTTTCAGGAAGCTGCAGAAGATTTGGTACCACGATTAGATATCATTTTGAAACACTTACTGTGGGCCTTTGTAAAGTATCAGGTTGAATCATGTTCCAATTTTGACTCTAATTTATTCTTTTTATGTCGGTTGGAGCATCAGAACCTTCAATTAGGATTTAAACCTATTGTAACTTTCATAGTATCGTGCTCTTGTTTCCACAGCCTCTCATTTTTAAGAGTTCCGTTATTTTCAGAGACGAAACCTCAGAATTGTATATGATGCTCTTGGAACATTAGCAGATGCTGTTGGAGGGGAACTCAATCAGGTATACTAACATGCATAATGACACTTTAGTTCTTTTTATTCTATTCTACATATTTTTTATTCCTAACATGGTGCAGAAGAGTTGTAAATATCTTCATGAAGGATTCATGATCTTAGAGATTAGTGCTATTCTATATTTTGTGTTATCTGATCATTTTTTATTTGCTTAATACAGTTTCTTTTGTTTCCACTTAAGCACGTCGTTACCATGTTGATCATTATATGCGCAATCAAAATTGCTACTGGCATTATATTGACAATTGCAGCCTGCATATCTTGAAATCCTGATGCCCCCTCTGATTACAAAGTGGCAGCAGCTTTCAAACTCTGACAAAGATCTTTTCCCACTGTTGGAATGCTTTACGTCAATAGCACAGGTATCTAGCAACCCTTCTGCTCGATTTCAGTTGAATTTGATGGAAGACAGTGGTCATCATTCATGTATTGCAACTGTATATGTCAGTTGACTATTATTCTGAGTAAATTGCAAAATTGATCCCGTACTATTTAGTTTTGGCAATTTTAGTGTCATACGAATTAATTTTGCAACAAGTCCTATAACTTTATCCTGTGTTGATAATATTGCCAGATTTTAGCACGTGTTGCTCCTGTGATTGGCCGGAGTTCTATGTGACAGCCAATCTAATGACTTGGTGACACTTATGTAGCATAATAGGCTCCAGTAAATAAATTTCAGTAAAATAGAAACGAGTTCCCAAATTAATCACTTTTACCAAAACTATTATATATTGGTCATAAACACTAAATTTATCCAAGTAATTTACGAGCTTTCCTCTTAGAAAAATGTTAATTGTATTCTATCAAAACAAGATTTATATGCAATTATTTTTTTAGTTATTTTAGTATTAATTTGGGACTTCTTTTATATAAATATTTAGAAATAACATCTTTAGGCTCATTATGCCACATAAGCAATGCCAAGTCATTAAATCCGTTTCCACATGGAACCCCAGCGTGCAAAAACCCGGTAATATTGTCATTAAAGGAGCAGAATTTCAGCATTTTAAGAGTTACGATGCAAAATTTAATTTATGGGACTGAATAGTCAAGACCCAATAGATATAGTATCAATTTTGCAATTTATTTGGTATATAAATATGACTAACATAATATGATTTTTATTCAAGCACTGGGTACAGGATTTTCACAGTTTGCACAGCCAGTGTTTCACAGTTTGCACAGCCAGTGTACTTTTTAATCACTCTAGTGACAAACTGAAATTCTGTTTTTAGGTTGATCCTGTTTCAGCTGGTGCACAGTATGATAAGGAGTTCGTTGTTTGCTGTTTGGATCTTCTCTCTGGTCTTGCTGAGGGTCTTGGCCCTGACATTGAGAGTTTGGTAAACAGTTTTCCATAATGCCTTGTATAACACTACTGCACTATATTCTCATGTCTGCTTTTTATCTTGATTGGTCTTTAAAATTTTAGGTGATGTCCTTTTGGTTTTTAAGTGACTTATAGAAACTGGTTTTTGAAATTGAGGGGATTTTGAAATCCTGATAAATAGTAAGGTGTGTATTTGTTTTGGGTTTTTGAGTGGGGTGAGATTTAATTTTATGTCAAATTAATGTGTAAGAGTGAATGAATTTTTATTATTATATGTAAGAGTGAATGAATTTTTATTATTATATTATTGTTTAGTTTGATTGAAATGATTGAATAGTGTGAATATGATGTAAATATATTAAAGTGTAAGGAGAGAGAATTGATTGTATTGGAAAGTGTGATAATAGGTTTATATATTTGTAGCGGTGGTTTTTAAAATTTCAAAACCCAAATCCTGGTTTTTAAAACCCAAAAACAAACCTCACGTTACTGTTCCTGTTCTGTTCAGCTGTGTTTTAAATTATGCGTATATATAAAGTCTGGTTGGAGGAAGCCTGAAATTAGAAATGGAGATGAAAAGAAGAGAGAAGCTGATGCCTTTCGAAGTCTGTCCTCTTTTTGAGTCATTATGGTGTAGAGTGGCTACTTTTTGTAGCAATTTCTTTGTTGAAATCTGTGACCGTATTGGTAAACTTGTCTTCTCTAATACTTGCTCAAGTCATAAGTTTTTAAAAATTAATTAAGAAATGGCATACCCATATTACTTATGACTTTTTGAATTTTGTGTTGCAGGTTTTACAGTTTCATAATTACTTTTACCTGTTTGTCGTTTTAGGTTTCACAAAGCAATTTACGCGATTTGCTGCTTCAATGTTGTGTGGATGATGCATATGATGTCCGGCAAAGTGCTTTTGCACTGCTGGGAGACCTTGCTAGAGTAAGTTGATGATGAATTTATTTGGGGATAATAATCTTTTTAGGAACTAATGTATGGGGGGTGTGACTAAAACAGGACACTCTTTCGGACATTAACTTTTAAGTTGTGTTTATTAGGGCTAATTTTGACCTAATTCGGCCTAAAACTCACGCGCCGGCTGAAATCGTCCAATTTTGGCCCGAACCACCTAGATTCAGGCTAATTTTGTCAATTCAGAGTATTCTATATTTGCTAGAGCCAGTGTTTTACTTATTAGAGCTTTTCGTTCCTCCTCCCCTGTAACATTTCCAATAAGAAACTTCAATTTATGTTCTAATTTGACCTTGAAGCAGTCAGATATTCAGGTTTATCTTTAATGTTGACTATAGGTTTGCCCATCCCATTTGCATGCACGTGTGGCTGAATTTCTTGATGTTGCTGCCAAGCAATTGGTAAGTAAAAAACATCAATCTGACGTAGGCTTATTCAGTACCTTTTCACAAATTGCAATCTAATCTAAACTTTTAAGTTTTTGTAAATAAAACCTCAATGTAAAAAAAAATTTGCAATTCAAACTTCCGGTCAAATTGACTCTTGCCCGTTTATGACGTGTCGAACAATTAACTATGCCATCATCCCACTCCACAGTACGTACATGGGTGCTGACATGGTTAATTTGTTCAACACATCATGAACATTCAAGAGTCAATCTGCTCAGACATTCGAATTGCATTTTCTTTTCTTTTTTTCTTTTTTTTTAAAGTTTGCGGTTTTTTTCTTTTTTTTGGGTCAAATCTCAAAAGTTTAGATTAGGTTGCAATTTGCGAAAAAATGGATATTTGAGTTTAGCCGCAATTAAGCCTCTGAAGTATTGGCAATAGTTCAATGACTTTATTTCTTGTCATTTAATTAACATTTGTCTCATCAGAACACTCCAAAACTGAAGGCTACAATATCTGTTGCCAACAATGCATGCTGGGCTATTGGAGAACTAGCTGTAAAGGTGTGGTCCTTTTCCCACTGCATTATGAAAGTTATTTTCTCTGTATCAAATTTGATATCAGTATTGGCATGAGCATCTGGCTTAAGCTATTGTTATGTTCCATTTTTGGCTGTTTGGTTTGTTGTGACTTGGTATTATGGTTTCATCTCAACCTGATTAACCATTTTGTTGGAAATTTTGTTTATTTGGGCATAGAGGTATCTACATATTCTTTTGTATGTGATGCCGACAATATATAGACTCCATAAACGGTGTTCTAGTTCTGTTTGAAATCAACACATGTCTTAAAGCTCTGAAACTTGAGATGTCATCACATTAATGCTAATGCTTGTGAAAATTGTTGAACGCAAAATAATATAACAGGATCTTTTGCATTGTGGCAACTTTAAATGCGGTTAGATATTGACTCTTCAGATGATAACATTCCTGTTGTAATTGATCAATTGTTATTCTTTCATGTTGCATTTTACATTCAAACCATGGTTTAATATTTAACTCCAATATGTTCATTAGTTTTGCACTTAATTGTATTATCATTTTGATGATTCCTTATGGGTTGTATGATGCAGCCGCTATTATCTTCTGATTTCTACCCCAAATGTTTTGTAGAAAAACTTTCTTTGCATTTTGTTTATCAAATGAGGTGTAACCTAATCACTAAATGTTTTAAAATTCAGGTTCGCAAGGACATCTCTCCTATAGTTATTTCTGTAGTATCATGCGTGGTACCCATACTTCTACATCCAGAGGTAATTACCCTTTCTTTTAAATATTATTTTTGTGTTTACCCTCAGCCATCTGTTTATGAGTGGCTTCTCATTCTATTGCCAAGTTCTCTGGATTGGTGTTATTTTTTTATGAATGAAAGTTGATATGATTGCCTATTTTAGTTGTAAATCAATGATTATTTTGGAGTTGGTCTGCTGGAAAATCTGTCTGTTACTTTTTCCTCCCATAAACGCATTGCTGATGGTCAAATTCGTAGTTTGAAGGTATTATAGTTGGAAGATGCTCTTCTCATACCGTTGATTTTTAATTGTTTAGGGCCTGAATAAATCACTCGTAGAAAATAGCGCTATTACTCTTGGAAGACTTGCATGGGTTTGCCCAGAACTTGTCTCGGGTTTGCCCAGAACTTGTCTCACCACATATGGAGCATTTTATGCAGTCATGGTGTATTGCTTTGTCTATGTAAGTTTTTGCTACATTAGTCTTGTGATAAATGATGTTTTGGGTCAAAAAAATTTAGGCCCGTAATATTGGGGGTTGCAAAAGAAAGAAATTATGTTTACTGACCTATACACAAAGGACAATGCTTTTTTATTTGTGCAACTGTAGGCCAAATTGGGCAATTTTTTGCAATTTTACCTATATTACATTAATTTAAAAAAATTGTTCTTAATTCACAGGGGTCAAAGCCCAATTTTCAGTCCTCGCGTGAGACCCACGTGAGATTTTAACCTGATTTGCACTGATTCGGGCCAATTTGGCCTACATTTACATAAATTATGAAGTATTGTCCTTAATTTACAAGCATGTATACACAATGTCCTCCTTTTGCAACCTCCAAAGTTACGGGCCTAAGAAAACATTTTTCTCGATGTTTTGATAACAACTAATCTTGAATCCAATTGCATCTGATGTATCATTTGAGGAGGAAGGGGTGAAGTTGGCTTGTAAAGGTTCTATAATCCAGCTGATGTATGCAGTGGTTACAAATATTTGTATTCTTTTATATAAGATCTTCTTTCGGAAGATAGTACTCCTTGCTTCTTAACATATAGCATTTCCATTTTCCGTGCATACTGCTAAAGTACGGAGGAAAATAATCGGTTCCCGGAGTAACTTGGGTCTTTTTTGTGTCAATTTTGGTAATTTCTGCGTGCAATTTTAATTTGAGGCACACTTGCGTGAGATGGTCTCACGGTGAGACGGAGCATAATTTGGACATTGACGCTTTAACACTATAGGAGGGATGGGTGTTGAGTTGTGCTAGGTTGTACCTCGTCTCATACGAGTTTTTATCTTTTACTTTTGTATGAACTTTCTTTTCTTCAATATTGGACATTTTGGACCATAATTGAAAAGGTAACAAATTGCATGACTAAAATTGACACGGCTAAGTTACTTGATATTAATTATGTTGTTGAGTATCCCCCGGGTTCTTGAGAAGATATTTATTCAATAAACGACTTGATACATTTCCAGATGCTTAAGAATGGAGCATGGGAACAATGTATGTCTGCTTTGGAGCCACCTGTGAAAGACAAGCTGCTCAAGTATCAACTGGAGTGATCGATTATCTGTTCTATGCCTTGCATCATTTGCCGAGTCAGGTTCTTTTTTGTCGTCAATTAAGTTTGTTTCCGACGGTGGAGCCAGTGTCCGCTGCATCTTCATATTGAGTCTTGAAGTTCCCATCCATAATTCACTGGCTACATGAAAACAACTATTTTTTTTTATTTTTTTTTAAGTCGGAAATTGGTTTTGCTGTGTAGACTAGGGGGAGGTGTTTGGAGGGTGGAATATAGAGGAAATGGTGATATAGGGAAAATAAAATGTGAATATAGCTTTGATCGAGTGATGATTTATTTTGGGAGATTGGGTGTATATCGCATTATAAGGTTGTACTATCATAAGAGAACAGAATGATTGTTGCACAAATTGCATTCTACTATCAATCCTCAATTTTTTTGTTGAAACCAAAAATATTCTGCATGTACTTTACATTTGGGTCCAGATTTGCAACGTTAAAATCAACTCCGTCCGTCCCCTCTTTTTTTTTTTTTTTTTTCTCAACTATTGATTTTTTTATCTTTATTTATTTATTAATATAATGCCTATTGAAGAGCTATTAAGAGATAGTTGACTGAGTATCATTGTATTTAATATTGTATTGTATATTTCCATATATCTTCCCATGTATTCAGGGAAAGTTGTTGTAATTGTATCTTGAATTCTTTTTATATTGGAATTCTTCCCATCACCAATTTAACGATGATCTCAATCATGTTCTCACATGGTATCAGCCATTAACGATCCTAAACCGTAGTTTTTCTAATTTTTTTGGCCGCCATCTGCTTCCCCTTCTCTTTTCCTTCGATCGTCCGATCGGTCTGCCATGGCGCCGAACTCTGATCCTCTCCTTGTCAATACTATGGTCAGCATGACCCCTCTCAAACTTACCTCCTCCAATTATCTCATGTGGTATCAACAGACGGTTTTCATGGCCGAATGTTTTGACATAATGGGTATTCTCGACGGATCCTCCGTCGCTCCTCCTCCCTCTCTGACGAATGACGCCGGCGTCACTTCCCCCAACCCAGATTTTCAAACTTGGCGAATGAAAGATCGCAAGTTACTCTCTGTTCTCTTCACCTCTCTCTCTGAAGAGGCTATGGCCGAAGTACTCGACTGCAAGTCATCCCATGCCGCGTGGTCGGCCCTTCAGATTGCCTTTTCCGACTCCTCGGCGTCTCGCACGCATCAGCTACGGGAGGAACTCCTCTCTCTCTGCCGTGGTGAGTCCTCTGTTGATGAGTATGGTCGCAAATTCAAGGGATTATGTGATCAATTATCTGCAATTGGTCGTCCGGTTGATGATTCGGACAAGGGCCGTTGGTTTTTGCGCGGATTAGGTCTTCAATTTGCCGGGTTTGCTGACACTCGCCTTGCTCTTACTCCGGTTCCCAGCTTCCGTGATTTACTTAACCAGGCGAAACAATTTGAATCAATGCATTGTGCAATGGAGGGCACGCCTGCATCGAATGCCGCCTTCTCGGCTGTTAAGGGACAGCCTAACTCATCTGGTGGAGGGCAGAACTCGGGCGGCTCTCGTCCAGGGTCCGGTGGACAACGCTCCAATTATAATGGGCAAAATTCGGGTGGCTTTCAATCTGGAGGTCGTGGCAACTCTAATGGACAACAGCGCAACAGAAACCCTAATCCTGGAGGTGGTTATTCGGGTAGCTACTCGAACTCAGGTGGTGGTTCGGGTCGTCGTCCTCCGAGATGCCAGATTTGTCGTGGGGAGCATTACACCGATAAATGTCCCCAGTTTCTCAACGCTCGCAATGCCGCCCCTGTTGCAAACTTGGCCCAGGCGTTTACCTCATCATGCAACGTCTCGGACCCAACCCCTGATTGGTATTTGGATTCCGGTGCCTCAGCTCATTTGACGAATCAGACTTCTGCTCTTGACTCTTTTGAGCCCTATTCTGGTAACGGTTCTGTTATTGTTGGTAATGGGACGTCTTTAAATATTTCTCATATTGGCTCCAGTAATTTAACTGCTGATGTCAAATTATTGGGCGTGCTTGTTGTCCCTCATATTACGAAAAACTTATTGTCCATCAGTAAATTGACCTCTGACTTGCCTGTTGATGTTATATTCTCTGATAAGTTTTTTACAATTCAGAACTGGGTAACCAAGAGAATTCTGGCTCAAGGCAGGTGTGATAAAGGGCTTTATCTGCTTGATCGTGGCATTCCGACTTTAGTTGCAGCTATTCGCAGTAAAGCTTTAAAGGCCAGTTTCAGTTTATGGCATTTACGCCTGGGGCATGTCCCGTTTGATGTCATTTCACTTTTGAATAAATTAGGCCATTTATCTGTTTCGTCTTTATTACCGGATCCTAGTATTTGTTCCTCTTGCCAGTTGGCTAAGAGCAAACGTTTATCTTTTGTATTGAATGAAAAAACGTGTCACTTATGTGCTTGATTTAATACATTGTGATTTATGGGGTCCAACACCTATATCTACTTCTGATGGTTATAAGTATTATGTGGCATTTGTGGATGATTTCTCCCGTTTTTCCTGGATTTACCCATTACGTGCTAAATCAGATTTTTTTGGGGTTCTAGTGCATTTTCATAAGTTTGTCTGCAACAAATTTTCTCGTACTATGAAAGTGTTTCAAAGTGATGGTGGCACTGAGTTTATCAATACGAGGGTTCGTGATTTTATGTCCCAGAATGGCATTCATCATCGTCTATCTTGCCCATATACTCCTCAGCAAAATGGTCATGCCGAACGAAAACATCGTCATATATCAGAAACTGGCTTATCTATGATGTTTCATTCTTATGAACCTGCATCTTTATGGTTTGATGCTTTTGCTACTGCTGTGTATCTTATTAACAGGTTGCCTTCTTCGGTTTTGCAAAATAAATCCTCGTTTGAGGTCTTATTTGGGTATGCTCCGAATTATGCCAACTTCCGGCCCTTTGGTTGTCGTGTTTTTCCCTATTTGAGGGACTATGCAGCAAACAAGCTAGCTCCTCGAAGCTGACCTTGTATTTTCTTGGGATACAGCAGCTCCTACAAGGGGTTTCGCTTCCTTGATCCAGAATCTTCCCGGATTTTTATTACACGGCATGCACAGTTCGATGAGGCACTTTTCCCGTTTTCTCGTGATTCGATCTCCTCCTCATCACCAGCTAATCTTGATATTATTAGTATCTTGGACGGGTCGTCTGCCTCCCCAGCAGTCGGGGTCCCGCCTCCTGTCACCATGTCGTCGCCATCCATGCCTAGCGCTAGGCCTCTGCTTATGCCTCTCGATGATGATATGCCCGATCTCGAGGAGTCCCTGTTGGAATTTAGAGGCACGTAAACACGTAATACATGCGCAGCGAAAATAAACAGTTCACCAACAACGAACAATTAATTGCAAATATTAAATACGAGTAAACAGAATTCTTACAGTAATTCGTATATCGTTTTCTCTACTATGGTATCCACGTAATCCCCAATCACGGACTTGCACAGATTTGCCAGCGTTGAATCCCGAGATGAATTTGCTAGGAAAATTCTAACTCTAGATCTTATGGAGAAAATATGAATTAACGTTTTTTGTGAATTCCCAAGAGCTTGTATATATAGGGAGGCCCAACTTAAATCTTAAGCTAGCCTGATTGGGAAATAAAATCCCTAATCATTAATTAAATTAAATCCCTTTAATTTAATTCCCTAAATATAAATCTCTACGGATTTAAATTCCATATATGTCAAATCTCTACGATTTGATTCCATATATATTAAATCCTACAATAATATACCATATATTATTATTGGGAATTCCTATTTAATTAAATCCAATTTAATTAAACATTAATAATAATTAATTCCAAATTAATCTATTATTAATAAATTCTCCATAAATTAAATATTAAATCCAATTTAACATTTAATCAACCAACTATAATCCGTAAAAGGGAACTACTTGTTGTGTGACCCATAGGCCCTCATATATCGAGTGATTAGTCAAACTAACGGTCTTAATTGAACCCTAGACAATAAATCATACATTCTCAATATGTGAGGTACGTTGCGAGAAACGTGCAACTACCTGTAACTGAAACATGGGCTATTACAATTTTTCATTCACGAATACTCGATTAGTCTTGATCATGATGAAGTGTCTATTCAAATAACTTAATTTATCTCTAATCACTAATTGATCATGTATGTCACACTTAGTCACAAAGTCTAAGTTGACGTGCATCGGCCGATGACTTTGATCCAATTATGATGAGAAGATGAGTGTTCTCTCTAAATCCACATTGAGGAATGAATCCTATTCTTGGCTCAACTTCCACGCACATGCACTTCGTGATGAACCCAATCCAAGTCGTATCTACCCATGGAAGGGTGCAAGCATTGATCATGGTCAAAGTTCATCACTCCACACATGTCGTGCGTATTGACCTCAAGTCAAATGAGTATTGCATCGCTCCCACTAACCGAGACACCCGTAGACACATATAGTGGAAATACATCAAACGGTTTCTCGGATGGGTATACCAATACCCTCTAAGGTATTTGTGCATCCATCATGAGATACCTAGTATCTCGTAGTAAGTGAGATCTTACTACACCCTCTAAGAGTATGATGCAGATCGCACACCAATCTCCATTGCATCATCAATATTCCATTCTTGATGATCCTTGATCGGGGCTATTTGAGAGTCATGCTTAAGTCATCTGAGTTCTCACAACCTCAATGACAGCAATGACTCATGGGAACACCTATATGAATAAATGCAAGCAATCAAACATAATATTCAAACAAGTGTATTGTCATACATTAATATTAAATGAACTATAATATTAAATCAAACTGAATATCATCGAGTTTTATGTCCTTACAATGGATTGTCTCTAGGACACTAACACTAACAATCTCCCACTTGGACTAGAGTCAATCACCTCCATGTCTAACCCCTAGACCATCAAATGTCTAGTGTGTACATGAACACTCAGTGTTTTGGTGAAATGATCTTCCAAATTAAATATGTGGGAATACATTTTAATTCTATTTCTCCTATCGTTATGATCTCCCGGATCAAATGATAAGTCTTGGTACATGCTTGTTTATGCTTGTTGATCTCGGTTCCTTTGCTTGCGCAATCGCACCAGTGTTGTCTCAATAAAAACTTTATTAGACAACTGGCACTCGGAACTACCCCTAGTTCTATTAAGAACTATAAAATCTAGACAGACTCCTTGAGGCTTCTGATACAGCAATGTACTCAACTTCGATTGTTGAATCTGCGGTCCTTTTGCTTGAAACTATTCCAACTGACCGCCTCATTATTGAGAGTGAAACGTAATCTGACTGTGATTTGTAATCATCATAGTCGGATTGGAAACTTGCGTCAGCATAACTAGTCACTACTGGTTCTGACTGTCCACTATAGACAAGGAAACATTCTTTAGTTCGTCTAAGATACTTCAGAATGGTCTTGACAACAATCCAGTGAGACTCACCCGGATTCTGTTGGTATCTATCAGTGATGTTGATAGCGTAGGCCACGTTTGGCCTAGTGCAAGTCATGACATACATTATTGACCCAATTGCATATGCATATGGGTCATATTTCACGTGCTTGATATCAGCTTCATCAGAAGGACAATCCTTCTTTGACAGCTTTATCCCATGATTTGCCGGTAGAAACCCTCTCTTAGAGTTCTCTATCGCAAAACGCTTCAACACCTTGTCTACATAGGTGGACCGTGACAGCCTCAACATCCTTCTGGATCTATCCCTTTGGATCTTGATCCCTAAGATGTAGCAGACTTCACAAAGATCCTTCACCATGAAGGTCTTTGACAACTAATCTTCAACGAACTGCATTAACGGGATATTGTTTCTCAAAATCAATGTGTCATTGACATACACGATTATGAAAACAATATTCATCCCGTTGTGTTTACAATAAACACAAGGATCTTCCGAATTTCTGATGAAGTCAAAAGACTTGATAGCTTCATCAAATCGGATATTCCAACTCCTAGAAGTTTGCTTCAATCCATAAATGGATATCTTTAGCTTGCATACTAGATTAGAATTTGACTTAGATGTGAAACCTTCCGGTTGAGTCATAAGCACTTCCTTATCAATGTCTCCATTGAGGAAAGTTGTTTTGGCGTTCATCTGTCAAATCTCATAATCACAGTGTACTGCTATCGCAAGTAAAATTCAAATGGACTTGATCTTTGCAACTAGTGAGAAGGTCTCATCACAGTCAATGCCTTGCGTTGACTATAACACTTCGCCGCCAACCTAGCTTTGCAGGTTTGTACTTTGCCATTTGCATTGGTTTTTTGCATGAAGACTCAATCGCAACATATGGGTCTAACCCCTTTAGGCAACTCAACCAAGTCCTAGACTTGATTGGTGTACATCGAGTCCATCTCGAATTTCAAGCCACTTCCCTGAATCAATATCTGATATTGTTTCAGAATAAGTATTAGGATCGTTCTTATCCGGTATGTCCACATTAACTAGTTCCTCCAAGAGGTAACCGTATCTAATGGGCGGATTACAATTCCTAATATACTTACTGAGCTGTGGTTGTGCAGGCTGTACATTCTGATCGTGAAAAATTTTGTGGTGCATCGATTTCATCAATGTCCGAAGAGTCCTCAAGAGCTACACTTTCGGATGCCTCTTGGGCGGGAGTTTGAACTATGTTGTTCTCATTCAGCCAACTTGGAGGTTCTTGCACTGGCAAGCCTACTCCAATTACGCTCCCACTGGCTGAAAGATGATCACCTAGTGAAAGACTCCCACCGTGGAAATTGTTGAATGCTCCCACTGATTCCTTGTCATGTTGCTTTGACAAGATATCAATCTCTTTGTTAATTTGTGGTTCTTGAATTTCTTCAAGTTCTATCAGCTTACGACTTTGTTCCTTAAAGACATAGTCTTCTTCGAGGAACTTGGTCTGCCTAGAAACAATCACTGATTAATTCTCAGGTAGATAGAAGTAATATTCTTTAGTTTCTTTAGGATATCCCACAAAGTAACCCTTTTCACCTTTGGATTCCAACTTGTCGGTAAGCATCCTTTTCACAATCATGGGGCAACCCCATGTTAGATATGTGTAAAAGTTGGCTTCCTGCCACACCATGGTTCATATGGTGTATGCTCAACTGATTTAGATGGAATCCTATTCAGAATGTAAATTGAGGTTTGTAACGCGTATCCCATAAGAATGTTGGAAGACAGGAAAAGCTCATCATGGACCTCACCATGTCTAACAGGGTTTGGTTTCTTCTCTCGGACACACCGTTCATCTGAGGTGTTCCGGGAGTAGTCCATTGTGACTGGATTCCATGTAACTTCAAGTAATCAGTGAATTCATGGCTAAGGTATTCACCTCCTCGATCCGATCGAAGAGTCTTGATACTCTTACCAAGTTGCTTCTCTACTTCAGCCTTAAACTCTTTGAATTTCTCAAAAGATTCAGATATGTGTTTCATAAGATACACGTATCCGTATCTAGAGAAATCATCAGTAAAAGTGATGAAGTAGCCGAAGTGACCCCTAGCTAGAGTGGGCAATGGTCCACAAAAGTCGTTGTAGATCAATTCTAGAACTTCTTTGGCATGCACCCCTTTCCTAGAAAAGTGTTTATTGATCATCTTGCCCATGAGATAAGATTCACAATCTCCATAAGACTCACAGTCGAATGGGGTTAAGTAGTCTAATTTTCTTAACCTTGCAATTCTTTTCTCGTTTACATGATCAAGTTCTACAATGCCATAAGTAAGTCGGGTTTTCATGATTACTAAGTTTGAGTCTTTTATTTTGTATATTAAGAACATCATATCCATAATGCAACAATTACATGTTGCGAGTAATAGAAAGAACTAGATGACTATCATTAAGTTCTAATCTAAAACCAAAGGGTAAGTCTAACACATAGGTCCCCACACGTTCAGTTAGCAACTCTTGCTCCGTTTCCACGTGTAAGACGACTTCACCCGCCCTAACTGCCCTATGACACATGAGCCCTTTCACATTAGTGCAAATGTGAGAGCTAAATCCAATAACCAATACCAAGCAGTTAGCGCTATTAGTGGACATGTTTATCTTAATAACAAACATACATGTTCTAGTGCTAGAAGCACCTAGTGCATCCCTTTTAGCAACTAGAACCTCATAGTCCTTCTTCCAGTGCCCTCTTCTACTTATAGTAGAGGCACACATCCTTGTCTACCTGCTCCTTCCTTTGAACACCATCTTAGTGACAGTGAACTTAAAAGTCTTGAGCACGTTGTGAAGTTCAGGCATGGTCGCATCCGTCTTATTCATATTGTAGTTCACAATGAAGTTAAAATATGAATCCGGGAGCGACTGGAGGATAACATAAATGAAAATGTTGGTCTTTTAGCTCAAAGCCTAAATTACCAAGTTTCTCAATTGGGCCTATCAACATTAGCATATGAGGTGAAATCTTCCATTCTTTAGCTAACCGACATCTGAACAGATCTCTCATCACTTCATAAATCTCAAAACGAGATTCAGAATCAAAGAGATCCTTCAAATGCTTGAGCACTAAGAAGGGACCCATTTTCTCATGTTGCCTATGTACATCGAGAGTCATGCCGAGCAACATCACATACTGAGTCTGGGAAGCATCCTCTTCATGCTTCTTCTGAGGTGCTACGTCAAACGAGGCTGCCTCAGAGTACCAGCTGTAAGGGTAACTGAGATATACGTGTCCAACACGTACTCAATCTTTTCTTGCCTTAGCACCAAACACGTGTTTTGGTGCCAGTCCAGGAAATTTGGCCTAGCCAATTTAGTTTGTTTCCAAAACACATCTCAATAACAATTATATATTTCAACTAACCAAGAGAAATAAAATAAAATGGGAATTAAACACATAATTCCTATGATCAATATTCAGCAATCAAAATAAACATGGCCTTTCTTTTGTGTTTATTTTGTCTCCATTATTTTCACATATTCAACAACCTCATCGGAAGAATACGAATTTATATCTAATATAAATTATAATGGAGTAGGATCCACATTCCTACTATCATAATCCCAGCGAGGGCTGTTCATTACAATAGCATAACTAGTAGGTCTCCAAACCAATTGCAAAAACTGTAATTCCTAGTTTGTCGAAACTAGTTCGACTGATGTCACTTACGCTTTGTTCCCAGCGAAGGCTAGCGAAACAAAGTTAAGTTGGTTTACAACCATCAAGCGGCGATATTTCATGTCCCTATAAGAGTCCCGTTAGATGTAGATCCGAGCAAAAGACGAGGGTCTTTAAGTGCTAATTGGAACGAAATCTCCGGTTTACTTTTAATTTTGATGGAAGACATCTTATCAAATTAATGAGAAAATCATATTTTCGTGAGGAGCGTTTTAAAGGCGGGGCATTAACTGCTTAATCGAGATCCAACATGTTAATCTACATCACATTTGAGCAATTATTGGGCGCCGCCTAGCCAAACATGATTTACAAGGACTAACATTTATTTGGGCGCCGTCTACCCAAGCATTTAATACGGTCCGATAAATATTGGGCACCGCCTACCCAAAAAATTATGATGCGGACGTAAAAGGCGTTAACAGAATATAAAACACGTTAACCAAGTGGAAATTAATAACCGTTTAATCATTTAAACCATAATTTTAAAATCCAATTTTAAAATCAAGTTTTAATAATTAAATTCATTATTAATATTTTGACTCTTAATTAATCCAATTAATTAAGTCCGTCATTAGTCCAACTAATACGTTTTTGGTGAGATTTAATAATTCTTTTAAAATAAATTTTAAAATCCAATTTTAAACTCAATTTTAAAATTTTTATTAAACTTCAATAATTAATCCAATTAATTATTTTGGTCCAACCAATATCCAATTTTAAATTAATCCAAATTAATTTACAAAATCAGATTTTAATTGTTTTATTGTTAGGGGCTCAGATGCAATTTCCAAAATTGCACCGGAGGGCCTGTTCCAAATCAAATTTGCAAAATAGCCCTCCGTCATCACCGCCCATATCCGACAACATCTAATCTGTAATTTGGGACAACCGTTTTCAAATACCAACCTGAATCATTATCAATTTCAGAATTAATCCAATCAATTCATCAAATTCGTCCAATATTGCAATCAAAATCGAACCAAACAAGAACGAAATCGAACGAAATTAAGCAACACATCGAGAACTCCAGACCTAGAATTCCATAGAGATCGAGTGAAGAACCAGAGCGAACTGGAACTCGCAGAAAGCCATCGGAAATCAGAAAAGGGGGCGGAGCTCGAGGTCGGAGCTTGACGCGAGCCACCACCGCCACCTAGGAGCGCGGGTGGCTTGTCGTCGAGCATCGTGGGCTGTGCGCAGAGCCGCACACCCAACCACCGCGGAGGTTCGAAACCATGCGTAGGAGATCAAATCGAGCGAGACGACCGAATCGGTGGCGCGCCGCCATCGAATCATCTCGATTCTGGTGGCGCGCCACCTCGACCCGAGTCAAGAGGAGCACCGCCAAGAAAAGAGACGACAAATCGACAGCGTGCGATGAAGACGATGATGGGGACGCGAGGCTCGAAGCCTGGGATGGGAAGAGCGCTCGGAGCACGCCGCGAGCCCCCGCACTCGTTGCGAGGCCACGACGCCTAGCACCGGCCTCAAGCAACGCGGCGTGGCGTCGCGGCCGCAAGGGATCGAGGTGCAGCGGCGAGATTTCTCTCCAAGAGAAAACCCTAGGTCAATTTGGGGAAAGGCTCCTCGAGGAAGACGACCCGGGCGGGTGAAATAAAACAATGGGGTGCGGTCAAAATTACCAAATAATTCGGCCGTGCCCCTTGTGTCAAATAAAAAAAAAAATATTCAAAACACAATTATGCAATTAATCAAAGAGCATGAGCTCTGATACCACTGTTGGAATTTAGAGGCACGTAAACACGTAATACATGCGCAGCGGAAATAAACAGTTCACCAACAACGAACAATTAATTGCAAAAATTAAATACGAGTAAACGTAAACATAATTCTTACAGTAATTCGTATACCGTTTTCTCTACTATGGTATGCACGTAATCCCCAATTACGGACTTGCATAGATTTGACAGCGTTGAATCCCGAGATGAATTTGCTAGGAAAATTCTAACTCTAGATCTTATGGAGAAAATATGAATTAACGTTTTTTGTGAATTTTCAAAAGCTTGTATATATAGGGAGGCCCAACTTAAATCTTAAGCTAGCCTGATTGGGAAATAAAATCCCTAATCATTAATTAAATTAAATCCCTTTAATTCAATTCCCTAAATATAAATCTCTACGGATTTAAATTCCATATATGTCAAATCTCTACGATTTGATTCCATATATATTAAATCTTACAATAATATACCATATATTATTATTGGGAATTCCTATTTAATTAAATCCAATTTAATTAAACATTAATAATAATTAATTCCAAATTAATCTATTATTAATAAATTCTCCATAAATTAAATATTAAATCCAATTTAACATTTAATCAACCAACTATAATCCGCAAAAGGGAACTGCTTGTTGTGTGACTCATAGGCCCTCATATATCGAGCGATTAGTCAAACTAACGGTCTTAATTAAACCATAGACAATAAATCAGACATTCTCAATATATGACGTACGTCGAGAAACGTGCAACTACCTGTAACTGAAACATGGGCTATTACGATTTCCTCCTTTCATTCACTAATACTCGATTAGTCTTGAAAATGATGAAGTGTCTATTCAAATAACTTAATCAATTTATCTTTAATCACTAATTGATCATGTATGTCACACTTAGTCACAAAGTCTAAGTTGACGTACATCGGCCGATGACTTTGATCCAATTATGATGAGAAGATGAGTATTCTCTCTAAATCCACATTGAGGAATGAATCCTATTCTTGGCTCAGCTACCACGCACATGCACTTCGTGATGAACTCAATCCAAGCCGTATCTACCCATGGAAGGGTGCAAGCATTGGTCATGGTCAAAGTTCATCCCTCCACACATGTCGTGCGTATTGACCTCAAGTCAAAGGAGTATCGCATCGCTCCCACTAACCGAGACACCCGTAGACACATATTGTGGAAATACATCAAACGGTTTCTCGGATGGGTATACCAATACCCTCTAAGGTATTTGTGCATCCATCATGAGATACCTAGTATCTCGTAGTAAGTGAGATCTTACTACACCCTCTAAGAGTATGATGCAGATCGCACACCAATCTCCATTGCATCATCAATATCCCATTCTTGATGATCCTTGATCGGGGCTATTTGAGAGTCATGCTTAAGTCATCTGAGTTCTCACAACCTCAATGACAGCAATGGCTCATGGGAACACTTATATGAATAAATGCAAACAATCAAACATAATATTCAAACAAGTGTATTGTCATACATTAATATTAAATAAACTATAATATTAAATCAAACTGACTATCATCGAGTATTATGTCCTTACAATGGATTGTCTCTAGGACATTAACACTAACAGTCCCCGCCTGGGCTCCCTCCTGCTGTACCCGAGCCTCCCCCTGCTCCGATTGTCGATCCCCCAACAGATCAGCATGTTCCGCCAACCGAGCCCGATGCTCCGCCCCATGCCGACCAGCCTACTCCTTTGGTCGCTGCCGCCCCCCTACCATGCATCCGATGGTTACTCGAGCTCGAGCAGGTGTGTTCAAACCCCGTTATCCGGTTGATCTTTCCTCCACTGCCCTTCTCTCGGTCTTGGTTGCATGTTCCGAGCCCCGTGGCTTTAAATCTGCTGCTAAATCCCCAGAATGGTTGTCCGCTATGCAAGAGGAAATCAATGCTCTTTGTACCAACCATACTTGGGATCTTGTGCCTCGTCCACCCGGCACAAACATCGTTGGTTCCAAATGGGTTTTCAGGACCAAATTTCATTCAGATGGTTCTATTGAGCGTCACAAAGCTCGTTTAGTTGCTCAGGGCTTCACTCAGGTTCCCGGCTCGGATTTCCACCACACTTTTAGTCCTGTAGTAAAGGCTTCCACTGTCCGAGTGGTTCTGGCACTTTCAGTTCAGCATGGTTGGCCCCTTCATCAGCTCGATGTTAAGAATGCCTTTCTTAAAGGCGTTCTTGACAAGCCCGTGTTCGTGGCCCAGCCTCCCGGTTTCATTGATCCACGTTTCCCAGATCATGTTTGTCGTCTGAAGAAGGCATTATATGGCCTTCGCCAAGCTCCACTTGTCTGGTTCCAGAGATTTAGCTCTTATTTGCTCAGTTTGGGTTTTTCCCAAAGCCGCTCGGATTCGTCCCTATTTCACTTTCATCGAGGTACATCCATCATTTATCTCTTATTATATGTGGATGATGTAATTGTCACAGGCAACGATCCAACTTTACTTAGCAAATTTATCTCTCGGACTCATCAAGAATTTGCCATTAAGGATCTCGGGCGCCTCAACTATTTTTTGGGTCTCGAGGTCTCTTACACTCCTGATGGTCTGTTCGTTGGCCAGGCCAAGTATGCCCATGATATTCTTGAGCGGGCAGAGATGCTAGACGCCAAACCTATTTCCACGCCTCTAGCTGCTGGCGAGGTACTTGTTAGTGATGGTTTGTGATCCGACGTTATACCGATCTCTAGTAGGAGCTTTACAATATTTGACCATCACTCGTCTGGATTTGTCATATTCTGTCAATCTTGTCAGCCAGTTTCTTCATTCTCTGACTGATGATCACTTTCAGGCTGTGAAGCGCATTCTTCAATATGTGGAAGGCATTGTCCACTTCGGCTTGTCCTTCACTCAGCGTCCTGAATCCTCCGTCGTCGGTTATTCTGATGCTGATTGGGCTCGGTGTATTGAGACTAGGCATTCCACGTACGGCTACTCCATCTTTCTTGGAGGCAATCTAGTTTCTTAGAGTGCTAAGAAACAACCTACAGTTACTCGTTTCAGCTGTGAATCTGAGTACCGTGCTATGGCTAATGCTGCTGCTGAAATCGTCTGGCTCTCGAACCTTCTTCATGAGCTTCAGTCATCACCTGCTTCTCGGCCTCAGCTTTTATGTGACAATAAAAGCGTTATTTTCCTTAGCCAGAATCCGGTTGCTCATAAGCAGGCAAAGCATATTGACTTGGATTATCATTTCGTTCGGGAGCTCGTCTCATCTGGCAAAATTGCTACTCGTTTCAACCCTTCTCATCTTCAGCTAGCTGACATCTTTACGAAAAGCCTCCCTCGTCCTGCTTTCGTGTTTCTTCGATCGAAGCTTTGTGTTTGCCTTCACCCCACGCAACGCTTGACGGGGGGTATTAAGGGATAGTTGACTGAGTATCATTGTATTTAATATTGTATTGTATATTTCCATATATCTTCCCATGTATTCAGGGAAAGTTGTTGTAATTGTATCTTGAATTCTTTTTATATTGGAATTCTTCCCATCACCAATTTAACGATGATCCCAATCCTGTTCTCACAAGAGCTCTATACTGTAAAGCAGATCAGACAATTAACATTAAGCTTAAGTGTTATATTTTTTACTAAGCACAAAGGGTGACAGATAAAAAGGAAAAAGAAAAGAGATTGTCATTTTGTAGTGAAATGTTTAATAATTAAGATTACTAATAAATGTTCAATAATTAAGATTTTGTATTTTACTACTTGAAAGTTGGTTTAAGTTTTTAATTTTTGTAATTTTGAGGTTTCTTCTTATAAAATTGATCACAATTTATTAAGAAAAATAGTTGAGGGAAAAATGTTTCTTTCGCCATGTAACTCAAAGAATTTAGCTACCGATTCTTGTCACAAAATTAAACAGCAGCAGCAAGTAGTAATGGACCATAATAAATTAATTAAAAAGCAACGGTTGGCCCACTAAAAGGTTTAGAGCTATTGCAAAATTTGTTCATCACACCCTCTAACATTTTTGCCTCTCATATATATTCTAACTAACATAATGTTCTACAACTTTAGAGCCAAATCCAGATTGATGGGTGAATTGAGACCAACATTGAGTCCTGACTTGTCTTTAACATCATTTGCATACACACCAACGCTCTCTGCAAGGCTTAGTTCCTTCGGAGGAAAGAAATTAAAGACACCTGTACTTTTAACACCATACTCTTTAACAAGAGAATATTTAGAATGCCGGAAAAAATAGTCATTAATCTTTCAAATAGTAGAAATTTTAAAGGGCATATTTTGTTTTTTTATAAACCCATAGTTTAGGAGATTGCATTTTAAGAACAATATATTTTCTTTTGGCAAATGTAGCCGAACAGACAATGCCGCAAATGTAGACTATTAACTCCTTCCGTCGTTAACAGATAGTGTTTTTTTTTAACCAGGTGGCTTAGCCCACCTGGCCACTGGGCTCCTCAATTGAGTGGGAGACCCAGGTTCGATTCCCTTTGGAAACGAATTGAAGTATGGAAGTTATAAGGTGGCTTGGTGAATTTGTGAAGTGTTTGGGTGCTTGGTGTACTAACTACTAACATTTAACAACTAACTTTGTCCGATAAAAAAAAAAACAGATAATCTTTTTTTTTAGTTGTCCCAAAGTATTGTCACATTTCTTCTTTTGTTCAGGTATATAATAAATACTTAATTGACAATTTTATCCTTGATAATGTCTTAGGACTGATTACTCACCACCTTGAAATCTGAACTATCAAACCTTTAATAGGGATAAAATAGGCATATTAGTTAAACTATATTTATTGATTTTTCTTAATCTTTGTTTAAAATCTAACGTGGCTATATTTTAGGGAGGATAGAGTACTTTTTGGGCAAATATAGTCCATTTTAGCGAAAAATTAATTTTCATGGTCTTAAGTTTGAAAAACATTATTTCCCTTAGTTCCACAACATATTGCATATTTTTTTTTATTGGAACGAACCACACACTTTGCATACCTTTAAAAGGAAACTCCACCCTCCCAATATTCACATATTACACAAAAATGTCTAAAAATTTACAAAGTTACCCTCCAACACTTGACTTATTATACATTTTTTTAAACTACATGTCTAAAAGTTGGCCCAATGTGCTGTGGGATGGAGGAGAGTATATTATGTCCTACATTTGCACCAAAACAACTTTTAAAGCCTACATTTGGCAAAATTAAGACATATTGTGCTTAAAAATTACCACACACATAGTCATTGGCTTAAAAAAAACATTATTCCCAAACATTAAATTTTTCAGAAATCAACTACCTTGTAAAATGACAGGCTTGGGAGTGAGTCGTTAAACAAGTTTAAACTCATTTTTGACCATCTTTTTAAGTGCATGCAGATACGGCCCGGACATGAGAGATTTAATTGCACTGAGATAAGCACGTTTGCGATTGGCGATTGCGTTTCGCGCATTGAGCTTTTTTTGGGCCATGCGTTGATTCCTGTGGGCGTTCTGATGTCCACCTAACGACTGACCCGATTGAAACTTTTTGTGACAGAATGTGCAACTGTAGTCCCATGACTTTAAGCTATTATTTTGTGTCAATGGCGATTGTTTTATCGAGTTTAAAGAGGTTGAGACCGTTTTGTTTTTTCACCATTTTTTAGGGAGGAAATTAAAGAGAAGTTGGCAATGAGGTGGTTGAAAGAGAGGGTGGTGGGGGGATTTTATAGCAAAATTCTGGTTTCTTTTATGTCATGCATGATGAAATTTTTATGGTGAAAGGTTATGACATTTAATAGGTTGGAGGAAAGGTTTGTTTTTTGGTGAAGTGTATTTTAACTTAAGGTCTTAGTGACATTATTTCCGTACACTGAGATAGACTCATTCACATTTTTGCACAGATTAAGAAGGCATATTAGATGTTATTGGAACTATAAGTTTTTCTCACATTGTTTCTAGTTTAGCTTTAACATAAGATGACACTTAAATTTATTTATTTTATAAACATATAATTTGCTACACTAAATATACAATTTACTTACAATAAAATGTGCAATATGTGTAATATGTGTTCGTGAAGTAGTTTACACGTTTTAATATAAATAAATTATATGTTTCAATGCAACAAGTTATATATAGATATAAGACTTAATTTTTTATCACGTCGTAGGTTCAAATGATGCCAAACTATGGACAAGGTCATAAATACTCAAACTCATCTCCCCACTTTAATTTAGTGAAAGTTGTTGCTGAATTAAGTAGCGCTACAATAAAATTAGTTCAAACTTTTTGTTGGTTCTCTACATTGACCTCAACGCGCACAATTATATATATATATATATATATCACAAGAAAATGAAAATGACCTAAATGAGAGATCTTGTTATGATCATGTAATTATAATATTTCTACATAAAATTCTTTTAATGACATTATTTTTGGACCTTTTGCAAAATCAGAAATTATGGTACCAATTTTACATCTCTAGTGCTAAAGACGTGTCTTAAGACAATATTGTACTTCAAATTCCAGCACTTTAATTGGGACAGAAAAAATGATCAAATTTATAAGGAGTTACGGGATTAAGTTGAAAAACTCATATTTTTTGTGACCTTTTGCGGAAACGACTAAAGTTATAGCTAGGACCAAATGGATTTTAACTATATATGAAACACAAACAAGTACCTAATCTATATAATATTATGTGTCAAATTGTAATGTTTTTATTTGTTAGTTTCTTCCCCTCAATAAATAAGCTGTAAAGATTTATTTCAATGAACGAGATATGATCAGACTTTTTGAAATCTTCATGCAGCTTGTGGTATTAAATGAAGAAGTTATAGCTTTTATCTACCCATCCATTTAGGATGATGCCAAATTGTGGATAATATATATCATCAATACTCCAATTATCTCCTCACTTTTTAATTATTACAAACCAGCCTTTTCTGTGTGTCCGAGTTGGTCAATTAACTTGCGCAACAACAAAATATATGTTACAGTTCAAAGCTTTATATATGCTGGCTTCCTCAATAAAGAAGACTGAATAAGTTGCAATACTTGTGGAAGATGATTATAATTTATAAGGTGCCAATGACATTTTATTTTTCTTTTGTAAATAATAAGAATAAAGAAGATGCAAGTCAAACAAATGGAGAAGATAAAATTTATTTTCAGATAGGCTTTTATAAACAAATGCAGAAGATAAAAGGTTCAGAAAGGGAGAGGTGAACTGAAGGATCAAGCGCTTGCCACTAGACTAAAAGTCCGGACTTGTAGTGAGGTGCTACTTTAATTCCCTTAACCCATACCTAGCAGCAGACACCACGGGCGGCACGCAACTATGCCTTTAATCGAGCTTAACGAGGGTCTTGAGTCAAGAATCGACCTAAAAGGCGGGAGATCTAGGATTTCTCCCAACAATCCCCCAAAGATGGCGACTTTTCGCCAAACATACCACTATTTGCGTCATGGGGACTCAACCCGTGACACGTTCTCCGATACCACTTGTTGGTCGGGGTGCTAGTCTTACGTGTATGTGTGGGGGAATACACGTGTTGGTGTTTTTAAAACTTTTTTCTTCGAGGTCACTTGGGTCGATAATCCTCGAAGATTAGGTTCTCGAGAAGCCTGAGATCGCTCCGAGTCAAAGTTCATCGAGGCGCAGTGATCCCGAAGTCGCTTTTCGTAAACCTCGGATAATCCCAACCGAGTCCCGAAAGTGTCAGAGATCCCGAGTTGCTTGGATCGATAACTAACTATGAACCCTCGAAGAAGAATACGTTCGGTTTGGTAACTATCCGTTCTAGCTACTCGGTTGTGTTGAATGGTTGGCCCTTAGTTTATACTCGTTTTAAGCTTTCTTTGAAAATCTTCCCTTTATGAAATAGTGATTAGGTGTGATTCACTTATGCAACTTCACGGATTGATTCCAACCGAATATCGATTGAAAAGTATGCTTTCAAAATCAAGTCAATGCAATGATGGGGGCGCGGATAAGGAAAGCAATAAAGAACCAAGGCAATTATAGTGGTTCGGAGACTCAAGCTCCTCGTCCACTCTCCGCGACTCTTGGAGAAATTCACTATCAACCGGGCTTTCGACTACCTTGTAGTTTACTTACTCAACTTCGGCCTTGAGCTTTACGACTACCTCGTAGTTTACTTACTCAATCACACACAAGCTTTCGGACTACCCTCAGTAGCTTACTAACTTCTCCTCTGGAGTTTTTCGACTACTCAGCGTAGTTTACTAACTCTTTACAACTCTTCTCACCAACAAACACACTCCAACTACCTTTACAAGGGTTTGGGGTTTCTTGGTTGGTTTCAACTAGGATGAGATATCCTTTACAATGAAGCACAATGCAAAGGGTTAGGATATCTCGACTAAGCTTTGGATAATTCTTATCAAAAGCTAGGCTTAGTATAGTGAGCTCTCTTCAATATTGAAGCACTTGGGAAATTCTAAGTTTTCGAGAGTGCTTTTAACTTTACAAGAATAAGCTTGAACTCTTAAGTTGCGTATAAATTTCCGTAACCTTACAATGTAGAGGGTCACCAAGATTTATAGGCATACACCAAGGTCACTCTTGAAAACTATCCGTTGGAGAGACAACCGTGAGTTCCTTTTGTGGTGTGTGAAAAATGACTATATTTAGGGTTTGAAACTCCCTAACACTTTCTAGCAATAGTCTTTCATGTGGCCGGTCTTCTTTTTGCGATGGAACCTTTGTACATCGACATCCTTTTAGAGACACATCTTTATCGATTGTCGATATAAATCTGATGTTGTCTTCCTCTTTTTGACTTTTGTCTCCGAGTTAAAGGTATACACCTTCAGCGGCTCTTTTTGGTTACAAACTACGAGTTTGATATAACCTTAACAACACTTCCGACTTAGTTCCTTTTTATGCATTTGAATGTCTTGGCAAATATCTATTTTCTAGGAATCGCGATCTTCTCGAAGATTGCATCCTTCGGATAGATATACTTTCGGTGCCTCGGAACATTCGGGTTCATCTTGAGCATTCAATACCTTCTCGAGTCTTGATAATTCTTGTGCCTTGATATTCTTGATCTTTAGTTTCTCGATCTTGATCTTTTTGTGTCTTGAGTCTTACGAGTCTTGAGGTCTTACGAGTCTTGGTCTTCGAATCTTTGTAGTTTATCTTGACCGATGTCTTTGAGTCTTCTCATTTGAGTCTTGGCCATTTTCGATTATCCTCTCGAGTCTTGAGAACTATTCTGAACTATATCTGCTGACTATACATTCTGCAGATAACATCCTGAATATTCTAAAACTGAATCCTGACTCAACTATCAAGATCATTCTGAACATGTCATACTCAGGGGTTTTGGGATCTAATCAAAATCATAAACCTTTATTTAAAATTCATCTCCCAACATGAACAAATAATTTTACAAGTTTCCGTGCACTCAGTTGGACAGCTGATTTTGACAAGTCAACTTCAAATTAAAAGTTTAGTTCAGAGTGTAAACTTCAAGTGTGATAACAATTTGCTTATCTAAGCTGATTAGTTACACTATTATAAAAAAAAGCTTGTGCGGAAATGTGTAGATCATTAGTTTATACTAGTTGTGCTTGTCAAAATCTTTTTAGTTACCTAATTATTGAAAATGTGTGATGTAAAATCATAAAATGTTAACTCAAAATATTGTAAATAACACTTATATAAACAACGGAACACCTAAAAGAAAATAATTAAATTGATGTAAATTCGCAAAGTAAATTAGTTTGTGATTATCGTTAGTGCGAAAATCTTCACTATAACAATGATAAGTGAACACAAAATTCAACAAACTTGAACCAAGTCCCAAATTAAAAACAAAATCTTGCACAAAGTGCTTCAATCGACAAGGCTAAGTGCATTACATACGACCAAAAAAATCTACTTGGATATCAAAGATAAGCGTCTAATAACATACAAGATGAATGCTAATGGAATGGCATATATTAGAGTATTGAAATAAATGAATTTGAAAAATAATAAGTGTAAGAATACATATATTTCAAATTATGAATTGTCAAAAAATGAAAGAGAAGAGAAGAGAGTGAAAGGGTAGAGAGAAGAGAATTCCAAATAACATGATTTTGATGAGAATTTAAAATCCCTCCATTTTAAATTAGATTTAAATCTGAGTATTTGTAAATTCATTTAACTCAAGTGGAGAGAATAGTAATTTATGTGTGAAATCCATGAATTTCAAATTCATCCATCCAAATTGAGCCTTATTGTTCTTAAGCAGACTAGCATACTGCATCGTTTGAGAGGTTAATGAAGGCAGTTAATTAGTTAGTTAATAACCTCCCCTCAACAGTGCATATAAATAAGGGATTCTTCAAACCTGTAACATGATTTGAGCTAGGAAATTGATTCAATTGTAACATCCTACAGGGCGGGGAAATCCCAAAACAAACATAGTCGAAATGTTTGAAAGATTGTATATTAAGATTTAAAACTAAAGTATATTTGAAATTCAAATTCTATTACTTCAAGTTCAATATTCCAATAATGCAATATTCATGATGAACAGAGTTACATACTTTCGATCAATAATGGATAAGAATAGATCCACAGCACAAGATAATTGCAGAAATTGCAACAGAAAGGCGAAGGACGAAGGGTGAAATCTTACCATTGTCTTTCCTCAAGAACATACCTTCAAGGAAATGGTAGTTTATAACTACTGCAAACAACGAGAGAGCAACTTGACAGAACAATTCACCGCCCTTGTGAAAGATCCTTGGGAATCCGATAATTAAGCAAGCCAGGTTAAGAATGTAGACACTGCACAATGGAGCGAGCAGTGGTGTCGATACTTGGAAATCATAGAAGCCCTGCTCATGACGCTTGCTTTGTTCATCATCGACCGCCTTGTTCGTTAGGGTGAAGTTTGCTTCAAGGAAACCAAGTTTGTCCTGAATCGCGTTCAAAAGTGCATAAAAGTAACATGCTCCGCACTTCATCAACCAAATCCGCAGTTCATACAGTGCAGTCCTGAATGCATCCCGATCTCCAAAGGAGAATACTTCTTGCACATGCTTGAGTAGTGATGAGACTAAAATATAGACAAACGCAAGGAAAAATGGATCGGACACCTATTAAACAATGTTGAGAAAGAAATAGTTAGGACTGCAGAAGGAAAAATGATTCCTAGAAAAAAAAGAAAAATGCAGAGTTCATGAATTCATTAATTCACTTGAGGCAATGTGCAGGACATTAAAGTCTTGGTGTGTGTTTGTTTGTTGCCCCCACCCAACATTTTTATTCAAATCCAAATCCTTGTTTATCAAAATGAGATTTTTTAGTATTGAATTTCAAATCCTATAAAATTCTACACTATAATACATCGATTTTACTTTTTTTCAAATACAATTTTCAATACATTATCAATCGTTCCTCTTATCTCACACTTTTCAATTATTGTTTGGGATTAAAGGCTCAGTTTGTTTGTTTATTAATCAATCCTCTACCCAAGTCAACTCTCTCTCTCTCTCCCCAATTTTATTTGACACACTCTCCCCTACTTTTCACACGATTATAAGTAAAACAATCAATCATCTATGATCTATCACCAATATTTTCAAAGTCCTACCCTATCAAGTCCTACAAAAGCTAACTCCCAAAAAACTACGAAATTCAAATACAACTTTTAGATTCATCAAATATACCTAATGGATTTCAAAATCCATAAACAAATACCCCCTTAGATTAAATAGGCCATTCATAAGTGTAGGAATGATCAATTACGCACCTTGGGATAGAGAGGAATGCCATAAATGAGACAGATTGGAGGAACTATGGCTAAACCATAGAAGGGCACGGTGTAGAGACAGTCAATTGCAAAGGAAGCATAACACATGCTTTGAAGAACTCCCATTTTCAAAGGACAGTATATAAGAGGTGAAAACCTTGACAGACCAATTTGCATTAGGCCAAAAGACCAGCGTGTTTGTTGAACCAACACATCATTCAAGTTTGTAGGGGAAGCACCCAAGAAACATGGTCTTTCAGGGTTGATTTGCACAGAAATCCCGCCATTACAGTGCAATTCAATGCCTGTAATAGCGTCCTCCACAACAGTAAAATATCTATAGCCCAGCTGCAATTGAAATGAAAAGGTAAATGATGATAATTAAAGTAAATTATGACTATTTGGCTAAGTGTTCACTTTATTTTAACAGTGGATAACTTGCCTCTTTTCCCCATTGTGTATCATTATCATAAGTACATGATGCTACCAATTGAAGCTCCTTTTGCAATGCATCTGATGGCTTTCTGTTTTCTGGCAACTGTGGTTTGTAATTTTCGTAAAGTGATTTGATGAACTCATTACTTGAGCCAAATGACTTCTTCAGCTGGTTCAGATCAACATCTGGACATAGTCACAACTAGGTTATGATTTAGGTAAATACTATCTATGTACACAAAGGCATATGAAGGCTTGTACAGATTTACAACAATCAACAGTACCCTTTTGAATTTTCTTGGTTCCATAGATTGCTTCACGTGTCATAAAAAAGTTGCAACCATAAATGGTAGGTCCTTTAATCCCATCCATGCCTTGCCCTTCTCTCTACATAAATTTTAATTATGTTCATATATCTAGAAAAAGGGAGAAAATAAAAAAACGATCCTCAGGCTAAGTAGAGCTGAAAATTGTCAACGAAAGAAAATTACCCAAATGGGGTTCAGCCGACCATCGTAGATATCATACTTGCTAATATTACGGAATTTCTGAAGGAACTGGACCCTAGTTAATTTTGGAGATATCTTGGCATCAAGATAAAAGCACATAGCTTGGCGAGCAGATGACGGATCATAGCAGTACATATCACAGTCCAGCACCAAGAAGTATGGAGCATTGCTGAGTAAAGCAGATACAAGGAGCTGCAAATCGGAGTAGGCTAATTATATAATATGCTGAAGAGAAAATAAATGACAAAAGGTAGAAAGAAAATAAAAAATTAGCTATTCCATGCTAATCTAGGGAGTACTTTTAGTGCATAGTGCATGTTTGTAGTGTTACCATGAACCCTTGTGTATAAATCAAGTCCACACAATACCTATCACGCACTTCACAGGCTAGAAATTTTGAAAAAGATAAACTCCAGAGTATAGCAATGAATTATTTTGGAAAAATAAATAGATAAGCTGGGGTATAAAGACAGTTTACTAAAATGTTGAGTGCTCCTCCTTTAAAATGGTGCGGATGACCAGGCCTCTTCTCTCGAGCAACGTAAACTAGAAGAGGCATCTCTTTTAGGTCTGAATCCCTATTTTCATCTGTCATCACCTGTTGATACAATCACATTTGAGACTAAAAGTATTATAAAGCAACAGTAAATTTGTAAGATCTGGAGGCAAGTACTGTATTAGAGGGTGTTTGGTTGAGACTTGAGAGGTTTTGGAGAGCAGGAATGAGAAAAGGAATTATAAGATGTTGTTTGAAACACGTTATTTTATTTTAAAGTAATGAATAATCTTCATCTGCATATCCTAATTAAGTTTCTCAAGACATGGAAATCTACTTATATATCTTGGGTGCATAAAAGATATAAAAATCAAGATGATATACTTTTGCCAGTGAAAGCATACATAGCGTCGCATTTCTTCAGCAGCTAAGATTCTCACTTTGGATCTTGCTTAATCATCAGGTATACATAATAAAAAGATGTGAGCCAATCATTTAAGTTATTTTATTTTATAGCCATAACAGGTTATGTCTTGGGTAGTTATCTATCTTGTAGCCATTCTACTCCAAGGAATTCTAAGAGATTGTCTAGTTCAACAACTTCAGTTCTCAGGCTGTTAGTCAAGAGAGTTGGCTCTCAGAAGAATCTCCACTATGAAATAGGTCACTCTGCCTATGACATTGTTATTAGAGTATTGAAAGTGTAATCTTCCTTGTTTTGGTTCGTTGTATGCAAGCTGGATTTAACAAAAGGCCTTTCTCTGTTTAAGAAACACAATTCAATGAACCGTTGGAAATTATTCATGCTGGCCTACTGGACCATCCCCAGTTAAACAAGCGAATCATTAACTATAATGTGTAAGTTTCATTGATAATCACGTGAAAATATACCTGGATCTATTTCCTCATGTCTAAATAACAAATTCATGATGTGTAACTTATCTAACCGAAACTCAGTTCTACAAGAAAATTAAGGAAATTCCTATTGGGGAGGAAAGTGTATCAGCTTGACTAATCTATTTTACATAAATGGTAGAGCGCGTAGAGTATCCCATCCCCACACACCTGAACGAAATGCGGCTCGAAGTCGAAACTGAGGTACGTTTTCAAATAGATTTCAATTCTAAATGTTCGATTCCTGACTACCACGGACGGACTTTGACTTTACATTCCCAAATATCCCTTTGTTTCAATACTCAACAACGGTATTTTGAAATCATACAACATCCACCTCTAATACTACTATTGCATCCTACACCCTATTTTGAAATCTTTATTACATATTAATATATTATTTATATATCCTAACAAATAATAATCCCTTCACTTTTACACAATTTCCAACACATCATATTCATTAAATCATTACAATAATAATATTTTAATATAAATCAATCAACTTTTTCTCCATCGTACACAATTTTATCCTATAAAATCTCCCAACAAACACAAAATCAACTTTTTAATTAGGACTTTGAAATCCAAGGACTTTGAAGTCCAGGATTTCCCACGCAGTCTATAAGCCCGAAACGAACGTATACAATAATTAAACGAATTTTCTACCTCGATAGTAGGTGGATGGTCTCTGCTAACAGAACTGCTGGCATTTACAGAAATCTTACCTAAAGCCTCCTTGAATTCGCCATACCTTTTCTGCACCCAAAAAAACCACAAGTTCGTAATAAAACTACAAATCAAACACCTAACAGTCAATAGTATCAGCATACCTCCATCATCTTCTTATCCTCCATGAACTCACTGCTGCCAATGAACTTTTCATGAGCACTTTCCTTGGACGCAAAATACGATTCAGGGCACCTGATTTCCAGCTTGTAATTTCTGCAGAACGGAACCCAAGATCTCGCGAACTTCCAAGCTTCACGAACGGCATCCAGTGTCACATAAGAACCGCCATCATCAGAGAGATAAACAGAAAGCTTATGCGAAGGGTAATCGAGCGCCATAGCCGATATAACGGTGTTCATAACCCCCAGAGAGGGCTCTTTGCTCGGATCCGCGGTGCACACGAACACGTCAATCGGAGGAAGCTTCTCGTCTTCCGGCAAATTCTCCGGATACACGGTTCGTGTAACTGGCCTCCATCGATGCGCTTGGTGAAGAATCCAGAGAAATGTGAGTAAGATCTCGGAGATAATGACGATTAGGTAGGGCAAAAGAGGAGTCTCTCTGGTCTCGATTATGCGGGAAAGAGTAGTGAATCTGTAGTAGAAAACAGAGAGAATAGCGATTCCATTGAAGAGCATGTGCAGCCTGTTGATGATGAGATTCGTTCGCAGCACACGGCAAACTTGGAGAGGAGATGAAGCCGCATCCATGGATTCCTCTTTTCCCCTGAATTGAATACAGAATCAATTCAGCTACTTCCAGTTAATAATGCGTTGATTGAACTTCAGGATACTGTAATTTCAAAATTATTAAAGGGGGAAATGAAAACCAGAGAGATTAGAAAATTATCGACTGGTGGGAATGGTTACGGAAGTGATGAGTATGCAGCGACCTTGATTTTCGGAACTCTAGGATTATTTGAAGAGGTGTGGGTCCCATTTACACCAAAAATATCAATTAAAATCAAATTGACAAATCATATGAAAACTAGTGGCAGTGAAAGCATCAAAAATGCACCCATGGTGCGTTCTGTGTAGGGAACAAATATGGGACGGGTATATAAAAAGTAAGAATATTTGAAGAGGTGTGGGTCCCATTTACACCAAAAATATCAATTAAAATCAAATTGACAAATCATATGAAAACTAGTGGCAGTGAAAGCATCAAAAATGCACCCATGGTGCGTTCGGTGTAGGGAGCGTTTGTTACAAATATTCTGACTTTTGATATACCCGTCCCATATTTGTTTATCATTTTAATACTTTTTTTTTTCATAAAAAATAATAGAGTAATTATACATTTTTTAATTATTATTTAAAGAGGTGTGGATCCCATTTACACCAAAAATATCAATTAAAATCAAATTGACAAATCAGATGAAAACTAGTGGCAGTGAAAGCATCAAGAATGCACCCATGGTGCGTTCGGTGTAGGGAACGTTTGTTACAAATATTCTAACTTTTGATATACCTGTCTCATATTTGTTTATCATTTTAATACTTATTTATTTTTTTTCATAAAAAATAATAGAATAATTATACATTTTTTAATTATTATTTAAAGAGGTGTGGGTCCCATTTACACCAAAAATATCAATTAAAATCAAATTGACAAATCAGATGAAAGCTAGTGGCAGTGAAAGCATCAAGAATGCACCCATGGTGCGTTCGGTGTAGGGACCGTTTGTTACAAATATTCTGACTTTTGATATACCCGTTCCATATTTGTTTATCATTTTAATACTTGTTTATTTTTTTTCATAAAAAATAATAGAGCAATTATACATTTTTTAATTATTCTCAATCAACGTCTTAAAATTATTTCACATGTCATTCTTTTTACTCACTCATCTACTTTAATAATAAAATTAAAAAGACTACAATACCTTCAATCAAAAGTTATTTTATCACTTTAAATATTAATAAATAATTATCATATTAAAACATGCGCTGAAAGCAAATATGTAAATAAGTATGTGATCGATGGAGTATTTTTTATTTTTTTATTTTTTTGACACTCTGTGACGAACGGGTCACGCAACCCTCCGATAAAATTCCATCAGTTATTTAATCTTCTTTCTTTCTATGGGGAAATCTACACAAATAAAACTTGGAGAATCCCATTTAACTATTTTCATTTCATTTCAATTCGAGTTACTTTTCTGTGCACCCCATGCATTAATTTAAATTGGTGTAATTAGATTCAATTTTAATTTGAATGAACTATGCACTTTAAACCATATCCCCTAAACAATTAACCCTAAATTATATATGAATCGTTCGGGCCGAGTGAACTTTCAAAATTAAATTGAAAAAAAAAACTAAAACTAAAAAAAATAAAAAAAAAACTTCCAAAATTAAATTGCACCAAATTGATTTGATTCAAATGGTGTACATGAAAATTTATCTTTCAATTCGTCTCCCCAAAACAATCCAACCATGTTAAACAAAGCTTCAACCCTATTCATGTATCCACAAAATATATCTAATATATTTAATGAGTAAAATATTTTTTTTAAATGGATCATTCTGTTGCATGAGTGTACGGTGCACTTGGGTGTACAAAACACACAGTCATAAAAATAACCATTATCAACCCAATACATAAGTCATTAGAAAATTTAATTCAACCTAAAGAGTAGTCACATTATCAATTCAAGTCATCACGTAACAAGGTTTAATTTAAGTCATTGCATAAGAGACTTTAAAGCAGCATCTCTAATGCACGGATTCTTTAAAAATTAACAGTATGTAGTATCGGATTCGTCTGGGGTGCGATTCGGGTGGGATTCATCTGAGATTCGCACCCGATTCGCCACGTGGCAAATCCAAATTTTTTTAACTTTTTTATTATCGGATACGCGTATTCTGTTCCGATGATACGCGTATCGGATACGTATCATGATTTTTTTGTAAAATTTATTAAATTTTGGGGTTTTTATTTTTGTAAAAAATTAAAACTTACTAATAATTTGAAGGACACACTCTAAAACTTATTAAATATTAAAATTTATTAATTTTTTATTATGATATATGACTTGTATGGGTTAATGATATTTAATTTAATTGTTGTTTTGTTACTTATGGGATGAATTCCTTGATATTAGTACTTGTGTTTTAAATACTCTTGATATTACTACATGTGTTATATATAATTGTTGTAAATTTTTTAATATTATTACAGGTGATATATATAAATAAATTAAAAAAATTGACGTATCCTGGCCGTATCGTATCCTAAAAATTTAAAAATCTACGAATCTCTGCACCCAAATCGTATCGTACCCGCACCCGCACCCGTGTAACACAGAGCAGCATCTATATATCCTTCCCTAAAAAAATTTCTAATAAAAATTAGAAAATACAAAACCCAGAAAAAGTTCCCAAATAAATAAACTAACATACACTGAACAGTGTTGCGTGAAACTTTGTGGCTCTGTTGGTTTTGCTATCTCTTCAAATTTTTATTTTTAAGTTATAAAATTCTGAAATTTTGTTTTCATACACCTCATGGCTCATATGATTGGGGACACTCGTGAGTGGTGCACCTTATATATTAATATTATATATATACGATACCTTATATATTAATATTATATATAATATACGATAATACTCCCACCCATATGATATGATAGGGATTTGGGGAAATTCGTGTACCTTATACATGCCTGTCAGCCTGTGTGTGATTTATCTTCTTATTTGAATGAATTATGCCCCTCAAAATAAATTTTAGATGACTTTCATTTAAAACAAAAATTTAGATGAGACGGTCTTATGCACGAGATAATGTACAATTTAACACAAATTACATTCATCTCTCTTAAAATGTTAAGACGACAATGTCCAACTTATACTCCATCTCACCGTGAGACCGTCTATTGTAAGTGTGCCTCTTCATTTAATTATTTTAGGTGAGGCTTGGCTTTTTTTTTTTTTTTTTTGAAAGGAGGTGAGGGTTGGCTTGACTTGAGTCCTTCGATAAAATTGTAATAGAATTATTGAATAATAATCAATTACAATGTTAATTATGAAATTTATGATTACATGATTTTGATATAATTTTGACACATGTGGGTATAATAAATGATTATTGGTCGAAGAATTAAGAGAGTTGAATATTCGAGCACCTTTGATTGTAGTAGGTGAGAAGTTAATCAAAATTTATATATTTAATTAATTCTTGGGGACGTTCTTGTAAAATATGTCACCATACAATATTAATTAAAATGAGAAGGAGCAGAAAATTTATGGCTCGTACGCGGGTTGAACGGGGTAAAATAGATATTTAATTCTTAAAAATTCGCTCAAAGACGAAACATGAAAACTCGCTCCTATTATGTGTTACTATAAAAATAAGTATATGTTACTATAAAAACAATTATGTGTTATTACGTGATGACATTGTGAAGTCAAGTGATATAAAAGTAAATCATCCGGATCCTGAACGGATGAAAATCATCCTGAACGGGTTTTTGTTCAGATTAGCCTGAACGTCAGTTGCTCTACTGATCCCGACCTTCAGGAAAATTGTGTTCAACTCATTAGGGGAGAAAATTCAGACTGAAAGTTCAGAAGGAAAAGTCGCGCACATGCTGAAGCGGTTTTTCTGTTAGAACGATTTTCAAATCTGTTAGGGGTTTACTAGTACTCCCTCCGTCCCAATCATAATGGTAAAGTACACTATATTTTCGTCTCAATCATAATGGTAAAGCTACTTACACACTTTATTATTTTATCACTTTATCACATAAAATATTAATAAACAACACTTTCTACCCCCAATTACTCACCACTTTATCACTTTATCATATAAAATAATAAACAACTCTTCCTACCCCACCACTTTATCACTATCCCACTAAATTCTTATGAACAGTAAAAATGTCATTATGATTGGGACGGAGGGAGTATAAATTATGGGTTTTTGACAATCGTCTTCTCAATTAGAGTGTTAATTCTGGAGAGTTCATATCAATATTGAGAAGTTAGAAGTTCTATAAGTTTTTCATAAGATCGTTTCTAAGCTGACCCGCAGTTCATAATTTACAAATTTAAAGTTATTAAATTAATTAATTAATATATTAATTTAATTTAATAATTAAATCCACCCAATGAAGTTGATAATATTTAATTTAGGAAGTGTTGTAACTAGCTAAATCTGCCTAGTTTAACAATGAATTTAATCAAGTAAAATAGCTAAAAACGGTCAAAAGCAATAAAGGATAACATGCAAATTGGTGACCCGGTTCGTCATTTGAATCAGACTACGTCCGGGGGCGTCCAAGCCAGGTATAAGTGTATAATATGTTTGCCTAGAATACTAAGGTGTTCAACCCTTACAAATGTGACCTTGTTGGTCTATTTATACAACATATCCCGCCTTTAAGACGAGGGATTATACAAGGAAAGATGCCCCTTTGGTGCCTTCAATCCCGCAAGTCGTCCGCATCCTCGGTCCGATTTGAGATCGCCCCTTTAATGAGCGCCAATCAGGGAATGGAGTACCCGGACGAATTGGTTGGCTTGTTGTATGCTTTCCTTATTTGGTCATGATTGTTCGTTATATCTTCTGGTCGGACTCCGGCCCTTTAGATGTATAAGTGGGCGTCGGCGTTGTGATCTCTGATTTTTCACTTTTATTCTGGCGACCTCCGCATATATGCGATTTGACTTACCGCCTTTTAAAGGCGACCTCTTACTAGCGTCACCTCGAAGTGTAAGACTCTCTGACTTGTACCTGTAGGGCTCGTGGGGCAGTGGTTTATTCCATGCTACAACAATTGCCCCTCAAGTCGAGGTCGCATGTTATGGAATGGGATATCCACTTGATGTTACGACTAGCACCGAACACGACTCCTGGCCCCGAGCATACGAAAAGTCACCTCAATAACATGAATCAGCGCATCAAATTTCCTCGATTTTCGGAGATTTGAAAAGATGGTTTGCCAAGCCGATAGCGTGAGTGTTGGGATTATCTTGAAAAAGTATGCTTTTACTTTGTATAATCGGCGAATTTCGAGACTTATTTCTTTGAAATAAATTGTTTTATCGACGATGCTTTAAATATGATTGAATGTTATATATATTTCTTGCATAACTGTTCAATAAATAAATGCGTGTTACATCAGTAGTTAATTTAGTGATACCGGATCACGAAGATTAAATGATCCTCTTGTAACTAAAAAGTACACAATTCACGACCTAGATGGAAATGAACAACCATCGCGAAAGGTTGAGGTGTAAGGCTCGATTGGTTTGTCTTGACCAAGAGATTACACTAGTGCATGGTGATCGGGATTTGAATAGGACCTCTGAGGAGGATAAATTCTTTAGATCGAAACAAGGAAGAATTAGACCTCGGTGGTTCGTTGTTTCTTAACCTTCGTCCCTTAAATAGGATCACGTGGGATTGGTAACTATTGCTTTGACTTATCATGGGTAGCGAATGAGAGAGATTCAATACTTTTTATCTTTGGCAATATTATTGGTCACGTGTGATTCTAAGATTTAATCTGAAGAATGGGTGTCGTCGCTTGCTTGAATTACAGGAGGGTTCATATGCTTTATCATACTAAATCTTGCAAATTGGAATTTGTTTCGGTATGGATAATAATGTTGAACCGATTTCCTTGACCAAGGACAAAAGATATTAATTAAGGAAAGCTATTTAGGTGGCTTGAATTAATTAATGGGCTAGATAATCTTAAACACGGAAATAATGACCAGGGAGCCATATCGATTTGTAATATGGGTTAAGATGGATAGTGCAATATTAATTATGTAGTGGGATTAATTAATATTTATGGGCTTGAATTATATTGTGGCTCAATATTAGATATTCAAGATCCATTAGAAGGTCCAATCTTAATTCTCCTAAAGGGCCCGAAAGAGTAGCCCAACATATAGTCCAATAACGAAAAAGGTGATTAAAATAAAATAAATATTGTTGCTTATATTTTTTTTTTTTTTTTCGAAAATTATGGATAAAAGAGGAGAAAGATTTTTTTTGAATTTTGTTATGGAATGAAGATATGTATTCTTGGAATACAAGATTATCTCATTAAATTCAAGAAATCTCCCACTTGGTTATTCATAGTGAGATTTTTGAAATTTTTGGAAAATAGAGGGCAAGAAAGATTTTCTTGATTTTTCTTGAAAATATATTATGGAAGATATGTATTTCTTAAAATACAAGAATATCTCATAAATTGAAGAAGATCCAAATCTTGGATTCTTCAAGACTATATTTTTCGAAAATTCCATAAAATAGAGGAGGTGGAATTTTTGTGGAATATTTTAATTATGAGAAAGAGAATATATAGGATATATTCAAGATTTCTTGGTGACAAGAAAAGTCTTATCCCACGTTGGAATATTACAAAGTTTTTCGTCCACCCTCCCTCCTCCTATAAATAGGGGATGATTAGTTCATTCCCAAGTACAATTCCAATGTCTTTGGAAATATTAGCAAATCCACATAAGTGGTGCAACAAAGTTTATTTTTTCCTTTTGTTAATTGTTGCGAGTATCCTTCCACGGATTGTCGAGCAAGGGCTAAGGGAATACTTGGGAAGTCCTTTTGGTTAGTCCGTCCGACCAAAGCCGCCATCCCGAGAGGTGCGTTCACGTTAACCGTAGATTCGCGTCGGTGGGTTTTCGTGGCTTTTTATATGCATGATATGTTGTTGTAATTATTATTTGAATTAATGTAGGATTAATTCATGCTAGTAATAATTAATGAATTAAATTTGGAATTGTGCGAATCATTCCCCAACAACCGTATCGAGCCCTTTGTTTAAGACTCTGAATTTTTAAATTGTAATTTAATTCACGGACATTAAATTTGAAATTGGATAGTAGAATTGTTAGATCATTTTTGCAGGTATCCAATTGTCATGGATTTTAATGTTTTATTTTGCATGCATATAAACCGTGGTTTTTAATTCGATTCGATTAGGATTTGTTTTTTCGTGAGAAAATCCACGAGTAGACTAGATTTGTTTGATTTGATCAATGTAATAGACTAGTCTCAGATCTAGGTTTATTTATTTTTGTAAATAAATTATAACGGATCGAAGAACGAAGATGAAGAATTAAGGGCGAAATCGAAGAACCGGTGAAATTGAGCCTGGCGCAGGGCTCCTTGGCGGGCTAAAGTGAGCTTGTGGCGGCAGGCCAGGCGAAATTGATTTTCGGCGCCAGACAGGCGAGGCGATCCCAAAGCCGAATCGGCCTTGTTAAGATGAGACTCTGAGACTCAAGCGGCGAGATCTTGTGTCATGTCCGAATCTCTGCCGGAAGCTCCGCCCAAACTCTGCTGGTGAGTTGTCGAGGCGCTGCCCGGGCGTCACCATTCGCCAAAGGCATCCCGAGGCCAAGTGGCCGCGGCGGATCTTGGCGTGCGTCGGATGAATTGGATGGCGTGGCGGTTCGAGCAAATATTTTTTCGAGACAAACGAGTGGGAGAAATTGAGGCGTGTTTCTTCAAGATCAAGCCAAAAAAATCAAACCATGACAATTGGATAATTTGTGCCCAATATGTTTATTTTTACGTTATACTTGATTTATTTGTGCTATCTTATGCTTTATTTAATTTGTTTAAATGTGTTTGCATGAGGGTTGCCAAATTGAAAAATCTCAACTCCAAAATTACTAAGTATGTTTTTAAATAATTAATTGACAATTTTATTAGGATAATAAAATTGAATTAATTTCTGACCTCCATGATTTATTTATTTGTGAATTCTTTTGGAGAAATTCCCCGGGGACGGAAAAGATAGATTTCATGAATGAATTCCAAAGCGGATGATTGTGGGTTATTACTAGTGGCGACGATGACCCCCCACACCACGCTCGATCAAAGCGAAATAGTAATCTGTATTTAATCATGGTTATTACTTAGGTATAAAATTGATATGCATATACTTCCGAGAAGTCCCTGTCAATTTTATATTGGTCATGAGCCAACTATTAATCTGGATATTAAAGGTTTAGAATCGTTCTTGTTTGTAACTGCTTAAATGTGTTTAAATAATGACCCACCCCGTCGCTTATTTAATTGTTTTTTGAATGTTGGTGATGCATGTTCATATTTTTTTTTTTAGATTTTAAAATATGATGAAATGTGATCGAACCTTGTGATATACTTGTGCTATTGCATATAGTTGTTTATTTCGAGTTCAAAGATGTTGTTACCTTTTAATCCTTTGTTATTATACTTAAAAGTCAATACAATATGTATGGAAACTATATTGATTGGAAAATTATAATTGTCTAAGCGCACAAAAGCACAAGTGGATTTTGACACACAAAAATCGGATGAGCCAGTGACGAGTCAAAACATGCGGGACTCGTCGGATCACCTTGAGAGAGATGTAAAATTTGAAAATGGTGGAGGAAAAACCCGTAAGGGATTACGTCCTCAAAATAGATGGCCCATCCAACAAACTTGAGATTCTTCAGATTATGATCTGGAGACTCGGATGAATTTGGTACTTCATTCTCTGCCCGAGAAGGTTTTTGAGCATTTTGGCCTCATTATTAATTTTTTGCAACCTTTTGGACTCGGCGAAATGATGATAAGGCACCAAACTCAAGCTTTGATTCAACAAGTGGTCCGTCTTCATCTTCTAGGCCAAGGGTAGGCAAGATAAAAGAAGAGGACCAAAGGCCATAAGCAATAAAACTCAAGCGTTGCCAAGGGCAATGGTAAGATGAGGAATGCTTGTTGAGTCGAGGAAAATCCAAAGAGGAAGTGCTTAAGGCTGCGGTGAGAGGACAATGGAGGTTTTGCTGTTCCAACCCCAAAAGGGACGGAAAGAAAGGTAATTCTCACACCTTAGTTGTTGAAACTTGTTTAGCGGGCAGATACTTCTCATTCGTGGGTGGTTGATATGAGATCCACTAATCATGTTGGTTTCACGGGTTCTAAATGATCCCAAGAACGTAGTGGGGAGTGAGATCCTCATCGGCATCGGCGTTACGATAGTAGAAGACATTGCAATGCTACGTGAAAGTGGCAGATATTGCAATCTTACGATAGTAACGATTATTGCAATACTACGCAAGTAACAGACATTGCAATGCTACATGAGTAGCGATTAAAGCGATGGGAGAAGTGCACCTATCTTTTGAAGATAAAGTTTTTTGAGATTATCTTTATGTTCGGTTTTAGAAAGAATTCACTTTCGGTTTCTAAAATTCGATTAAAGGACACTAAGTTTCTTCTAATAAGAATGACATCATTTTTGAAATGATGAGTGTACTGATACGGGACATTGATAGAAAATCTCTATACAATTAATCGGCACACCACTTAAATGCATCCTATAACACATCAATCAAGCGACAAAAAAAGCGTGAGCGAAATACTTCTTTGGCATCTAAGATTAGATCATATAAATCCAAAGAGGATCCAAAGGTTGGTGAAAATGATGGTTCTTTGGAGCGTCTCCAAGTTGAATCGAATCAACCTGCGAATCATGTTTGGAGGGTGATATGACCAAGATGGCATTTGGAGCCGAGGAATGGAAATTAAAGAAGTGTTAGAGATCGTTCACATAGATGTAACGTAGTTCAATGTTAACCAAAAGCAAGAGGAGGTTATGAGTAATTTTATTGATGATTACTCAAGGTACATTTTCTTATGAAGCATGAATCTGAGACCTTTGAGAAATTCTAAGAATTTAAGGCTCAAGCGAGAGAATCATATGGAAAACGTATCAAGTCTCTACGATCGATCGTGGAGGCGAATACCTCAGCGATGAGTTTTTGAACTACTTATCGATGAAGGATTGTATCGACTCACTACACCCGGAACTCCTCAACAAAGCGGGGTTTGCGGAGAAAGCAAAATTCTTTTGGAAATTGTTAGATCAATGATGAGTTATACGGATCTTCCCGAGTCGATCGGGTCATGCCTTGAAAAAAAATGACTTACATTCGAACTTGGTGCTATCCAAATCGGTTCCCGAACCCCAAAGAATTGTGGACCGGGCAAGTCTAGTATGGTACACATGAGAACTTTGGGGTGTCGGCCTATGTGTTGGACAAGGAAACCGGTAAATGGATCCTCGATCGGAATTAAGGTTGTTTTGTAGGATACCCCGAGGAACAAAAGGGTGAATGTTCTATAGTTCCGAAAATCAAAAGGTGGACATCCGCACCCACTTTAGATTTTGGAAGAAAACTATAGAACCAAAGAAAACCTGAAGTGAGATTACCTTAAATGAGCTTAGAGGGCAAACCTCGGTTACCAATTGTCTTAGATGATATACCAAACGATCGTTTTCTGGCAGAAGCCTAGTCATAGTGGGAGGGTTGTTAGGCAAACTTCGAGAGATTCATGGGAATAGGAGAGTCCTCGGACTTGATTCGAGAATCGGACCCATGGACATATGATGAGGCACTCCAAGATAAGGAGGATCAGATTCTTGAAAACAAAGAATGAAAGCCTAAATGGGTTCTATGTTTCATAATAGAGTGTGGGAGCTAGTCGAACCACTTAATGGGGTCAAACCCATTAGATGCAAGTGGGTATATAAGAGGAAAAGAGGACCGGACGGGAAGGTTGAAACCTTTAAAGCAAGACTAGTGGCGAAAAAGTTATACTCGAGAAAGAAAAGGATCGATTATGAGGAAATTTTTTGCGTAGCCATGCTCTTTAAGTCCATCCGTATTCTCTCATCGATTCTTTGCGCATTTCGACTTTGAAGTCTGGCGGATAGATGTCAAGACGGCTTTCATGGAAGTCTTGATAAAGAGATCTATATCAACAACCCCATGTTTTCATTGAAACGGGCCAAGAACACCTAGTTTGTAAAGCTCAAGAGGTCCATTTACGGACTCAAACGGGCATCGAGCTTGGAACCAAAGTTTTGATCATGTAATAAAGTCTTATGGGTTTGATCAAAACAAGTTTGAAAAGTTGTATGTATAAAAAGCGTTTGAACTGCATTGGTATTCTTAAGATTATCGTAGATGACATTGTGATCATCGGGAACTATGTGAAAGGTGTGGTCGACGTAAGGGCATGTCGTTTCAAAAGCAGTTTGATATGAAAGACTTAGGGAAAGCCGGACACATCCTTGGGATCAAGATTACTCGAGATCGCAAGAAAAGGATGATCGGGTTATCGCAAGTATTCATACGTTGACACTGGTTTTGAAACAATTCAGCATGCAAGATTCCAAGAAAGGATTTGTACCTTTTCGGACTTGGAATCCATCTATCCAAGAAAATGTCCCCTAAGGCCAAAAAGGAGATAGATGACATGAAAGGCATTCCTTGTTAGCATTGTAGGAAACCTTATGTATGCAATCGTATGCGACGAGACGGATATATGCTTTTCATCAGTAGGTATGGTAGCAAGATATCGAGTAACCGAGGAAAGTTTTAATCGGACGACGCTTAAAAACGATCTCAAGTATATCCGAAAAGAACTCGGGGATAGAATGTTGATTTATCAGTCAGATACTCTAATCTCCATCGGCTACATGGACTCGGATTTCCAATCATATTTAGATTCCAGAGATTATCTGCCTCAGTTAGTGTGTTTCCATTTGGGAAGTGTAGCCATCAAATGGACGCCGAGTGTGAAGCGTAAATACATCAACGACTCAACCATGGGACTCGGGTAAGTAGGCTGCTTGTGAAGCGGTGAAAGAACCGATTAGGCTCTAGATCTTCTTAGTGGACTTGGATGGTGTTGCAATTTGTCTAACAATACCGCTTAGGGGCGGTTGCAAAATTCAAGAGAACCAAGAGTCCACGAAGTCAAAACAAACACATTAAAGGAAAGACATCTTATCGAGAAATCGTTAGAGAGGAGATATAGATGTGGCAAAGATAGCGTCGAGGGACGACTGGCGAGATCCATTCACAAAAGCGTCTGCCTCTGAATAGATTCGAGAGACATGTGAGTGGAATGGGTGTCAAGACCGTTTGCTAATCTGCTTTGAGTATAAGTGGGAGAAATTATTAGGTTCGTGTAGGTGACATTAGATGTCACGGACTACTCGAGGCGTGTTGTAGTATATACTTAAAAGCGGACTTTGAGTATAAGTGGGAGATTGTTGGGATTATCTTTGAAAAAGTATGCTTTTACTTTGTATAATCAAACCGAATTTCGGACTTATTTTTGAAATAAATTGTTTATCACCGATGCTTTAAATATGATTGAATGTTATATATATTTCTTTGCATAACTGTTCAATAAATCGTCGTGTTAATTGTAGTTAATTTAGTGATACGGATCACGAGAAGATTAAATTAACAGTCCCTTGTAACTAAAAAACGCAATTCCACGACCTAGATGGAAATGAACAACCATCGCGAAAGGTTGAGGTGTAAGGCTCGAGATTGGTTTGTCTTGACCAAGATATTACACTAGTGCATGGTGATCTCAATTTGAATAGGACCTCTGAGGAGGATAAATTCTTGAGCGAACAAGGAAGAATTAGACCTCGATGGTTCGTTGTTAATTAACCTTCGTCCCCTTAAATAGGATCACGTGGGATTGGTAACTATTGCTTTGACTTATCATGGGTAGCGAATCGAGAGAGATTCAATACTTTTTATCTTTGGCAATATTATTGGTCACATGTGATTGCTAAGATTTATCTGAAGAATCGTGTGCAAATCACGCTTGCTTGATTTGCCCTTGGGAGGTTCATAAGCTTTTATCATACTAAATCTTGCAAGTGGAATTTGTTTAGGTATGGATAATAATGTTGAACCGTTCTTGACCAAGGACAAAAGATATTAATTAAGGAAAGCTATTTGGTGGCTTGAATTAATTAATGGGCTAGATAATCTTAAACACGGGAAATAATGACCGGAGCCATATCGATTTGTAATATGGGTTAAGATGGATAGTGCAATATTAATTATGTAGTGGGATTAATTAATATTTATGGGCTTGAATTATATTGTGGCTCAATATTAGATATTCAAGATCCATTAGAAGGTCCAATCTTAATTCTCATAAAGGCCCCCCGAGTAGCCCAACATATATAGTCAATAAGCGAAAAGGTGATTAAAATAAAATAAATATTGTTGCTTATATTTCCTCTTTTTTTCGAAAATTATGGATAAAAGAGGAGAAAGATTTTCTTTGAATTTTGTTATGGAATGAAGATATGTATTCTTGGAATACAAGATTATCTCATTAAATTCAAGAAATCTCCCACTTGGTTATTCATAGTGAGATTTTCGAAAATTTGCAAAATAGAGGGCAAGAAAGATTTTCTTGATTTTCTTGAAAAGATATTATGGAAGATATGTATTTCTTGAAATACAAGAATATCTCATAAATTCAAGAAGATCCAAATCTTGGATTCTTCAAGACTATATTTTTCGAAAATTCCATAAAATAGAGGAGGTGGAATTTTGTGGAATATTTTAATTATGAGAAAGAGAATATAGGATATATTCAAGATTTCTTGGTGACCAAGAAAAGTCTTATCCCACATTGGAATATTACAAAGTTTTCGTCCACCCTCCCTCCTATAAATAGGGGATGATTAGTTCATTCCCAAGTACAATTCCATGTCTTTGGAAATATTAGCAAATCCACATAAGTGGTGCAACAAAGTTTATTTTTTCCTTTTGTTAATTGTTGAAAGTATCCTTCCAATCGGATTGTCGAAAGGGCTAAGGAATACTTGGGAAGTCCTTTTGGTTAGTCCGTCCGACCAAAGCCTTTTGCCATCCCGAGGAATACGTTCACGTTAACCCGTAGATTTCATCGTAGGTTTTCGTGGCTTTTTATATGCATGATATGTTGTAATTATTATTTGAATTAATGTAGGATTAATTCATGCTAGTAATAATTAATGAATTAAATTTGTATTTAAATATTCACCCCGAATAGATGTGCGAATCATTCCCAAACAGGACCAAAACGAGGTCCAACTGATGGTTAACACGCGGACCCCATGATCCCGATCGTCGGAGGGGCTGAATTATGAGAAATTTTCATTTTGGCCCTCCCTCCTTCTATAAATAGGCGGGGAATTAGGTTTTTCAAAACCTTTCTTCCCCTCCGAAAAATTTTTTCAATCATTTCGCTTTTCTTCTTCCCGGTTCATCACAGAATCTTTGGTTTCCTCCGCTTGGAATCGGGTAATTTTGCTTTTCGATCTCTTTAGTTTCTTGAACGGGTTCTCTTTTCGGCTCCTCCATACATGGTGGTTTCATCTGAGGATGATGAGGCGCCGTCCTGGTCTGGTTCCGCCAGTGAGGACGGGTGGTGAAAGGTTCTTGGCCCATCCGGTGGGTGATGGGCGGGAAGATGATCTGAATGATTAATTGGCGTCGACCGATTTACGGAGAAATTGGGGCGAGATCCTCATCTTTTGCCTTGGATAGTAATCCCCAAACCTCTTCTCATTAATGGTGGCTCCTCTGTCCATGCCTTGATTTTTCCGAATCTTTGATTATGAGCTATATCATTTACATTAAGCGACACGGCGCCCGATCTGTAAGTCGGTCTCCTCATAATTATTTGCGTCGAGAAGAATCGATCGGTACTTTTCGACTACTACGTGTCATGGGTTATATAAAGTGCATGGGATGTTCATTTCTATCGATGAAAGTCTTGATCAACCTCCCGGGTATGATAAACGTGAATTTTGGGATCATTTCTTTGCATCCAGGCTATCTCCCCTCTTTACTGGAATCTGAGCGTTACACAGATCACCCCAAACGGGTGGAGTTACATCCTCTCTACCATGGTCGTGTTGGGGCAAGCCAGCTTGAGGAGATTGCCCAATCCGGGTGAGATTGGCTATATGATGTCGCCCGTTGGCGGAGGGTATCACGTTGTCTTGCAAATTCGAAGGGCAAGGAGCTTATTAGTGTGATCCCTAACAAAGTCGATGGGTGGCACTAGAAATGGTGGTTTGTCGGAGGAGCTTGGGGTTCCCTCCATTTCCAATCCGGAGTCCCTACGGACTTGGAAAATGGTATCGACTTTTACTTTCAATCGCATTGATCTAATTATTTTCTTGTCTTCAAAGTATTTCTCTCGATCTTTATTGGGAGGCGTTCAAGGTAATCTCCTCGAAGTTAGCTAGAGGTTGAATCGGTGAACTCCGATTTGAATCGTTTGGTAATTTTGGGTTGTACACCTATCCCGCCACTTGTGAATCCTTTTGTAAGCTTTGTCACATCTCTTTGGTGGTTCTTAAGACCACGCTATCAGATTAATATGCTTGTTTTGATCCCGACATCGACATCCCGACCTACCGTCACGAGCCTCCTATTGCGGAAATGACCTCTAGACCGAAGTCGATTCTTGGCTCGATGAGGTGCTAATCAAACTCGGGCGCCTCTGCTAGTACTCGGTTCGGGACCCAACGTTATTTGCCGACAAGGGCAAGAAGAAGAATCTGTTGAATCTGCCCCCCGGGGCAGTTTCCCTCCTCCATCGGCCTCGACTCTCCGAGGGTCGTCATCCAGATAATGATTCTTGGATCTTGGGATTGGATTTAAAAGGTAAACCCCTATTTATTTGTGATATCTCATTTCGATACTATCTGACCAAATCCCTTTGTTCTCCCTTTTTTATGTCACAAACGACTGACGACAAGTTCTGCCGAAGTCGAGCTTCACGAGGTCGAGGCTCCCTATCTGGATGGCGTCCCGTGATCACCGGCCCTACTACGACGAGGAAGATGAACAATGTCCCACGAGTATGCCCGCCGCTAAAAAGGTCACCCAGTAATATGTACTAATTCGATCTTGTCTGAAGGCCGCTCTCTACATGGAGAAAGCTACTAATCAATCAGAGCTGTAAACTTGTCCGGTGACCATCTCGATCGTCGCTAAGCCGTCTTTGATGCACATGAGGTGCGAAAAAAGTTGGAGGTGAAAAAGTCGACGGCGGAGGGTCCGTGAAGCTCGAGGAGAAGTATCGGCGCCGAGGGTATGGGTTGTGGAGAGAGAGTCCGCGTCCCGGCTGATAGGATCCGCCAAAGAAGATTCCAGAGGTCGGGCTAATTTCGCCAAACAGAGCGGTTAAGCGGATCAAGAGCGTAACGCTAATTTTGCTTACCAGAATGGTCTGGGGCCATTCGTTATTCGCTGGGAAGAGTGTTTGAACCCGGACTCATCTCCGAAGCGTGATATTCGGGCATATCCGCTTTGATCATGACGTCGCCTTCTAAATTAAAGATTTGAAAGGATATAGCATCGACTTGTCCTTCTTCCCAATCGAGTTTGACAGGATAGACCCTCGACGATACGCAAATCCCCAATGGAGCGGGTCCTCAAACACAGTGGGTGAGGTCGGAGGCCATACGAAAGGCCGCTACTCTTGGATGGACAGGATCAAAGTTAAACGGCCTCTCTAGACGGATTCCCCAAGAAGGAGGTTAGGGTTGTTATTCAAAGAAGAATTAGCGGGCATCTTAATATAGTCGATGGTGATCTTGATGGGATTACGGATGTTCTTAAGAATGATAACATCAAGAATCCCGATAAGAAAAAAGAGATTGAGAAGTTGTTGAACCCCATCTCCAACAATACTTTTGATCAGCATCCCCTGGAGTATCAAGAATCCCGATAAGAAAGAAGAGATTGAGGAGTTGTTGAACCCTGTCTCCAGCAATACTTTTGATCAGCATCCCCTGAAGTCGATTGTCGTCAACAAGTTGTCTATGATTTGAATCTTGATAGATTGCTAGTCGTTTTATGATCCAGATGTATCTTTACTTTCCTGTTGGCTATTGGCCGCCTAGTGTAGTTTGCCTTCGGGCTTATCGATGTAATTTTGACCTTCGGTCTTTTGTTATTAATGTGTTCTCTTCATTTTATTGTGCCGACCTGATTTTCTTACGCGACTTTTATCATTTACATTTGTTCGTATCGTCTTATTGTCATTGCGAAGAGATTGTGAACTATGCTTAGTCGTCTTACAAAGTTATGGGGGGTCGCACCATTTAAGGTGTCGACCTTGCCGCAGGTATGTCGAAAGTCGTTCTTAGGGAAGTCGATATTGTGTATATGCAACTTTCCTTTGTTTTACACATAATGAAAAAGAGAGACATTATTATTACATAAACCGAAAATCATTACAAATAAGCGGTTCCAATTAATTGATAGTACTTCTTCAAATGGGCTGCGTTCCACGGGTATTGAGCCGGGGAGCCATCCGGGTTCTCAAGTTCGTATGCCCCATTTGATAATACTTTCGTGACCTTATATGGTCCTTCCCAATTTGGACCAAAAACTCATTTGCTTGCACACAGTGTCTTTTTAAGGACCAGATCACCGATCCTGAACTGTCGAATCCGTACTTTCGAGTTGTAGTACTTTTCCGACTACTGCTTGTATCTAGCATTCCTTATGTTGGCTTCTAGCCTTTTTTCTTCGAGTAAGTCTAAGTCCCTGAACAAGGCCTCTTCATTGTGATCGAACACGACCTGAGACGTATGCAGTGTGTGGAACTCGACCTCCGAGGGGATCACTGCTTCTGTACCAAAAGCCATCGAGTATGGGGTCTCTCCAGTTGAGTTTGTGCACGTTGTCCTGTATGACCATAGCACATCTGGCAGCTCGCTGGCCCATTTTCCCTTCTTATCTTCGATCTTGGCTTTCAAAGTGTGTTTGATAATTTTGTTCACTGCTTCGACCTGTCCATTAGACTGGGGATGGTATGGGGTCGAGAAGAGCTTAGTGATTTTCCATTTCATGAAAAAGCTGTCGACCTTGAACCCATCAAATTATTTCCCATTATTTGATATGATTGTTTGGGGTAGGCCAAATCTGCAAATAATGTTCCGCCAGATGAATTTAATGATGTGATCTTGATCTATGGTTGCCAAAGCTTCGGCCTCGGCCCATTTTGTGAAGTAATCCACCGCCACTAAAGCGTACTTGACTGAGCCCGGGGCTGTAGGAAGTGGTCCGATGATATCTATCCCCCACTTCGCAAATGGCCAAGGGCTGAGAATGCTGGAAAGTTCCTCCGGAGCGACTTTGATCGAAGGAGCATGGATTTGGCACTTGTGACATCGCCTTGCAAACACGAGTGCGTCAGCTCATAAAGTGGGCCAAAAGTATCCTTGCCTAATCACCTTATGTGAGAGTGATTGCCCCCAACATGGTTTCCGCATACCCCTTCGGGTATATCACGGAGGATAACTTGGCCTTGTTCCTGCGTAACGCATCGGAGTAATGGTATGCTGAAACCCCACTTGTATAGCTCACCATTGACCAGGGTATACCTGGCTGATCGGAGTTGTAGCTGCTTTGCCTGAAGTTGATCCACTGGTAATGTCCCAGACATCAAGTAGTCGATGATAGGAGTCATCCAGCTCAAAGGGTGGGCATCGAGTGTAACGACCGTGGTGTTTTTAGTGGAAGGGTGGGGGAGCTTAGTGAGGGTGACATCTTTCATCTCTGCTGGCCCCTCCGAAGTCGCAAGGTGTGCTAATGCGTCGGCTCGCGAATTTGCGTCTCTTTGGACCAAATTGATGTGAATTTGATCAAACTTCAGGCATAGAGCTTTGACGACCTCTTGGTAGGCTAACATCCTGTCATCCCTAGCTTCGTATTCTCCCGATACCTGGAATGCTACGAGCTGAGAATCGGTAAATACTTGGAGCCTTTTTATACTCATGGTTATGGCCATTTCCAGGCCGCTAATGAGCGCCTCATATTCTGCTTCGTTGTTGGTAGCATGAAATTCGAAAGTGATGGCGTTCTGAAAAGACGTGCCATCTGGGCTAATAAGTACCACGTCTGCCCCTGATCTGTTGGCCGTTGCAGAACCATCCACGTATAACCCCCAAGGCGGGCAGGTGTGGCCGCTATCTCCCGGTGGGAAGGTAAGTTCGACAAGGAAATCAGCTAACGCTTGAGCCTTAATCGTTGGTCGTGGTGCGTATGTTACCCCATACTGCCCGACTTCAATTGCCCACTTGAGACACCGCCCTGTTGTATCAGGTCGATGGAGTATGTTGCGTAGAGGCAAAGAGGTGAGAACTTCGACCTGATGATCGAAAAAATACGGCCTCAATTTTCACACGCTCATGACTAGGGCGTAGGCTAATTTCTCCATACGGGGATATCATTGCTCTGTCTCGCTCAGTGTTTGACTTACGAAGTAAATGGGAAGATGATTGATCCTGACCTTCCGCTCGCACGAGTACCGCGTTCAGAGCAGTTTGCGAAGCTGCCAGATATAGAAAAAGTTTTTCTCCAGGGACTGGTTTAGCTAGTATTCCGACATTGGCCAGGTAACTCTTGATCTCGTCGAGCGCTTCCTGGCTCTCCGTGGTCCATTTGAACTTTGATTTCCTCCGGATTATGTCGAACATGGGCTTACATTTATCCCCCATCCTGGAGATGAACCTGTTCAAAGCAGCTAGGCATCCGGTTAATTTTTGGACCTCCTTGACTGTTCTTGGTGCTCCCATGTCTAGGATAGCTTGTATTTTGGTAGGATTTGCCTCTATCCCCCGCTTGCTAACCAGATGACCCAAGAATTTGTCTGACTCGACTCCGAAGTTACATTTCTTTGGATTTAGCCTCATGTTGTACCTTCTAAGGATCTCGAAGGTCTGGGCAAGGTGCATCAGATGATCTTCCTTCCGTAAACTTTTTACGACGATGTCGTCCACGTATACCTCCATTGTCTTTCCGATCTGCTCGGCGAACATGTGGTTGACTAGTCTCTGATATGTGGCTCCAGCATTTTTCAAGCCGAAAGGCATCCTTTTCCAGCAATACATGTTCTTTTCGGTCAGGAAGGACGTGTGTTGGCGGTCAGGTTCATGCATGGCTATCTGATGGTATCCTGCGAAAGCATCCATGGAAGACATCATTTCATGCCCCGCTGTGTTGTCGATCTAATGATCGATGTGCGGCATTGGAAAGAAATCTTTCGAGCAAGCCTCATTGAGGTCGGTGAAGTCGATGCACAGGCGCCATGTCCCATTTGACTTCTTCACAAGTACAGCATTGGCTACCCATCGCTGTTGTTCGGCTTGCATGATTAGATCATTATCCAGTAACTTTTTAACTTCCTCCGCAAGGGCAGCATACTTCTCCGGGCCGAACTTCCTCCTTTTCTGAGCTATAGGTCACCGCATTGGATCAATGTGAAGACAGTGACACGCGACCTGAGGATCGATTCCCACCATGTCCTTGTGTGACCAAGCTAAAATGTCCAGGTTGTTCTTCAAGAAATCGATCACCTCGGTCCTTAGATCGTTGGGTATTTTTGATCCAATAATCACTTCCAGCTCGGGCCGAGTTGGATCTACTTGAATTCTTTTGAGCTCCTCTCCGGGTATCGCTCTGGGCCCTTCCACTCTTGGATCATCTATTTCAGCTTCAAGTATGAATTCCTCTGGTTCGGGACCCAACCTAGGATCGAGATCTTCGTGCTTTCTCTTGTTTGTCTTTTCATTGGTTAATTCGTTGTTTAACATCATTACTTGATGGCCAGGTGCATGTATTGAATTAAAATAAGAAAGAGAGTAAAGCAAACATCCTCTAGCATCCACTTGGTCACCCTTAACGGTGACAACAATCTCACCCTTAGTGGGGAATTTTACATAAAAGTAATATGTGGAGGACGCAGCCTCAAATTCGTGTTCAAACGGCCTCCCGAGGAAACCATTGTAGGTGCTCGGGAGGTCGATTACAAGGAAATCTAAAAGCCTAGTGTTCCTAACCTTTTCATCTATAGTGGACACCAGCTCCACAGATAGACGAATCATACCCAGAGGTTTGACAGTCGCGTTCCCAAAGCCTTTCACCGTGTGGTCGCATGGGGTGATATACGCTTCGTAATCACCGAGTTGGTCCAAGGTTTTTTGAATAGAATGTTGCAAAAAGCCCCACCATCGACCAGTAATCAACACACGGTGGTCCCCATGATGTTGGCCTTGATGATAAGCGGGTCGATGTTGGGTATTCGATCCCGGCCTTATCGACCTACCCGAACTCGATCTTGCGAGTCTCTTCGGTGACAGCTAAGATGGGCAAAACCATTTTCTGGGCGTTCTCCATTGCCCTGATCTCCGCCTTCATTCGTCGTTTTGATGAGGAGTCCGTGGAGAGGCCCCCTATTGTGGTGAGGGGCGAAATGGTGTGGATTACACGTCCTTCCGCACCTTCGGGCATTGGAGGGACAGGTAGCTCGCCTCGGGCTCTTCCGTGGATGGGATCTCCCCGGGCTTGTTCTCCCTGGCGAGGTGGATGATCTTGAGGTCGGCCCTGCCAGTCACTAGCGTGAGGGTTCGTGAAAAATTCGTTCAGGCACCCATCTTCGTAATGCTTCCACGACTGCTTCAAGAGATCCATGCATTCACTGGTGTAATGCCCCTTCTGTGCATGATAGTGGCAGGTTTTGTTGGGGTTCTGCTTGCTCTTGTCCTTGATGGGGCGGGGAGCATGCAGCATGTCCCTCCCTTGGATTTTGGTATATATATGCCCAGGTGTCATACCTAATGCCTCCATCAGCTTCACCGGAATGAACTCTTCAAATGGCTTAAAGTTGTCGGGTGCCTTGTACTGGCCCCCGATTTTCTTGGAGTTCTTCTTTGGTTCTGCGACTTCTTTTGTCTCCGAGAGTCGGGACTCTAATAACTTCATGGTGTAGATGAGATCGCTAGCACGCTTCCGAAAGTCGGCATAGCTGGAAGGGTAATCTGCAGTCATACGCCGCCAGAGCTTGGTCCCCTTCCTGAGGCCGGAGACGGCTCCCAGCAACTTAGCTTCATCCCCTATGGGATCACCCTCAATGATAAGCCGGTCGATCCTTTTGACATAAGAACGATCCGACTCGTTTTCCTCTTGGCAGGTGTTCATGAGTCGCTACCTAGTTGCTGGTCGGGGCGCTAAGGTGGTATAATGACTCAGGAACAATTAGGCCAATTGTTCAAAAGATTTGACCGAGAAAGCCGGTAAGGAAGTGTACCACATGTGGGCCTGGTCGCTCAGTGTCAGGGAAAACAACCTACACTTCGTCGCGTCCGACGCCCCCATCGAGGCCATATACGAATTGTATTTGGCCACATAGACTTTTGGATCCGTACTCCCGTTGTAGCGATCTAGAACCGCTATGCTGATTTTCCTCTGGGTAGGGGCCAGAGTAACTATTGGCCCCAATAGAGAGTCTGGGATGGTGAGGCCATCGTCTACTTTCGTGGAACCACCCTGGTCTCCGACCCTTTCCAACAATTGTTGGATAGTCCTCGCCAGTCCGGCGACCTGCGCATCGCGCGGGTTGTTAGTCGTGTTCATCATGTGCCCCTGGCTCTGGTTGATTGCAGAGGCGCCAGGAATACCCCCATGGTGCATGTTCAGGGCCATGATCAGGTCCTGCTCCATCTGTTCCGCGCGGCGTGGATGGGAATGGGCCTCGTCACCATCTTCCGCCAGAGCTTTTCGGGCAGCCTGGCTTCTGAGGTGGGTGAACACATTGTTCGATGCCGCTGGTCTTTCCAGAGTCCGATTAGTCCGGATGATGGCATGTTTGGCAGCATTGTAGGCCAATTGACCCATGGATCGCCCCTTTTCGATCATGGGGCCTTTGCCTTTGGAGGTTCCAGCATTGTGAACGGTCTTCTTGGCCAAAGGCTGATCCCCCTCACCCTCCATGAACAGGCGCTTCTTGTTGAGGACAGCAATGACAGCCCTGGCATCCGCGGGAGTCTGAACCAGGTTCCACCAGTCGGGCGAGCCAGCCGGAGCTGCCCGATGGGTGTGGTGGGAACTCTGTGATGCTTCAATGTCATCACGTGCGTCCACTTCATTGGGTAGGGGATTGTTTCCTTGGTTGGCCGTCATTGCTATTTTTTCTAAAGATGGGCTTTCTAGAACTGGATTAGTCCCTTAAGAAAATGAATTAAATCTTTCCCACAAACGGCGCCAATTGTTGTAACTAGCTAAATCTGCCTAGTTTAACAATGAATTTAATCAAGTAAAATAGCTAAAAATGGCCAAAAGCAATAAAGGATAACACGCAAATTGGTGACCCGGTTCGTCCTTTGAATCAGACTACGTCAGGGGCATCCAAGCCAGGTATAAGTGTATAATATGTTTGCCTAGAATACTAAGATGTTCAACCCTTACAAATGTAACCTTGTTGGTCTATTTATACAACATATCCTGCCTTTAAGACGAGGGATTATACAAGGAAAGATGCCCCTTTGGTGCCTTCAATCCCGCAAGTCGTCCGCATCCTCATCCTCGGTCCGATTTGAGATCGCCCCTTTAATTAGCGCCAATCGGGGAATGGAGTACTCGGACGGATTGGTTGGCTTGTTGTATGCTTCTCCTTATTTGGTCATGATTGTCCGTTACATGCTACAGGTCGGGCTCCGACCTAGATGTCACAAGTGGACGTCGAGTTGTGATCTCTGATTTTCACTTAAGTCGCTACGCGACCTCCCTGTTTATGCGATTTGGGCGCTTCTCCTTTTAAGACGACCTCCCTTTGCTGACGTCACCTCAAAGTGTAAGACTCTCTGACTTGTACCTGTAGGGTTCGTGAGACAGTGGTTTATTCCATGCTACAACAGGAAGTTAGTTAACTTCCAGAGATATTAAAGGGTGAGATTTTGTTTCTCTGGGTAATTCAACGGAACGGGATTTATTGAGAATTGAGGATTCTCTCGCTCTCCCTCTTCCCCGCTCCAAAAAAACAAAGAAATCATATGGTGATTTCTTCATCACGTATATACTAAATTAAAGGCACTTAACATTGTGAATAGTAAACCAATTCGTGTGATTGAATTCCTGACAACGAGGATCACAGTCTATACGTTCGTAGAATTCAACCATGTTCTTTCTTCCGTTGTAATTACTGGAATAAAGGTTAGTGAATTTATAACCCTCGTGTTTCAACAATGGTATTAGAGCCATTGTGTTAGATTTTCATACGTGATTACGTTTTCTCGCACGTATATGCTTGATTTGTGATCTGGATTATTGTTTTCACGTTGAATTGCATAAAGTTCTATATTTTTCAAAATTTGGGTATTTCTGAAACGGACGAATTATTGGCTGAAAATTTTACTGTAGATGTGTGATATAGTGTAGAATATATCTGAAAAGTTTCGTAATTTTTGGTCAAGCCGTTTGTGAGAATTTAATTATTATTTTCTGAAAAATTCGTGAATTTTGACTGCAAATTGCGAACAGTACAAAATGAATTTTGGTATGTTCTTAGTATTGTATTAATCTACGTTGGAAGAAGATTCCAATGGTATATTATTCGTTAATTTTGATTGAGAAACGAGAGAGATATGATTTTTTGAATTTTTCACGTTTCTGGGGCTAAATTGAATTTTTTTCAGAGAATATTGGGGTCTTTATTAGAGAAATAGATATTCTGAGAGGACCTAATTGAAATTTCTGAAAACATAATATTTTGACCGGTCAAGTCTCGGTCAATCCAGTTCAGAATGACCGAACCAGTGGACTAACCGTGGCCCGACCATCGGTCCGAACCGTGAACCAGTTTGAACCAAGATGGCGCGTGCATAACACGCGCCAGATATTAACGCGAATGAGGAAGCGCATGTGAGCCACGCGCGCGTGTAGTGGGAGCGCGTGTGAGCCACGTGCCAACACTGTTATGGCGCGTGCAGGCGCGTGCGTACACCTGGGAGCGCGTGGCGGCGCGTTCATGCACCTGGGAGTGCGTGGCTGCGCGTCCAGCAGTTTCTCGGTGCGTCTGGTCAGTTTCCGGTGAGTCAGAGTTGTTTTCCGGCATTTGCGCGCTCTTGTAATCTTGTTTTGGCTCATTTGGGCTCATTATAACTCCGATTTTGGTTCCGAAATTTGCTACGTTCTTAATTTTCAGTGTAAATTCTTAATTTGCATATTTTGGAGGCATTTGAATTATGAATATTCAAGTGCTTATTTATCTATTAAATTGAGAACCACGATTAAAATTTATTTCACTTGTGGATTACCTAATTATGCATGAAATTAAATTTTCTTGTGTAATTGTGAGCTTAACAATTCATGTGTTATGTATTTAAACATTGAATGTTTAAATGGTTGCTCATTTTATAGATATGACTCGATTTTGAACGAACAATTGTTGTTCAAGAAATTCGAGTTGATGAAATTATGCTTCGTTTTGTTTTTAAGAATTACAAATGAAAAGTTAGCAAACAATTTTGGAACATAACAACACTTGACGGAGTTGCATAGTTTAATCTCTTTCTTATTATCACATAATGTAATTCCGACTTAATAGCTCATGACTTAGAAAGAGTTAAAACTTGAGCTATGACATTTCCAAGAAGACTTATAGTAGTTTTCTAGAACATAATTATGTCAAGATTGGAATTTAAAAGTAATGGCGATAATTTTTATGAGAAAATGATTGGTGGATTGGGTTAAAGATGCAAGTAGACAAGTTGTTGGGACGACATGTCTATGTATTAAAAATGATTCATTGATCCAGTGTTATTGTTGGGGTTATACGTGAAAGTATGCTTTTACTTTATATAACCTATGTATTAAACATTTATTTACTGAAATAAATTATTTATCACTGTTGCTTTAAATATGATTGAATGTTATATATATTTATTGCAAACCATTCATATAATAGCACATGTTACATTGTAGTTAACGTGGTGATACCAGATCACAGAAGATCATGTTAACAGTCCCTTGTAAACTAGTGCATGTTTCACAACCTAGATAGACCCGAACAGTCTATTGGTAGAAGTTGATGTGTAAGTCTCAGATTGGCTTGTCTTGACCAAGAGATTACACTAGTGCATTCGATGTGCTGAAGCGGACCTGAAGAGAGGATAAACTTATCCGCACTGACTTAAGGGATGAAGAGTTAGACCTCAGTGGTTGTTGATTTCTTAATCTCAGTCATTTAATAAGGACTGTGTGTGATTAGTAATTATTGATTTGACTTATAAATGTGAAGAGAATCATTGAGACTTCGATACCCTATATCTTGGGCAATAATATTAATTGTACGATGGTTGCTAAGATTAATACAGAGAATCGTGTGCTTGCAAAGTCTTGCATGATTGGTCCCCTTGGTGGGTTCGGAACCTTTATCATACCAAATCTTGCAAGTGGAATTAATTTTCCGGTATGGATAATAAAGTTGAGCTGTCCTTACTCTAAGGATAAAGATATTAATTAATAAAAAGCTTTTCAGTGGCTTAATTAATTAGTGGACTAAATAATCTTAAACACGGAAAATAATGATCGGGAGCCATATTACAGTAATATGGGTTAAGATTTGATAGTGCAATATTAATTATATAGTGGTATTAATTAATATTAATGGGCTGAATTATATTGTGGCTCTTAGAATTCAGAAGTCCATTGGAAGGTCCATCTTAATTCTCCTAAAGGCCCCTCAAGTAGCCCAATTATAGTCCAATAAATAAAAGGTGCTTAAAATAAAAATAAATTTTGTTGCCTAATATTTTTGTAATTTTTGAAATTAATAAAGAAAAGAGGGAGAAGAATTTTTCTTGAAAAAATTTTATGGAAAGGATATAAGTATTCTTGGAATACAAGATTATCTCATAAATTCAAGAAAATCTCTCACTTGGCTTCTTTGTGGGTAATTTTCGAAAATCATGTATAAGAAAGGGAATAAAGATTTTCTTGATTTTCTTGGAAAGATTTTATGGAAAAAGATATGTATTCTTGGAATACAAGAATATCTCATAAATTCAAGAAAGATCCAATCTTGCAAGTCTTTATTTTATTTTTTGAAATTTTGGATAAATAAGGGTGTGGGATTTTTGTGGAAAAAATACACATGGAAAGAAGAATATATGGGGTATATTCAAAATTTCTTGGAGATCAAGAAAAGATCTTTCCAAACCCTGATTTTTTACCTAAAAATTTCGAACCCCCCTCTTATAAATAGGGGTTGAATTCATTCATCCCCACACCAATTCCATGTGCTGGAAATATTAGAAATCCACAAAGGTGGTGCAACAATTTTATTTTTTCCTTTGTTTTATAAATCGTTCATCGGAGAACCTCCCACCGGGTTATTGAGCGAGGACTTGGGAATACTTGAGAAGGACTTTTTGGTTGGTAGCCAGATACTTGATCCTGTCCATCTCATATTCTCTCTCCAATGGGTACGTTTACGTAAACTCCTAGAATTTCCGCATGCTAGGACACTTTACGTGAATTTTATTTGCATGTCGTTGTTGGCGTAAATTATTATTTGAATTCACTTAGGTAAATTCATGCTAGTAATAATTGTTAATTTAAATTTGTGTTTATGAGGTCATCCCGATAGATCCTGACAAATGTTATCCCAACAACTGGTATCAGAGCCCTGGTTCGGGCTCTGATCTTTTAAACTGTAATTTAAATTGTTGATCATTAAAATTGAAATTGGATAGTAGAACTGTTAGATCTGTTTTGTAGGTATCCAATTGTCATGGTATTTTAATGTGCTTGTTTACATGCAAATAAATTATTGGTTTTTAATTCAATTCGTTCGGATTCGTTTTGCCTCGTGAGAAAATCCACGAGTAGATTAGTATTTGCTTGATTTGTTCAATGTAATAGACTAGTCTAGATCTAGGTTTATTTATTTTGTAAACAAATTACAACCGGATCGTGAGCGAAGACGGAGACGGAGAATTAAAAACGGTCGTCCAAGTGCTCTGACGTACGCGAGCCAAGGCGGAGCACGCGGGCTAGGCCGAAGGCCAAGCGACCACGCGCATCGCTAGGCGGGACGCGGACGGGGCTGATGGGCGATGGGGAGCCGGGCACGGCGAGCATCCGGGCTGGGCGACGCTGGGCATTAGGGCGCAGGACCTCGGGCACACTTGCGTCCGGGCGACACCTCGCGCGCACGGAGGCTGAGGGCGACGGGGAGGGATGGCCGACTCGGACCAGGGCTTGCGCCTAGGCACACGTGACTCGCGTTCTGGGTCGTGAGCTACTCATTTTCCGAACGTCGTCCTAACCCAAGATGGAGGACACTCGTTAAAGAATTGTTGTGGATTCAGTGGGAGCCTTTCGAGACGAACGATGAAGGCAAAAGAAGAGACGATTTCTCGAGATCAAGATATGAAATTTAAACCATGACAGTTGGATATATGTGCCCAACTTGATTTATCTTATCTTGATGCTTGTTTTAAATTCGTGCTATTTTATTTGTTAAATGTGTTTGCATGATTTAAAATTGTCTAAAGAAAATCTCACTTTCGAAAATTACTAAGTATGTTTTAATTGACAAATTTTATTTCGAATAATAAAATTACGTCAATATTGACCTCCGTGATTTATTTATTTATGAATTCTTTTGGAGAAATTTCCCCAACGGAACGGCTAAAAGATGGTTTTCACATGAATAAATTCCCAAAAGGATGATTGTGAATTATTATTAGTGACGACGATGACCCTCCCAACGAGGCTCGTTCAAAATGAAGTAATAGTTCTGTATTTAATCATGGTTATTACTTAGGTATAAAATTGATATGCATATACTTCTCCGAAGTCCCTGTCAATTTTATATTGGTCAAGTGGGAGCCGACTATTAATTTTGAATTAAAGGTTTGTAACTGTTCCTGTTTGTAACCTGCTTGAATGTGTTTAAATAGACAGATCACCCAACGTGACCTATTTAAACTGTTTTGAGATGTCGGCTGATGCATATTCATATTGTTTTGAGATTTTGATATGAATAATGTGATCGAATTATGTGATAAATTTGTGCTTATACAAATTATTATTTATTTCAGTTCAGCATGTCGAAACCTTTTAATCCACTGAAATATATGCTCAAAGAACATCAACTTACTTTTGATAACTATATCGTTTGGAAACGAAAAATGAAAATTGTCCTTGGTTCACCGAAGCACATTTGGGTTCTAACGACACATAAGCCTAGCAAACCAACTAAAAGATCAACTGATGCAGAGAGATCTTTGTATGATGACTGGGAGCATACCAACGGACTTGTGAAATGTATAATCCTGACATCCATGTCTGAAGATTTGAGATACATTCACGAAGGGGTTGAATCTGCTGCGGAAATTATGCAAAGCCTCGAAGACATATTTTTAACAGAAAACTGCAAGATCAATCAGTTTAATCGCGATGGCATGGCGATGCTTCATATGACAGAGGGAACACCGCGAGGGACTATGTTCTCAAGGTCAAGCGTCATTTTGACAAGCTTGCTTATCTCGATGCTAAGTATAGTGATGAGGCTCAGGTCGACTTTGTGTTCCTAACTCTTCCAAAATGCTTCGATGAGTTTTACTGTAGTTATGTGATGAGTGATCACATGTTGACTATGGAAACTCTACCAGAAGTTTTGGAGATGATAGAGAAGCATTTGGGACAAAAGGACCAAGCTTTGGTGACTAAAAATCTCTTATCAAAATCTAAGCCAATGGAAGGCAAGATTGATGAAGAAATAAATTGTCACAACCAAACAAAACCTCAACACAAAGAACAGTAGAGATAAGACGGTCAAATGGGTGGGTGTCAGAAAGAATCCAAAGGGGAAGTGCTTCAACTGCGGTGAGAAAGGACATTGGAGGTCTGCCTGTCCCAAGCCTAAGAGGAATGGGAAGAAAGGTAATTCTCACGCACTAGTTGTTGAAATTTTTTTAGTGGCGTATGCTACCCACTCGTGGGTAGTGGATACGGGATCCACTGATCATGTTTGTTTCACATTACAGGGGTTCAAATTAACCCGGCAACTTAGTGGAAGTGAGATCCTCATCACACTGGGCGATGCTACGAAAGTAGCAGCTGAAGCAGTGGGAAACATGCACCTGTCTTTTGAAGACAAGACTTTAGTTTTAAGAGATGTTCTTTATGTTCCTGTTTTTCGTAAAAACCTTATTTCTGTTTCAAAACTATTTATTGATGGATATTCTGTTCGTTTTTCTAAACAAGTTACTATTTTTCGTAACGATGTGTTTATCTGTCATGGAACGTTGCGGAACAATCTCTATACTATTAATTGTGCACATCACTCACAAAATGCATCTTATAACACATCGACTATTTCAAACAATAAGAGAAAACACTCAGAAAAGGTGAACGAGACACTTCTTTGGCATCTAAGATTAGGTCATATTAATCTAAATAGGATCCAAAGGTTGGTGAAAGATGGTTAATTGTCAGACCTACAGATGGAACCATTTCCAACCTGCGAATCATGTTTGGAGGGTAAAATGGCCAAGAGGGCATTTAGAGCCAAGGGGAATAGAGCCATAGAAGTGTTGCAAATCGTTCACACTGACGTGTGAAGCCCAATGTCAACCAAAGCTAGAGGTGGTTATGAGTATTTCGTGACATTCACTGATGATTACTCAAGGTTCGGATACATTTTCCTGATGAAACACAAATCGAAAACCTTTGATAAATTCAAAGAGTTCAAAGTTGAAGTGGAGAATCATATGGAAAAGAGTATCTAGTTTCTACGATCTGATCGTGGAGGCGAATACCTCAGCGATGAGTTTTTGAACTACCTGTCAGACGAGGGCATTGTTTCCCAGTTGACTGAACCCGGAACCCCTCAACAAAACGGGGTTGCAGAACGAAGAAACAGAACACTCTTAGAAATGGTCAGATCCATGATGAGTTATTCAGATCTTCCCAAGTCGTTTTGGGGTTATGCCTTGGAAACAGCGGCTTATGTTCTAAACTTGGTACCATCCAAATCGGTTCCCAAAATCCCTAAAGAGTTGTTGACCGGGCGCAAGCCCAGTCTGAGACATCTTAGGATTTGGGGGTGTCCAGCATACGTGCTAGATAAGGAAGCCGGTAAGTTGGATGCACGTTCGGAACTAAGGTTGTTTATAGGATATCCCATGGGAACGAAAGGGTGTATGTTCTATGGTCCCAAAGATCAAAAAGTGATAATAAGTATGCACTTTAGATTTTTGGAAGAAGACTTTATGAACAATAGAAAACCCAAAAGTGAGATTACCTTAGACGAATAAGAGGGCAAACTCCTATACCGACTGTACAAGTTGATATACCAAGCGTCACACCAACACAATCAGAACCTCGACGTAGTGGGAGGGTTGTTCGACAACCTAAGAGATTCATGGGGATAGGAGAATCTTCGGATTTGGTCCCCGGGGATATTGAATCAGACCCTTGGTCCTACAAGGAGGCGGTCCAAGATAAGGATTCTGAATCCTGGCAAACTGCGATGGAAGCCGAGATGGGCTCAATGGATCATAATCAAGTGTGGGAGCTAGTGGAACCACCCAGTGGGGTAAAACCCATTGGATGCAAGTGGGTCTACAAGAAAAAAAAGAGGACCGGACGGAAAGGTCGAGACCTTTAAAGCTAGGCTTGTGGCAAAGGGATACTCTCAAAAGGAGGGTATCGACTATGAAGAAACCTTTTCACCTGTAGCCATGCTTAAGTCCATCCGTATTCTCTTGGCAATAGCTGGGCATCTAGATTTTGAGATCTGGCAAATGGATGTCAAAACAGCTTTCCTTAACTGAAGTTTTGATGAGGAGATCTATATGCAACAACCCGAAGGTTTCATCACGAAAGGCCAAGAGCACCTTGTTTTCAAGCTAAGGAAGTCCATTTATGGACTAAAGCAAGCATCTCAGGCTTGGAACCAATATTTTGATCATGTAATCAAGTCTTATGGGTTTGATCAAAACGAGTTTGAAAGTTATGTGTATAAGAAGTGTGACGGAACTGCCTTGGTATTCTTAGTATTATACGTAGACGATATTCTGCTCATCAGAAATGATGTAAAGGTTTTGTCAGACGTAAGGGTATGGCTGTCAAAATAGTTTGATATGAAGGACTTAGGAGAAGCCGGTCATATTCTTGGGATCAAGATCACTCGAGATCGAAAGAAAAGAATGATCGGCTTATCACAAGCTTCATACATAGACACTGTTTTGAAGCGATTCAGCATGCAAGATTCCAAGAAAGGTTTTGTACCCTTCAGGTACGGAATCCATCTATCGAAAGATATGTGTCCCAAGACACAAGGGGAGATAGATGACATGAAAGGCATTCTTTATGCGTCGACAGTAGGGAGTCTTATGTATGCAATGTTGTGCACGAGACCAGATATTTGCTGCGCCGTTGGCATGGTAGCGAGATATCAAAGTAATCCCGGAAGTCAACACTGGACTGCACTAAAGAACATTCTAAAGTATCTGAAAAGAACTCGGGATAGAATGTTGGTTTACCAGTCGGACAGTTTGTTTCCAGTCGGATACACGGACTCGGATTTCCAATCAGATATAGATTCCAGAAAATCTACCTCGTGTAGTGTGTTTTGTCTGGGGGGAGGAGCTGTAACATGGAGAAGCGTTAAGCAGAAATGCATCGCAGATTCTACCATGGAAGCCGAATATATAGCTGCTTGTGAAGCAGCGAAAGAAGCGGTGTGGTTCAAGAACTTCCTAGTGGACTTGGAAGTTGTTCCGAATTCGCCCAGCACAATCACGGTTTTTTGTGATAATGCTGGAGTGTTGGGGTTATACTGAAAAGTATGCTTTTACTTTGTATAACCAAAATGAAGTTTCTTATTTATTTACTGAAATATATTATTTAATCACTGTTGCATTAAATATGAATGAATGTTATATATGTTTATTGCAAACCCGTTCAATAAGACAGTACGTATTACGTTGTAGTTAATTTGGTGATACCCGATCACTGAAGATCAAATTAACAGCCCTCGTAATTAAGTACAAATTCCTAACCCAGATGGAAATGAACGAACTATCATGAACGGTTGAAGTGTGAGACCCAGATTGGCCTGTCTTGACCAAGGGATCACACTAGGGCATTTAGGTGCGCTGAATGAGGACCTACAGGAGGACAAATTCTTCGGTACTGAATATACAAGAATTAGACCTCAGTGGTGCGTTGTTTCTTAATCTTCGTCCCTTAAATAGGATCGTGTGAAATTAATAACTATTGTTTTGACTTATGATGGGAAGAGAGTCAATGCGATTCGATACCTTATATCTTGGGCAATGTTATTAGTTACATGACGATTGCTGACATTTAATACGGAGAATCGCATGCAAGTACGTCTTGCTTGATTTATCCCCTTGGTGGGCTCATATCCTTTATCATGCCAAATCTTGCAGGTGAAAATTTATTTTCGGCATGGATAATAATGTTGAGCTGTCTTTACTCCAAGGACAAAGATATTAATTAATATAAAACTTGTTCAGTGGCTTAATTAATTAATGGACTAAGATAATCTTAAACTCGGGAAATAATGAAAGGGAGCCATGTTATATGTGAAATCGTAATATGGGTTAAGATGGATAGTTCAATATTAATTTTATAGTGGAGTAAATTAATATTAATGGACTTGAATAATATTTGGCCCAAAATATTATAGCTTCATAGTCCATTGAAGGTCCAATCTTAATTCTCCTAAAGGCCCCCCAAATAGCCCAAAATAAAGTCCAATTAATGACAGAGAGAAGAAAATATTCTTGCTATATTTTCATGATGTATTTTTCGAAAACTTTGTCTATTAAAGGAAGAAAAGATTGCCTTGATTTTCTTGTAGATATTTTATGGAAAGAGATAATTATTGTAGGAATACATAATTATCCCATAAATTCAAGAAGTCAAATCTTGACTCCTATAATAGTGTAGTTTTCGAAAATAATGGGTAGAAGAGGGAAAAGAGATTTTTATGGAAAATTTAATTAAGGAGAAAAAAATATAGGAGATATATTCAAGATTTCTTGGAGATCAAGAAAAGATTTTCTTCCTTATTTTCTTGACCTAAATTTTCGACCCCCTCCTCCCTATTTATAGGGGATGAGCTCTTCATTCCCAAGTGCAATTCCATGTGTTGGAAATATTAGAAATCCACAAAGGTGGTAGCAAAATATTTAATTTCTCTCCCATTAAAATCGTTCGTTGAAATCTTCCCCTTGGGATAGCGTTAAGTGGACTTTGGGGATATATTTGGGAAGGCTCTTGGGTTGATTCATCCGTTTGATTCTTCAAGAGGTTAGTAATTATGTAACTCCTAGTTCTGCATGTTTAGGATTTACGTGAATTATGTGTACGCATGTTGTTTATTATTATGTTGAATTGATTTAGGATTAATTCATGTTAGTAATTAACTGTTTAATTTAAATATGTATTTAAATAATCACCTCGAATAGATCCGGTCACCCCAGTTTTCCCAACACGGAGCAGTTGCAAATTCAAGGGAACCGAGAGCCCACAAGGCCAGCAAACACATTGAAAGGAAATATCATCTTATACGAGAAATCGTTAAGAGAGGAGATATAGAGGTGGCAAAGATACCTTCGGAAAACAACCTAACTGATCCATTCACAAAGGGTCTGCCTCTGTTAACATTCGAGAGACATGTGGAAGGAATGGGTGTCAAGAACTTTGCCAATCTTCTTTGAGTATAAGTGGGAGATGTATTATTAGGTTGATGTAGGTGACATTAGATGTCACTGTATAATACATTAGACGTGCTATGGTATACTTAAAAGCAGACTTTGAGTATAAGTGGGAGATTGTTGGGGTTATACGTGAAAGTATGATTTTACTTTGTATAACCTATGTATTAAACACTTATTTACTGAAATAAATTATTTATCACTGTTGCTTTAAATATGATTGAATGTTATATATATTTATTGCAAACCGTTCATATAATAGCACATGTTACATTGTAGTTAACGTGGTGATACCAGATCACAGAAGATCACGTTAACAGTCCTTTGTAAACTAGTGCGTGTTTCACAACCTAGATAGACCCGAACAGTCTATTGGTAGAAGTTGATGTGTAAGTCTCAGATTGGCTTGTCTTGACCAAGAGATTACACTAGTGCATTCGATGTGCAGAAGCGGACCTGCAGAGAGGATAAACTCATTCGCACTGACTTAAGGGATGAAGAGTTAGACCTCAGTGGTTGTTGATTTCTTAATCTCTGTCACTTAATAAGGACCTTGTGCGATTAGTAATTATTGCTTTGACTTATAAATGGGAAGAGAATCATTGAGACTTCGATTCCCTATATCTTGGGCAATAATATTAATTGTACGACGGTTGCTAAGATTAATACAGAGAATCGTGTGCTTTAAAAGTCTTGCGTGATTGGTCCCCTTGGTGGGCTCGGAACCTTTATCATACCAAATCTTGCAAGTGGAATTAATTTTTCGGTATGGATAATAAAGCTGAGCTGTCCTTACTCCAAGGATAAAAATATTAATTAATATAAAGCTTTTCAGTGGCTTAATTAATTAGTGGACTAAATAATCTTAAACACGGGAAATAATGACCGGGAGCCATATTACCGTAATATGGGTTAAGATTGGATAGTACAATATTAATTATATAGTTGTATAAATTAATATTAATAGGCTGAATTATATTGTGGCTCAATATTGGAATTCAGAAGTCCATTGGAAGACCCATCTTAATTCTCCTAAAGGCCCCTCAAGTAGCACAATTATAGTCCAATAAATAAAAGGTGCTTAAAATAAAAATAAATTTTGTTGCCTAATATTTTTGTAATTTTCGAAATTAATGAAGAAAAGAGGGAGAAGAATTTTTCTTGAAAAGATTTTATGGAAAGGATATAAGTATTCTTGGAATACAAGAATATCTCATAAATTCAAGAAAATCTACCCACTTGGTTTCTTTATGGGTAATTTTCGAAAATCATGTATAAGAAAGGGAATAAAGATTTTCTTGATTTTCTTGGAAAGATTTTATGGAAAAAGATATGTATTCTTGGAATACAAGAATATCTCATAAATTCAAGAAAGATCCAATCTTGCAAGTCTTTATTGTTTTTTTCGAAATTTTGGATAAATAAGGGTGTGGGATTTTTGTGGAAAAAAAATACACATGGAAAGAAGAATATATGGGGTATATTCAAGATTTCTTGGAGATCAAGAAAATATCTTTCCAAACCCTGATTTTTGACCTAAAAATTTCGAACCCCCATCTTATAAATGAATTCATCCCCACAGTAATTCCATGTGCTGGAAATATTAGAAATCCACAAAGGTGGTGCAACAATTTTATTTTTTTCTTTGTTTTATAAATCGTTCATCGGAGAACTTCCCACCGGGTTATTGAGCGAGGACTTGGGAATACTTGAGATGGATTTTTGGTTGGTAGCCAGATACTTGATCCTGTCCATCTCAGATTGTCTCTTCAACGGGTACGTTTACGTAAACTCCAAGAATTTCCGCATGCTAGGACTCTTTACGTGAATTTTATTGCAATGTCGTTGTTGGCGTAAATTATTATTTGAATTCACTTAGGTAAATTCATGCTAGTAATAATTTTTAATTTAAATTTGTGTTTATGAGGTCATCCCGATAGATCCTGGCAAATGTTATCCCAACAGTTATTACCTTGAGAGGTAAATGTAACACTTAAATACGAATCATCACCTAAATCCGTATGCCATATTTTTTCATAATGTCGGTACTAAATGTAGTACTTCAAGAGACATAAATATCAAAGAGAATTCGAACTATTCATGAAAAATACCTGATAGTGTTGCTGAAATAAGATTTAATTGGAATAACCTTAGTAGTTATTTTCAGGCTTATAGTAGTCATTGAATCTTCTAGACTACTTTGAGTTATTTTATTGACTCATAATATGGTTATGCTTTATTACGTTTATAATGATAAATGTTATTACGCATTTAGTTTCATGTTGTTAAGTGGGAATTTTAGCTGTTTATTGGATTAAAAGCTAGAACTAATTTTTTTCATGTTTTGGAACTGAATCTGATTAATGTAGATACTTAATGAGATTGATGATTAATGACTTTAAGTAATTTTTCGATGTCAAATTTTGTATTAAATTTTTCAGGTGTCTGTTAGCTTAACATTGAACATATTGATACATAAAAGTACATTAACTCATTGAATCACTTCAATTAAACCAAACAATGGCTTTAAAAGCTATCAACGCCAAGTCAAATAATTTTGAATACACCCAATGACGATAATTATGACACGTGGTGTCATAACTAAGTAAATGTTCTTGGAGAACAAGATACATTGAATATTATCTACCATGTTATGGAAGATCTGGGATTGAGATGGAGATTCAGATCAAAATGGATCAAGAGACTTACCTTTACTTGAAATATAAGAAATTTCTAGCTCATAACAGATTGGTGAGCTTGGTTATGGATAATATGATCCTTGAGTGTGTGCAACACCTTACGACTTACGGTATTTGATAATATCTGATAGAGAAGTATGGTAGCACTTCACTTCTGAATAACATCAAATTCAGATCTAACATGGTCATTTCCTAAAATTGGAGTACTTGAGGGTTAACATGACTTTTTGATAAAAGTGTTAAGACTTTCTTTCGCTTATTCAATTTCTATTGTTGAGTTGAAGGATATAATACTTGGAGTTGCCAAGTATGCATCAAGTGTTCTCGTTTTTTAATCCAGTTCTTAAAACTTATACTGGAAGGAATGAAGGAAATGACAAGCAGTATTAAATTAAAAATACTGCAATTAAACTTCAAATTAATCCTAATGCTATTAAGAATAAGAAGAAAAGATATGCAAAAAACTGAAAATTAGATGACCTACAAGCTTGGTCATTTTTTCTTATGAATATCTTGAGTCCAAGAGGGACAAAGAAGTTCATTATAATTATTTGGTTTTAGCATAATTGTCTATGGTGCTGTATTTTGACTGAATTTTATCCTTGTGGATTATAGATTCAGGAATTACAGACCATTGATCAACGATGAATGAACATTTTATTCACATCATCATGTTCCAAGTGGGACGAGATGAATATATGTGGAAACTAATTTTGAGTTGAAGTCTAGGGACTTGCAAACTTGAGTTTGACAATGGTCAATGTTTCACACTACATTATGTCTTGTTTTCTCTGGAGATCGTTAAGGATTTCACATCTGTATCTATTCTTCTATGATTTGGGTGTGATTTGCAATTTACATTAGAGATGGTTGTGATAGTATATGCAAAGTGTATTATGGTACTGAACAATTATTCTATGTTTTATATGGTTTTTGACTATAAGAGAACAATTATTTTAGTATTATGATAATGATTCATGGATTACTAAATATGTGTTACTCTAGTTATGCTTGTGTAAATGGTGACATTTAGCATACTAGATTTGGTCACATTGTGCAAGATTTGAATAACTGACTTGCGAAAGAAGAAATATGGAGTTCATCTTTAAGAGTCAAGTTATCAAAATGTGAACATTGTCTTGTTCATAAGTGATTAGAAAACCATTTGATAAAACAATGATTGTTGATTCTTCATTGCAATTATTTTATTTTGATAAGTGTGATTTTACTGATGTCAAATAGCAAATCATGAAACTTACTGGTTTTTCATTACTTAAGTTGATAATTTTCCACGTTTTACATGTTTGAAATTTCTCACAAGTTTGAGGCATTGGATTGCTTCAAACATTACCTAAATGGGGTTGAGAATAAAAAGACATAACCTTAAAAGTTTTTAAGAACCAATAGAGGACGTGAATATTTATCCATGCAGTTCAGGTAACTGTGTAATGAAAATGATATAATCCAACGATTATCAAAATCTTATACATCATTGCTCAATGGTGTGACTAGGGAAGAAACGAAAGTTGTTGGATATGATGTGGTCCATGATGGTACAACTATTTTAACTATCTTTCTTGAAAAGATGAGTTATTTATGGTTGTCTGCATATTGAATAAAGTAATTCATAGTTGATTAAGTCAACTCCATCTGAACTCTAGACAGTTGAAGACCTGATCTATAATTAATCTTGGTATCTGTAGGCCAACAACTTACATACATGATTCTACGAGTCAGTATGAAAAGTAGGGTCTAAAGGGTTTTAAAATGTATCTTCTAAGATACTATGCTAAATCTAAGGGATACAAATTGATCAAAGATCAAGGAGTTCAGAGTATGACATGAAATAAAATCACTTGTCAATTTTTCTAAAAAAGTTTTCCTAGTAAGGGAAGTATTCGAGATACTATACCATTTTCAGATTGAAATAATCACTCTATATCAGATCCAAGTGGGAATGATTTACTTAATGTTGTGATATTTGATAAAAGTTTACCCATTAAAATTAGATGGATCGTGATGAGAGTAATTATTTATATCACAAAGTTTCAATCTTGAAAAATGATCTAGGAAACATGTGTATGAGAGACATCATGATATTGGGGTCACATCTTCTTTATACTTTCAGAAATTAGATCAGTCTTTAGTGAATGAGGAAGAACTTATAGACGATCGAGAGGTTCTAGTTCGTTATGCAAGAGACTAATGAAATAAAGCAATGAAAGTCAATAAGGTCGAATCAAGTTTTTTTTGAAACTTGTAGATCCTTTATCGGGACTCATCTTAAAAATGCTCATTTAGTAGAGAAAGATTATACTCAGAAAGGGATATTAAACTTTCTTCATCTGTTGTGAGATTTACCTCAATTCGTTCATTTTTTAGCTATAGTATCAAGTATAGATTTAGAATTACATAAAATGGATGTTACTATTTTCTCAATGGAGAACTCAAAGAAGAGGATAATGTTTGTAAATTGAAGAAGTCGAATTACAAACTTAAACAAATCCTCAAAACAGTGGGACTTGAGATTTCATACTATGATTATCTCGTAGTAACTTTGTTAGACAAAGACCATTGTGTTTATGTTTGACAGTCCAAAGATAGTTCTGTAATTATATGATTATATGTTGATACACTGTTAGCTGAATAGAAACAATGAGAATCTTTTGGTGAAACCTTCATAAAGATCGTTCAAAGAAGTTACTTCGATAGTCTTAGCAGACTCATGTAGTAGGACTTCTAAAAACGATTCAAATGAATGTATAAAAGCATGTTGATTCTCATGTTATAAAAAGACGAGTCACTAAATTATGATGAATGTCCAAAGACTGAAAGTTGAAATGTCAAATGTACCATAAGCAAATTCAATTGGATGTCTGATGTATGCTAAGTTGTGCGCACATCCAGACATTTGTTAAGTTGTTGGTTTGGTTAGCAGATATCAGTTAATCTGAAAAGAGACACTAAAAGATAGTGTGTGAGATTTTTGAGATATCTGAAGGATACTGCAGATTATTATCTCAAGGAGATAATCTAAACTTATAGAGTATACATACACTTACTGGAATTATGATTTAGATGCAAGTAAGTCAAATTCTAGTTATACATTCTTTCTTAAACATTGAAACAATCTCGAGGTATAACATGAAATAAGTCTGTATAGCACCGACCACTATTAAAACTGAGCTTGTGGCATGTGCATCTGTAGTCAAATAAATATTTTGGTTAAGAATTTTTCATAAAATATTTGGAATTAGTAAGCACTCAATTGAGATCTTTAACGATTAGTTAAGAATTAAACACTCTAGTGGGAATTGTAACGATTAATTGAGAATTAAACACTTTAGTGGGAGTTGTAACGAGTCATTGTTGTATATGACATTTCAGTTGGAGTTATATCGACTCACTGTTGAATCAAACACTTTAGTGGGAGTTGTAGTAATTCATTGTGGAATGAAATGCTCCAGTAGGGATATATCGATTCACTCTGGAATTAAACACTTCAGTGGGAGTTGTAGCCATTAATTATGGATATTTATACTTCAATGAAAGTTGTATTGATTGATTGTGAAATCAAACACTCAAGTGAAAGCTGTTATGATTCATTGTAGTAATCAAAACAGACAAAGCTCACACTAAATATTTCAAGTATCATGAAATTTTTTGACTTTGTAATGACATTACAAAGAAGAAAGAGTGATTCTTGAATAAATTACTGCTGACTTGACGTTAGCAGATTTGTTGTCAAACGTGATTACAGAGATGTGTAAGACATCTTAAGGTTTTGGGTTTGAATGAATTTAAATGAACTACAAAGTAGTTGTTAATGTTGCTAGACATTTATGTATTGTGAACTATATGAAATGCTCATATAATAGTATGTCGACAAGTAGATGTTGGGGTTATACTGAAAAGTATGCTTTTACTTTGTATAACCAAACTGGATTTTCTTATTTATTTACTGAAATAATATATTAATCATTGTTGCATTAAATATGAATGAATGTTATATATATTTATTGCAAACCCGTTCAATAAGTTAAGTACGTATTACGTTGTGGTTAATTTGGTGATACCAGATCACAGAAGATGAAATTAACAGCTCCTCATAATTAAGTACAAATTCACAACCCAGATGGAAATGAACAAACCATCATGAAAGGTTGAAATATAAGGCTCAGATTGGCTTGTCTTGACCAAGATATTATACTAGTGCATTTAGATGCATTGAATAAGGACCTACTGGAGGATAAATTCTTCGGTACTGAATATACAAGAATTAGACCTCAATGGTGTGTTATTTCTTAATCTCCGTCCCTTAAATAGGATCGTGTGGAATTAATAACTATTGCTTTGACTTATGATAGGAAGAGAGTCAATGTGATTCGATACCTTATATCTTGGGCAATATTATAAATTACATGACGATTGCTGACATTTAATATGGAGAATCGTGTGCAAGTACGTCTTGCTTGAGTTTTCCTCTTGGTGGGCTCAGAATCTTTATCATACCAAATCTTGCAAGTGGAAATTTATTTCCGGTATGAATAATAATGTTGAGCTGTCTTTACTCCAAGGACAAAGATATTAATTAATATAAAGTTTGTTCAGTGCCTTAATTAATTAATGGACTAAGATAATCTTAAACACGAGAAATAATGATTGGGAGCCATATTATAGTAAAGTCGTAATATGGGTTAAGATGGATAGTTCAATATTAATTTTATAGTGGAGTAAATTAATATTAATGGACTTGAATAATATTTGGCCCAATATTATAGCTTCATAGTCCATTGGAGGTCCAATCTTAATTCTCCTAAAGGCCCCTCAAATGGCCCAAAATAAAGTCCAATTAATAAAAAGGAGAAGAAAATATTCTTGCCTAATATTTCCAAATTATTTTCGAAAATTGTAGGAAAAAGAAGAAGAAAGATTTTCTTGAAAAGATTTTATGGAAAGAAATAAGTATTCTTGGAATACATAATTATCCCATAAATTCAAGAAGTCAAATCTTGATTCATATTACCTTGTATTTTTTTAAAATAATAGGATAAAAGGGGAATAAGATTTTTATGGAAAAATTTAATTAAGGGGAAAAGAATATAGGAGATATATTCAAGATTTCTTGGAGATCAAGAAATATATTTTCTTCCTTATTTTTTCATTGAAAAAATCGGCCCCCTTAGTCCTATAAATAGGGGATGAATTTTTCATCCCCAATGCAATTCTATGTGTTGGAAATATTAGAAATCCACAAAGATGGTGGCAAAATATTTTATTTTTTCTCTCTTGTTAAAATCGTTCGTGTGAATCCTCCCACCGGATTACGGTCGTGGACTTGGGATATATTTGGGAAGGCTCTTTGGGTTGATCCAACGTCTCAACGGTTGTCTCTACAAGAGGTACGTAATCTCGTAACTCCTAGATTCAGCATTCTAAGGATTTACGTGGATTATGTGTACGCATGATTGTTTATTTGCTTATTAATTATTATGTTGAATTGATTTAGGATTAATTCATATTAGTAATTAATTGATTAATTTAAATATGTATTTAAAATCATCTCGAATAGATCCGGGCACCCATATTTTCCCAACAGTAGATTGACTCTCTCATACGAGCAATCGCCTCTGACATCGAGGTATGTGCAGAGATGAGATTATATTGTAGATAATCGCAATAGATTTTACCACGAATCTATTTGACTTGTTACAAAACTAAATCAATGGATTCCTAGACAACAGAAGGAGGAAATCCAAGTTAAGTGTCCATGATACACTTGAACTATGATTTACACGATGTCAAAATAAATAAAATGACATACGCTTCCACCCTGGGAAGTAAACATCGTGACATGTGTTTTATACCACATGTGCAAAGTTGACCATAAGGAAATGAGAAAGATATCCCTATTTTCTCATTGTATGAAGCCTTGAGGTTTTGATAAGCTTCTTAGAAATACCCTTAAGACTTTCTACTAGATTTCTAAGTCTTCACTTTAGTGTTGCTACTTTAGCATGCTACCAATAGCTACGATTAATGCAACAATGCGGTACATGTCTAGGAAAGCAGCTATAGTGGGAGTCTGTAGATAATTTGTGTGAAAGGAAGGACATCTTTATTAACACGTTCTATTGTGTTCATTGACCGGTTAATCGAGTTGAGAACTTGATTATGAATACATAGATTTGATAAAGAGTTGAATATGCTCTAATAATTTCAAGGGATTGAAAGAGATATGTCAACTTGTGTTAACTGAAAGAGTTCTGAGGTATAACGAGTTTTGAATTCTTCATATAAAACTGGTTGAGTTGCTATATATCATTAACACGTTATATAGCGTGAAAACTCATATTCTCGAGGGTCACATGATTTATTTGCCTGTATGAAAAGATATTATGTGATGGTGTAAAGAGGTGAAACAAATGAGTGTAAGACTCAAACTTCATGTGTGAGTGGGAGATAAAAGTTATTAAATTAAAATTAATATATTAATTTAATTTAATAATTAAATCCACCCATGAAGTGGATAATATTGAATTTAGGAAGTTGGTTAACTTCCAGAGATATTAAAGTGTGAGATTTTGTTTCTCTGGGTAATTCAACGGAACGGGATTTATTGAGAATTGAGGATTCTCTAGCTCTCCCTCTTCCCCGATCCAAAAACACAAAGAAATCATACGGTGATTTCTTCATCACGTATATACTAAATCAAAGGCACTTAACATTGTGAATAGTGAATCAATTTGTGTGATTAAATTCCTGATAACGAGGATCACAGTCTATACGTACGTAGAATTCAACCGTGTTCTTTCTTCCGCTGTAATTACTGGAATAAAGGTTAGTGAATTTCTAACTCTCGTGTTCCAGCACAAATCCTAGATCCTTGAAATATTTTACACTCCATATAAAAATTTGTTTTTATTTTTAAGATACATAGTCTCATATGAAATATATGAACATGAATTGATTATTTTTTTATTCTTATTAATCAACCTTCCGATGTTCTTAATTCTATGGGGTTGGCGGGTCCATCAATCTAAATTAAACTTTGTTATTGAGATAATAATATATAATACTCCCTATTTTAGGATATTTAACATAAGATTCAATTTAGAATATAAAAAAAATGATATAAAAAGAATATTTATAAATATATTTTCACATTTTAAATATGTCGAAATCAATATAAATTATTTAGTTAAAATATCGAATTATATTTCATATTATGTTTTATCCAGTATATATTGATTTAAAAATAATTTGTTGCGAGTATCTTGTAAAGTATTTTAAGTATAATAATAGTACATGTTAAAATATATTAAGTATAATAATATCACAAATTTAGAAGGAGTTAAAAATTCACGAACTCACGAATATTTTAGGCTTACTCCTATATCTTTTTTAAAGATGAAGAAACAAATTCTATTTTCTTGCCTACTTACTGTACCGACGAACAATCAAATTTTCACTGTATTTATTTCTTTTTCTATTTATTTTTTCAAGTACAGGAAAATCCCAAGGGGTTGTGGGTTTTTTTCTACCGCTTGGGGCTCGCCTTTCACCACCCCCATGGGGATGGTCTACAGGGTTAATATCGACTCCTCTTACTACATGACTCTTACCTAGTCAACGCTTATAGCATATTTTTTTTAGAAAATTTGCGCAATGACAAAACAAATAAACATTCTCCCAGATATGTCTTACTATAAGGGCAAACATATATTACCGCAAGGATTCATATGTTTTACTATGTGATGACGGAAAAAAAATAGCAGTACCTAAATTGATATATATATATATATATATATATATATATATATATATATATATTTATAAGAGGATTTTTTTATGGGGTAGCTTGATGGTTTGGATCTTTACTTAAGTTGTGGCAACATTTCTAAATTTTGATTGAGCACATAATTTTTTTTTTTTTTGCACAGTGAACAATTGTTAAGAAAATCTTTATATAAATTTTGATGAGGCAAAACATGTCGTGTATGTGAAAGTAGACCCTCAATATTTTGTTTTCTTAGAAGTAGTTTGTGTAGTTGTTAAGAAGGAAATAAAGATGAAGAAGAAACTTGAAGAGAAGATCAACTGCAGATAAACAGATAAGTGTAGAAAAACTTGAAGTGCAGTTGTTGACAACAAGGTTACACTCATAATTGTTTAGACAAAATCTCGACAGCCAACAAGTTGACAACTAGCAAGGTCTACAATTATTGCCCTATACTCAGTTGTTGAGACAAGTACTTGAGTTGTTCACTAAAAATTTGTTGGGAGATGAATTTAATAAAGAAGTTTTGATTAGATCTCAAAAACCCCTAAGTATGACATGTTCAGGATAATCTTGATAGTCTGAGTCAGGTTTCAGCATAGATTGTTCAGGAAGATATATGCACAATGTATAGTTAGCAGATATAGATCAGGTTAAATCTTGAAGTTACTGAAGAACTCAGAAGGTACTGAGTAACTAAAGAATCAAGAGAAATCAAGACTCAGAAAGATTCAAGACATCAAGACTCGATGAAATAATCAAGACATCAAGACTCAAGAAGTTCTGCGTAAGACATCAAGACTCAAGAAGTTGTCAAGACATCAAGACTCGATAGTTATTGAAGACTCAAGAAGATCTTTCAATACTTAGTATAACCTGAATGTTCAGAGGCACTGAATAATATCTATCTGAAGACTACAAAACTGAGAAAAACGCACATGTTCAGAAAAGTAGATATTGCCCAAAACATTCTAGTGCAGAACAAAAGGAACTACGTCTAAGTGTTGTTTAAGGTTGTCTCATTCAGAGAGATCGACCAAAAAGAGCCGTTTTGTTTGTCTACATTCACTGAAGACAAGAACCAATCAGAGGAAGACAACATTGTACTTCATTGATTAATCGAAAAACGACGGGACCACTGAATTATGTCAAGAGTACTAAGTTCGCATCGCAAAAATTGGTGATTGACTACATGGTCGCATATTTCCTAAAACATGCAAGGGAGTGTTCAAACCCTAAAAATAGTCGTTCATCAAACACCAGAAGAGGAAACTCATAAAGCTATCTCTTCCAAAGAATAGTTTTTTCAAAGAGTGACCTTGGTGAAGTTGCCTATAAATACCAGTGACCCTTTACATTGAGAGGTTACGTGAAATTTCAAAGCAACTCAAGAGCTCATTCGTATTATTGCATATTGAAGCACTCGAAAACCCTAGAATTTCCATGTGTTTCACATTGGAGAGAGCTCACTATTCTAAGCCTAGATTGATAGATATATCCAAAGCTTAGAAGAGATATCCTAGCCTTTGCATTAGTTATTATTGTAAATGATATCTCACCCTAGTTGGAAACCAACCCAAAACCCAAACACTTCGTTAAGGTAGTTTGTGTGTGTTTTGTTGGTGAGTTAGAGTTGTAAAGAGTGAGTAAGCTACAATGAGTTAGCCAGAAAACTCTAGAGAAGAAGTTAGTAAGCTACTTGTGGTAGTCTGAACACTTGTGTGTGTTTGAGTTAGTAAGGCTGCGAGTGAGTCGACCGAGAAAACCCAAGGTAGAAAAGTGAGTAAGCTACTGGTGAGTTAGCCCGAAAGCTTTAGGAAGTGGTTAAGGAATTTCTCTCGAAGATCGAGAGAGTGGGCGAGGGAGCTTGAGTCTCTCGAACCACTATAATTCTTTGTGTTGTTTGCTTTTCAGATCTTGATTTTTATATGTTACATGTTTTTCACTGAAAGCATATTTCACTGATATTCAGTTGGAACCAATCCACTGAATTGCATAAAATTGGTCACAACCTTAATCAATGTTTTATTAAAGGAAGAAGATATTTCAGCAAAGCTAAAATGAGTATAAACTTAGGGCCAACAATTCCGCACACTTGAGTAGCTAGAACAGATAGTTACCAAAATCGAACTAACTCTACCGAAAGTGTTCAAGAAGATAATTATCTCGATCCAAGCTCCTCAGGATCTCCGATAAATTCAGATCGGTTGAAATTAATCTGAAGCTTCCAAAAAAATTTCGGGATCATTGTCTCGATGGACTTTGACTCGAGGGCAATCCGTGTTTCTCAGACAAAAATATCGGGATAAACGACCCATCCGACTCAAATGAAAAAAAAAGTTTGAAAAATCACTGAACACGTGTATTTCCCCCCCATACACGTGTGAGACTCGTTAGCACCGGGGCCAACAGAATTTATGTTTATTTGTGAAGACCCGATTCGACCCGGAAAATCTTAGTGAATTTCCAACCTAGCTAATAGGTAGGATGATCGGGTACGGGTATATTGTGCGGATTTAAGATGCATACAATATTGTATATAAAAGTTTGTCAAACATCATTTATGTGCTTGAAATTCTTATTTTATATATAAAACTCATGATGTAGATTTATTCATTTATTCATTGAATTCAAAAATAATTATGATTATAAATGATGAAATCAAATAGGAGTATTCGAACTAATTTACTCATTTTTAATATAAAAATAATTATATAATTTGAAATACAAAAAAAAAAAAAAAAAACGACTATATTTGCGAAACGGAGCAACAAAAAAATATTTTTGACAAAAATTAATACGGAACAGTCTTATATATTAGATGAGATACAACATAATACAAATCAATATTCATCCCTTCTAAAATGCTAAAGCGTCAATGTTCAAATTATGTCCCGTCAAGTGCGTCTCATTATTTTTTGATAAGTAGCTAGATAAAGAGGGAGCAGCCGGACACTGAATTCACAAGGAATAAACACTACTTGTAGTGAAGTAATTAATGTGGCGAAGCTCACTCCTACTGGACACTGATGGAATGGATTAATTACAAAGTTGTACCCCACATTCATTAAATAAACTATAATCATTAAAGTTGTCTCCCCACTAATCACGCATACGTGGCTATTAATTACCACAATGAAGAGCCCACAATTTAGACTTTTTTGACGTGGAACATATTTTTTTTTCTGAAGCATGTGGAGCATTAAAATATCAAGTGGAGCAATTTAGACACTCATTATGTCAAAAATTAGATACGACAACGGGGAAAAGACAATGGGTATTGATTAAACCCGTTGTCGTAGGACTAAATGCCGTTGTCGTAGCTAAACCCGTTGTTGAAACTTTGATAAATGAGGGAATTTGCACCAAAAGACAACGGATTTTATAACCCGTTGTCAAAACATGTTATCTTTTTTTTTTTAATTAATAATTAAAAAGAATAAAACCCAAACTTAGAATATTTTCGCCTCTCCTCTCAGAATTCCCGTTCCCGCTAGCTAGGGCAAGATGTCTTAGAAAATTTTCGCCTCTCCTTTCAAATGCGCCGTCCGCCCAGAGAGTTCTTCGCTGCGCCTAGTCATCACCGTCGTTCTCCATTCCACTCGCAACATTATTTTCCTCCACTCGAGGAATCGTTGTAGGTCCACTCGCTCTCTACCGGTCCGCCGTTCGCCGCCTTCTCCCGCCGCGTCATCAGGTGAGCCCTAATTTTAACCCTAAGTGGCATCGAAACCCTAGATATTGATATTTGGGGATGGAGGGAATTCTGTGTTTTGATTGCTGAGTGGATTTGAAACCGTGCTAATTTGGGGGAAAAATTCTGTGTATTCTTCAAAGTAAAATGAGTACAATGTTTTGAAAATGTAGAAAATTTCTGTGTATTCATTCAAATTATTAATTCATCGTATTTGTCCAGATTTTTTTTTCTCAACAAATTAACAATTAAGGTGAAGTAGCAGTGCCTAATCCTATTGGGTTGGTGAGAAAGTTGAGAAAATCTGGAGAAATTGGATCATTTTTTTTCATTTTCGTTTTGTGTGAATCAATCTATTTGCATAAGGTGGCAATTTCCTTCAATCTAGATCGTTATAGGGTATGAGTATTGATTTGGTTGCTCATACAGTTGGAATCACTCTTTTTTTTTTGTCCTTCCATTTCTTGTTACCTTGTATTTAGAACATGCTAATTTCTCAACAGATTGTGATTTGGGTAATTAGATAATAAATTGCCTATCAAATTGCCCCTGTAAAATATTTTAGGACAATGATGCTTGTATCCTCAATGTGGGATGAACAATGTTAGCAAGTAATTTTAGATGAAGAAACATTTAATTATGTTTTCCCATTTAATTTCTTGTTGCCAGATCTGATTAAGGTCACCCTTTCAAAATCTTGGTGTATATATTGTGAAATTTCAGAATCAAATCCAGTGCTCTTGTCCGAATCTGGAATACATATATAGATAGATAGATACATGCCATTGTTAATTAAGAGTTGGATGTTATTAAGAAAATGGAGAAAAGGTGTGAATTCTGCAAGGCTTTAAGGCCAGTTGTGTACTGTAAATCAGATGCAGCACATCTCTGCCTCTCCTGTGATGCAAAGGTCCATTCAGCCAATGCTCTTTCCTCCAGACACCCTCGTACCCTCGTCTGCTATTCTTGCAGATTAGGTTACTAGCAAACTGCTAATTAGTTTGTTAAGAATTAGTTGAGCTAAGCTGCCAGATAGTTAAAAAAAACAGCTGGAAATTATTGAATAAAATTGTGAAATTCAGTAATTTTTTCAAGCATTTACATAATTATTAGCTTGATAGCTTCATAAAAACTTTATGGCTCTTGCTCAAAATGTCATACAATTCAGGGCTAAACTTACCTTCAGTAGTTCCATAGAATTTTAATTTACAACATTCCCTCCCCTAACAATCCAACTCGATATATAACAATTGATCGAGTTTCAGTTACCAATCATTAATTACTTCCTTCGACAGTTCATAGCAAATAGTTTTTTTGCTGAATTAATTTTAAGGAATTTGGTAACAATAATTAGGTTTTCTGCTTTAATTTTGTGAGGAAAATTTATGAGAAAAGAAAAATTGAAAATGAAAAAGGGATGAGAGAGGACACACATGTTTTCTGGATATTCTTCTGTGTATGTATTACGTAATCTGCTTAAAGAAAATAGAATGCTATTGCAGATTTTGGTTCTGGCTACATTTCATCAATAGGAAGGTCAATGAGCTCTAGAAACAGAAAGTAGGAGGTTTTGTGTTGTGATTTTCAATGTTTTTTACTATTTTCTCATTGCAGATCCAATTTTATTTTTTCTTTATTTGTTCCTGCATGCTATTTAACTGTGAATCATTCCCCTTTATTCTTCTTGTACACTGCAACTTATACTTTCAACTTATTCTGGACAAGAAACGTTGCCCCAGAACATTTGCTGATCAGAATCGAGTCTTTTTCCTCACTTTCGGCCAATGGGATTGAGAAATACGAATCAAGGGAATTTGTTGCTGGAGACCACAATGGTAATATACATATTCTGCTTATGTTAATTTCTCAATATTGTTTTAACCCTGCAGAGAGCTATTATTTGAAAAGAAAGAAAAAGAAAATGCAATTACCTCATTTTGAAGTTTCAGGGTAACCATTTACAAAATATTAGTGTTAATTAATGGTGTGGATCTAGCTAGCCTTAATTAATTAATGTGGTACATATATGAACAGGAAACTCACAATCAATCCTAATGCACCAAAGGTCATTTCCCCCAAAAGTCAGATTACAGGTTTTAGCATCTCCTTATAGTGCTTTCCTGTTGCTGCATATTTTTTTCTTTTTTCTTTCTCTTATCATTCGATTCTAATGAAACAACAATATTCTGAATAAATGTGATGGTAGGCCTTGAATGGTCTGTCCTAAATGTGAGTGAGTGTTTCATGTTCATTGGTGATTCTTTCTAGGATTAAATGGACGTTATTTTGTTGAGAAGCTTCTATGATGAAGTGTTTAGATATTACGTGTTTAGATCAAATGATATGTACAAAAATGTACACACATTATATATATTTATTACTTAGCCCAGAATGAATAATGTTGCTACTTTTATTACCTTGGTTGTTATCTAAGTACGGAGTACCTAACCTCCTGTCCCATCCAGTATTAGGCATTTAAGCTAGAGTAGGTCTCCAGTAAACCAAGTTCAAGTGAACTTTTTTTTTTCAAAGTAATACCTTTAAGCATATGAAGTATCACGTTTTAGCATATGAAGTATCATGTTTAAACAATGTTTGATGTTGTGTATTATTCTCCTCAACATTACAACAATTGTACTTCGTTTACGAAACAAGATTACCGAATTCACCATAAAACTTCCATTACCAAGCTCATATATGCCAATTTGACAACTATTTCAGAAGTAAAAGACTTTGTTTCTAGGTATCAAGTTGTAGGATGAGTGATGAAATTGGACATGTTCATGTTAAGAAAGACCTGGATCAGAAATGTAATCCCATATAGAGTGACGGACCTACCTTGGGGTCAGGGGGGTCACTGGGCCCCCCTGACCCCACTTGAATTTCTTATATATATATACACTTATAATTAAGATACATATATGATATGCAGCATAAATTGTGTATTAACGCTCTAATATTTTCATATTAAATAGATTATACCATATATCATGTATAAAACCATCTTGAATGTTCTTTAAACAAAGGTACACCACTATTACTAATCTTGTAAAAATCAACACTCTATAAATAAAATGTTGATTTTTTGAGAAAGGGGTAACAAAATAGAGAAAGAATATGTATAATTCACATTTTCAATATACATATAAATGTAAATATATGTTAATATAAAGATGTTTAGTCTAAATAATTTTAGAAAATATATAAAAATTCTAAAGTGCATTTATTACACCATATAGATGCCGAAGTATGTCTCTGTGATGTGATTCAATTATGATATGCAGAAATATTGCTTATTCATATTAAATGTATATGTTGGTTGCGCAGGTCGTTAAGCTGTTGAGGGATGCTTACAATCGTAATAAAAGGTATGCTTCTTGAATCAATATTACCATACTATCTGTACAAATTTTTAAGTAAACCAGTTTTACTGTGCAACTGGTTTGCATTTTTTGTGTGTACTTCTAAACAGTGTTAGTTGTTCCATGAAAATGTATTAGTTGATTCATTCAATTAGTTAAGTTATATGATAAAAGTGTTTTACATTTAAATGTGGTATAACATATAATCTCTTTGGATGGACTGATGTTTTTGTTGAGATTAGTCTCATTAATTCCAACATTTTTTTAAAAATACTCTCTGTTTTTGTAGGAATTGCTTGACTTGAGAGATAGAAGATGGGAGATGGAAGAGACGATGATGGAATTATTAGTTAGATTTTTCTTTTCATTAGATACATTATCGAATTAATTCTTAAATTTCCTTGAAGTGGGAAAAATATCAAGAATTTTGTATGAATGATGATTGTATTATAAAGTTTTCTTATATGCTATTTAATACTATTCATTGGAATTTTATGATACATTGTTTGCTAGCTTGTTAGAATTTAAAACTACACAAAATTGTATATAACAACAGGTATAAACCAATGGTATTGTAATAAGCACCTACGACAACGGGTTACTTGTATTAAACACCTACGACAACGGATCACTATAAGTTAACACAACGGATAAAAACCGTTGTAATAAACACCTACGACAACGGGTTACTATGAGTTAACACAACGGTTAAACCCGTTGTAATAAACACCTACGACAACGGGTTACGATGAGTTACCACAACAGTTAAAAACCGTTGTAATAAACACCTACGACAACGGGGATTACTCGTTGTCAAATGTCCGGGACCTACGACAACACCAGCATCCACAACGGGGGAAAAATAGATACGATAATGGGGATTACCCGTTGTCGTATCCAGTTTTTGGCATAGCGTGTGCCAATACAAGATGCTCAGAAGAAGGTCGATGATTTTTCAAAATGGATTCTATGCAGTAAATGTACGGTGCAGTTAACTGTAGAACCATTAGATCTAACACGCACAAACACACGGAGGATCCGCCCTCATAATTTTCTGGCCAAGGTCAATAATTACGAGGACTGAATGTCGGATTAGGTTACAAGGAGGAGTGAAAACGAGTATGGATTCTGCTCGTCGGACTCTTTCACCACCAAAAAAATTGTTCAATACTTCCTTAAAATCGATCTCACCCATCCATGGCACAAAGCCATAACTTTATACTCCCTCCGCTTCGAAATTGTTGACACATTTACTATTTATGCGTAGGTTAATGTGAGAGTTGATTATTAGTATAAGTTATTTTTTTAGTGAGGTGTTGAATGGTAAAATAATGACATGTGGTGTAAATAAAAAGGAATAAAATTGACTTTAGTGTGGAAAAAGTAATGACATTGTGTGTAATTTTTTAGATGTTTTGAGGGTGGAGTTTAAAATGATGTAATTGCTTTATTTATTTTTTTAGGAATGTGCCAACGAATTTGGGATGAATTTTTTTGGTAAATGCGCCAAGGAATTTGGGACGAACCTTTTTGGCAAATGTGCCAACGATTTCGGGACGGAGGGAATATTAATTTTTTCCATTTGTGTGTTACTGGGGAGATATGAGAATTTGAAAGAGAGAGCGTGGATTTTATAAAGAGAATATTTGAACATAAAAGATGAAATATGATTTTAATAGAGAGTTTTAAGGGCGAAGTGGGTATTTGGCACCCCCACGTTGTACCTATGAGCAAAGTTAGAAAATGTTTGTACATATTATGTTGGGAGATGAATTTAAATAAAAGAAAGATTTTGATTAGATCCCAAAACCCCTGAGTATGACATGTTCAGGATAATCTTGATAGTTGAGTCAGGATTCAGTTTTAGAGTGTTCAGGATGTTATCTGCACCGTGTATAGTCAGTAGATATAGATCAGGATAGATTCTGAAGATTCTAAAGACTCAAGAAGTTTCAAGAAAGAAGTTTCAAGATTCAAGTTTGAAGATGAAATCGAGAAACCAAGTTTCAAAGGAGAAACCGAGAAATCAAGACTCAAAGTGAGAAATCGAGAAATCAAGACTCGGTGTGAAATCGAGAAATCAAGACTAAGATATCGGTCCAAGATATCTGTGAAGACTCGTAAGACATCAAGACTCGTAAGACATCAAGACTCGTAAGACTCAAGACACGTAAGATCAAGATCAAGACAAGACTAAAGACAAAGGATACTGAAGGCATAGTAATTACTGAAGACTCAGTAATGTACTGAATGCTCAGTATAACCTGAATGTTCCGAGGCACTGAAAATATCTATCTGAAGGATACAATACTGAGAAAAACGCGATTACTTAGAAAAATAGATATTGCCCAAGACATTCAAATGCAGACAAAAGGAACTAAAACAAAGTGTTGTTAAGGTTATATCACTCAGAGATATTGACCAAAAAGAACCGTTGTGTGTGTCTACATTAACTGAAGACAAGAGCTAATCAGAAGAAGACATCATTGTACTTTACTGACACTGAAAGCGACAGGTCACTGAAGCATGTCAATAGTACCATGTTCCAGACTGCAAAAAGTGGTGACTGGCTGCATGAAAAGCACTTTGCCTAAAACATGCTAGGGAGTGTCAAACCCTAAATATAGCCGTTCATCACACACCATAAGAGGAAACTCATGAAGCTATCTCTTCCAACTGATAGTTTTTCAAGAGTGACCTTGGTGTATGCCTATAAATACTTGTGACCATCTACATTGAAGGTTACGGGAAGTTGAAGCACTCGAAAAACCAAGAATTTCCCAAGTGTTTTACATTGAAGAGAGCTCATTCACTAAGCCTAGCTTGATAAGATATATCCAAAGCTTAGTAGAGATATCCTAGCCTTTGCATTGTACTTAATTGTAAAGAATATCCCATCCTAGTTGGAAACCAACCAAGAAACCCCAAACCCTTTATAAGGTAGTTTGAGTGTGATTGTTGGTGAGTTGGAGTTGTAAAGAGTTAGTAAACTACATTGAGGTAGTCAGAAAGCTCTAGAGAAGAAGTGAGTAAACTATCTTGGATAGTCAGAAAGCTTGTGTGTGTTTTGAGTAAGTAAACTACAGAGGTAGTCAGAAAGCTCAAAATAGAAAGGTTAGTAAACTACAGAGGTAGTCAGAAAACCTTAGGAAGTGAAATGGTTAGTAAACTACAGAGGTAGTCAGAAAACCTTTGGAGGTGATTAAGGAATTTCTCTGAAGAGTCAGAGAGAGTGGACGTAGGAGCTTGAGTCTCTGAACCACTATAACTTGTTGTGTTATTTGCTTTCTGTACTGCATTGATTAATTGTTGCATATCTTTAACTGAAAGCATATTTTCACTGATATTCAGTTGGACTCAATCCACTGAAGTTGCATCTAACTGAATCACAGCCTAATCACTATTCCATTAAAAGGAAGGTTTTCAGCAAAGCATAAAACGAGTATAAACTTAGGGCCGACCATTCCGCACATCTGAGTAGCTATTCAAGCAAGCTCAGTATCTCTGAAAACTCAGGATCAGTTGGGATTATTTGAGGTTTCTGAAAGCAGCTCAGGATCACTGTCTCAGGTAGACTTTGACTCAGGGCGATCTGTGCTTCTCAGGGCCAAATCATCAGGACAACATGACCCATCTGACCTCAGTGAAGAAAAAATTTTAAAATCACTGAACACGTGTATTCCCCCCGCCATACACGTGTAAGACTCATTTGCACCGGGACCAACAAGTGGTATCAGAGCAGTGGTTCAACTTGACCACCTGCTTTGTTGACCATAGTCTTATTTGCTAAAAGATTCTTGTGGTCTATCTGAACAGATCTTATTTGCTGAAATCTTAAAAGACTCAGACATAATGTCTTCAAAGAAACTTCCCATGTTCTCAGTAGAGAACTATGATTTGTGGAGATTAAGAATGCAGGCTCATCTGTATTCTAAGCATGAACGTATATGGAGAGTGGTTTCTGAAGGACCATTCCAATTCACTGTTGTGAATCCCAGAGTTACTGAAAATGAGAGAAATGATTCCAGGACTGAATTTCCAAAGTCTGATGATCAACTTACTCCTGAGGAGAGGAAGTTAGTCAATCTAGACTATATTGCCAAAGATACAATATATAACACTATTGATGATGGTGTTATGAGGAAGATCTCTCATTGTGAGAATACAAAGGAAATATGGGATACACTTGCTGAGATTACTAAGGAAGAAAAGGAGTCTGAAGAAAGTTCCAGCTTCTCAGATGAGATGTGCTCAGAAAGTGACAGTGATGACATCTGTCTCATGGCTGTAGGAGAGGTAAGTTCTTCTATCTCTGTTGTTGCTCCTACACTAGCACAAGAGTTATCAAGTTCCACTGTAAACAGTCAATTTGACCTGATGGATTCTTTTGAGAGTCTGATGAAGGACTATGTTGTTTTACAAGAACTGCTGAATGAAACTCAAGAGCAGAACAAATAACTGACTGCTGAAAATCTTAAGTGGAAAGACTCTAGTAATGCTGAGATCACTTCTCAATTAATGGGAACTACTGATGAACTAGATGTTCTGAAAGTACAACTCTCAGAGAAAGAGAAGTTGATAGAGACCTTAAATGGAAAACTAGAGGAATCCACTGAGGAAATTCAGCTGATCAGAACTGAGTTCAATGACCTCTTTGAGAAGCATGAAACTCTATAAAAATGTGAGGATAGTGCGCAGAAGAAGCTAGCTCTATTGAATACTGCATCTAAAGTAATAGATGAAATTCAGAGTTATCAGAGACCTGCCACTATAAAATCTGGATTGGGATACATTCCAGGGGGAACCTCACAAGGTCTTCTGAATGCTGCTTCTAGTAGCAAGAAGACAGTCTTTGTTAAACAAGTGGCACCAATTCTTCGGACTGAAGAAATGCCCAAGGTTTTAGACAAGGGAAAAGGACCTATGGTTCCAGAAAAACTGAATGTTCAGGTAAGAAAGCCCAAACCTCAGGTGAAGGCTAGAAAACCTGACCACTCAGTAGGAAAATTTCAGGAAAGTACTTCTAAGCCTCAGGCTAAGAATGCAAACCTGGAAGGATCTGCACTGAACCAGCAGAGGAATTTTCAGAAGAGAAACACTCAGCAGAGACATTCTCAACTGAAAAGACCAAGTCCTCAGATTACTGAAAGACCCCAATTTCAGTACAGGCAACCTAAACCCCACTTGCCTAAGGGTAAAGGTTACCTGAACCCAAGTCAACAAAGATTCAGACCAGCTGCACAGAAGCCAAAGCAATGGAATAAAAGGCATGTACCCAAGAAAAATTCTAAGGCTCGTGTTCATGCCAAGGCTAGCACTCATACACAGGACACTGCTAAGGCACCCAGAGTGGTAAATGTGTATGTAGATGTTTATGGAAGACATATCAGCCACTCTAAAGTGATTAGAATTGTCAGGCAGATTTGGATTCCAAAAGGTACAGCTAACCTGGTAGGACCATATACCAAATGGGTACCACAGATCTAATATGTTTTTCAGGTAAACAGAAAAGGGCACTGAGCTGAATGAAAACATCATAGCCCCGATGATAGAAGATCTGAGATGTCATTGTTGGAAGATGAATTTCCTTCTTGGACTTCAAGTGAAACAAGCTAAGGAAGGAATCTTCATCAGAGATCATATTGAAAAAGGACATCAGAATGGAGAAGATTCATACTGATAAACAGAGAGCTGATATCTTGACTAAACCTTTGGCTGAATCAAGATTTCAGGAACTATCAGTTGAATTAGGGATGTTGGATCTAGGTGTATAGAGTAAATCTGAAAAATTGAAGGTTTTCAGATGCATGAAGTTTTCTCAGGATTCTACTGAGAAACTCAGGATAAAATTTGAAATACTGAACTCTGAGTCTTGGAAAACTCAGATATGCTGAAGGTCAGTGCTCAGTATTATACTGATCTGGCTCAGTACTCAGTATCATACTGAACCCATTCAGTACTCAGTATCATACTGACATTTTATCAAGGTCAATACTCAGTAAGACTGATAGAGAGGGAAATTAGTCTGAAGAAGTAATGACTCATGAAACTCATTTATTGCTTAAGTGAAGCTCAGTAATCATTTGCAATAAATACTAAACACCTGAAGAGAATGTTTTGGGCGGGATCTTTGAAATGCCGAAGAAGGTCAACAATCATTAATTGCACTGTTCAATTAATCACCAATAAGGTTAATTTGGCGGCGTATTTTTCGTGAGATCGTCCTTTCGTATACCCGATTAGTCTGTGATTAATCTCAACCATTGATTTATTCAACCGATACGATTTTCCACGAATTGATCCTTATATTCATTTGAGAATTCATTCAAAGCCCCAATTTCAAAAGCCTTCATTCTCAAAATTCTCTGCAAACTCAAAAACCTATCTTTTGCCCAGAGAAAACCTTCGTCATTTTCAAAACCCTTCACTTTCAAAAATCCTCAAAAATGACTTTCTCTATATTCGATAAATTGGCTATTTCCAACAAGCCATGGTACGAGTATGTGGTGTCGCTCGAGAGTTCCTCAAATGCTACCCACGAAGAAGAGGCGCTTCATATGATCCGAATCGCAAAACTCACAAATCTCGTCGCAAGCCAACCGGAAGCGAAATACTCTAAGGAGGTAATAGAGTTCATTTCGAATCTGAGACTAGATGATGAGGATGGTATCGAGTCCCAGATTACTGTTTCCCATCTAGAACATAGCTCTAAATACATAGATTTTGTACGGGAGGTGTATATAATCCCTAAAAATTTAAACGATGTTTTTGAGTTGTGTGATAGAGGAGAGGATCCCACAACTTATATGTTGGGTCGGGAGCAGGAATATCTTGATAGGATAACAGAGCATCCTATTAAGTTCGAGGCTACATTGCATAAACGGCATTTGAAGCCGAAGTACAGATTTTTGATAGATATTGTTAGTAAGTGCATAATGAGTCGATCAGGGAGTTTTGAGCAGATAAGCACTCCCAAGCTCAGATTGATGGCTGCAATCGAAGATTCACCCACCAAAGATTTCAATTGGTTGAAGTATCTGATCAAAGTGGTGAGTGACCAGGTCAAGCTAATCAAGAAAGGAGGATGGATCGATCTCGATCAAAGGCAAAATTCTCCATGCGACCAAAATAGCTTTTATTTTGGAGATGTGCCGCGAAGAGGAGGATATTTTTGCCAACTCCACTCCTTTCCCAAAGTCTAAAGTCATGTTCAAGCCGACAACAACCAGAAAGACTTTGAAAGGGAAGAAAGAGAAGAAAGTGGAATCACCTACTGCTGCTGAAGAAGCTCATCAAGCCAGGGGGAAGACTTTGATGGAGGTCAAGAGGGAGAAGGGTGAAGCATTAAAGAAGAAAACCCTTGCTCCAAAGCGCAGAAGGTGTTGATTGCCACTGAGGAGGAAGAGAGTGAGCCTGAGGAGATACAACATGAGGGCCAAAAAGCTCAGAAATCGCCTTTACAAGTATTGGCTCAGGTTATATCTACGGCACAGGAGCAAACTGAGGAGCAAGTCTTCTCTGAGTTTCTTGAGACGTCACTGAGCTCAGACAAATTCTCTCAAGAAATCTTCCAAGGACCTCAGACCTCAGAGCCAGCTTAGATTCCTACTGAGGAAGTGCCAGCTCAGACCTCAGAGACAGCTCAGATTCCTACTGAGGAAGTGCCAGCTCAATCCTCAGATCCAGTTCAGATTCAGACTGAGGAGTTGCATGTCCAATCCTCAGATTTTGCTGAGCCTCAGGAGCTGTTGAACCTTGATGAGCTCCTGAGTGATCCATTCCTTGATCCTTCAGCAGATTTTCCCACTGAACCTGAGAGCCCGAAGTTGAAGAAGGGCGAAGCGGAAGAAACTGAGTGGCGAAGCAAGGGGGAACGGTTTATACTAGACCGGTACCCTGAGCTGAGCTCATATCCTGATCTTTAGGATCTATTTTTCAGACTGAAGTCAACAGTATACATTCTCAACCAGACCCTGCCTGAAATGCTCAACATCGCTTCATTCAGAGGTGAAGACTGGTGGAATGAGGAGACAGCTGTTTTGACTCAGTTCTCAGGATTCAGAAAAACCAAGCTCATGATGAAAATTTCTGATTTTGATGAGCTGGTGAAGAGGAAGCTTGCTGAGAGGAAAGATGCTGAGGTTGGTGCCCCGAGCTCCAAAGACAAAAACCAAGATGGGGACCAACAAGGGAATGATGAGAGTCAATCTCAGATGGAGAAAGATAGTACTGATGCTGAAGAGCCTGTTGTCAAACATCCTCAGACTGAAGTTAGCCTTCAGGTAACTTTTGGCACTATTAAAAATTATGCCAAGGCTACTAAAGTATCTATATTTAACTCTGTAATGTCTGATATGCAGACTGAGGCTCAAGTGGATACCCAAGCTCAGGCTGATACTGAGGCTCAGGATGAGCAACCAGCTCAGGAAAAGCAACAAATCTCTTATGCTCCTGAGATTGATCTCACTCCCATAGTGGAGAAGTTAGAGAAGGTTGGGTCAATCATGGACAAAGTTGCTCAGATTGAAGAAGTATTGGCCAACCAGAACCAGAAAATGGAAAGTCTGAGTTCTACTTCAGACCTGATGCAACTTCAGACTACTCTGACTGAAAAGATGACTGCCATGGAAGGAAAGATGGATGGAGTCAAAGCTGAATTGAGTGCAGAGCTGAAGCAAAAGTATCAGGAAAGGACTGAATTTCTTGAAGCCAAATTGGTGGAGAAGAATGATATGCTTATCAAAAATGTTGTTGAGGAAATGAGCTCCATGCTCATGACCAAGATGACAGATATGTTCAAAGAAGCTCTCTCCAACCAGTTTGCCCAAATGTCTGAAGAGTTCTCAATGGCGAAGAACCACCTGAGGAGGCTAGAAGAAGAACAAGATCAGTTGGCGGGAGAGGTGCGAAGTGTCAGCAAGGAACAATATCATATGGACACTGAACTATCCAAACTTCTTCCAAGGTATGATGCCAAGAAGGGGGAAAGACCCGGAGCTGATCTGAGAATATTATTGGCACACACCTTGGAAAGAAAGGCAGACAAAGAAGCTGAGAAGAAAGATATTGCTAAAGCCTTGAAAGAAGTTGAAGCCACTGAGAAGCTTAAATTCAAGGAGGTGGAGAAGCCTGTCTACACTCAAGTTTCTGAGGAAACCATGCAAGAAGTAGCTGCTGAGAAGCTAAGTGCTAGAAGAAGAGTTGGAACAAGTCAAGCTGGAGCTGAACTGCCTATCAAAAGGAAGGTTGTGGCATTTGTTGAGCCTGAAGAAAAAAGAGCTAAGGCTTCTAAGCCAACTCATGGGAAGCTAATATTGGATATTGAAGAGTCTGAGGTAGAGCCGCAGAAAGAAGTCTTCAACATCAAAAGAGCTCTGAGATCACTTCAGATCGAGCAAGCCAAGAAAACTGCTGCTTCAGTTTCAGGTGTTCCCTTAATAAGGAAAAAGACGGAAGAAGAGCAGAGGCGAAGAAGTGGTTTCAAGAAGTTCGCAAGCAAGAGGAGAGGGACAGCAAAAGCACAAAAGTGGCCGCACATTGACAAGTGGATGCCAATCCAGTTCAATGATGCGTGGGAAGAGATCAAAAGAACATTCTGGTTCTACTACGATGTGCTGAGAGAATGGAGAGGGGAGAGCTCAGATTCTAATGAGGCTTTCATTGACTATCTGCTGACCTTTTATCCGAAGTACTTACAAAGCTGGATCAATCTGGCAGATGAAGGAAAGGTTTAGATAACTGCCCCTGGTCCATATTCTTACCCTGGAGAATGGCTTGGTGAATGAAATAGCCATTTCTCAGGAGATTGCTCAGTACGCCATTCAGTTGGGCCTGACAGGTAACAATCCTGATATCATCAAGGAGATAGATGAGCTGAAGAAGAGATATTATGGAATGTTTAACCTTGAAGTGCCTGCTGATGAGGTGGAAGAAGAGAACTGAAGAGCCAGAGCTGAAGAGACAGAAGACTGAAGAATCAAGACTGAAGACTCTTGTAATTTCTTTATTCTTTTGTTATTTCTGATAAGTTCATTGTAAGTTGTAACTGTCTACCATTCATCAATGAAACTTTATCATTTTTGCTCAAAGATAATACCTCATTATCTTACTTTACATGTCTTTAATTTTGATATGCCTGAATGTTGTTTGGTGATGAAATTGTTGGGAGATTCATTGCTGAAGAAATTGTTGGGAGATATACCAATCTTGTAATAGGTAAAACTGAAACCTGAGTATAGGTTAAGTGTTGTTGTAACAAGATGGTTTTGGCATCATCAAAAAGGGGGAAATTGTTGGGAGATGAATTTAAATAAAAGAAAGATTTTGATTAGATCCCAAAACCCCTGAGTATGACATGTTCAGGATAATCTTGATAGTTGAGTCAGGATTCAGTTTTAGAGTGTTCAGGATGTTATCTGCACTGTGTATTGTCAGCAGATATAGATCAGGATAGATTCTGAAGACTCAAGAAGTTTCAAGAAAGAAAAGTTTCAAGTTTCAAGATGAAACCGAGAAGTTTCAAGTTTCAAAGAGAAATCGAGAAATGAAGTTTCAAGGAGAAATCAAGAAACGAAAAACTCGAGAAACCGAGAAATCAAGACTCAAGATAAATCAAGAAATCGGAAGACTCAAGATGAAGACTCAAGATATCAATCAAGATATCGGAAGACTCGAAGACATCAAGACTCAAGACACGTAAGATCAAGACAAAGGATAAGGATATTGAAGGCACAAGAATTATCAAGACTCAAGAATGTATCGAATGCTCAGTATAACCTGAATGTTCCGAGGCACTGAAAATATCTATCTAAAGGATACAATACTGAGAAAAATGCGATTACTTAGAAAAATAGATATTGCCCAAGACATTCAAATGCAGACAAAAGGAACTAAAACAAAGTGTTGTTAAGGTTATATCACTCAGAGATATTGACCAAAAAGAGCCGTTGTGTGTGTCTACATTAACTGAAGACAAGAGCCAATCAGAAGAAGACAACACTGTACTTTACTGACACTGAAAGCGACAGGTCACTGAAGCATGTCAGTAGTACTATGTTCCAGACTGCAAAAAGTGGTGACTGGCTGCATGAAAAGCACTTTGCCTAAAACATGCTAGGGAGTGTCAAACCCTAAATATAGTCGTTCATCACACACCATAAGAAGAAAATCATGAAGCTATCTCTTCCAACGGATAGTTTTTCAAGAGTGACCTTGGTGTATGCCTATAAATACTTGTGACCATCTACATTGAAGGTTACGGGAAATTTGTAAGCAACTCAAGAGCTCAAACTTATTATTGCAAGTTGAAGCACTCGAAAAACCCAATAATTTCCCAAGTGCTTTACATTGAAGAGAGCTCATTCACTAAGCCTAGCTTGATAAGATATATCCAAAGCTTAGTAGAGATATCCTAGCCTTTGCATTGTACTTAATTGTAAAGAATATCTCATCCTAGTTGGAAACCAACCAAGAAACCCCAAACCCTTTATAAGGTAGTTTGAGTGTGATTGTTGGTGAGTTGGAGTTGTAAAGAGTTAGTAAACTACATTGAGGTAGTCAGAAAGCTCTAGAAAAGAAGTGAGTAAACTATCTTGGATAGTCAGAAAGCTTGTGTGTGTTTTGAGTAAGTAAACTACAGAGGTAGTCAGAAAGCTCAAAATAGAAAGGTTAGTAAACTACAGAGGTAGTCAGAAAACCTTAGGAAGTGAAATGGTTAGTAAACTACAGAGCTAGTCAGAAAACCTTAGGAGGTAATTAAGGAATTTCTCTGAAGAGTCAGAGAGAGTGGACGTAGGAGCTTGAGTCTCTGAACCACTATAGCTTGCTGTGTTATTTGCTTTCTGTACTGCATTGATTAACTGTTGCATATCTTTAACTGAAAGCATATTTTCACTGATATTCAGTTGGACTCAATCCACTGAAGTTTCATCTAACTGAATCACAACCTAATCACTATTCCATTAAAAGAAAGGTTTTCAGCAAAGCATAAAACGAGTATAAACTTAGGGCCGACCATTCCGCACATCTGAGTAGCTATTCAAGCAAGCTCAGTATCTCTGAAAACTCAGGATCAGTTGGGATTATCGAGGTTTAAAAGCAACTTCAGATCATTTTGTCTCGGGTAGATTTTTGACTCGTAGGCGATCTGTGCTTCTCGAGCATAAACCATCGTGACAAACTGACCCATCGACCAAAGTGAAGAAAAAGTTTTAAAATCACTGAACACGTGTATTCTCCCCCCCCATACACGTGTAAGACTCGTTTGCACCGGGACCAACATATTAGAAATGTGTTACCCAATTTTATACATTAGACCAGTTAATTCTTTTCTTTAACGACCATAACTTTGTGCGGGTGGCAATTTAAAAACTATATTGTATGCAACTTAAGTTTGCACTTAATTAAATAACGATAAGTGTACAAATTTTATATTAATTTCAAACAAAATAAATTATTTATTATGGAAATTTAAACAATTTAATTCTCAAGACTAGCTAGATAGTTAAATAATTGATATTTAATATACATAGTACATGCCTGTCAAAATTTACGGGCAACCGGGTACTCGTATTTGGCAGATCAAACTGATTTTTGTCAAAATATAAGGAAATTAATGACAAATCAATCAAATTAAATAATTTACATTAATTAATCAATTACAATGGCTCGATCAATCAGAAGCACCCCTCAGACTACCCACACTATAAATAAAGGCACAATCCATTCACTTAAAAAACACACAACACGTTCAAGAGCAAGATGGGAAGAGCCCAAAATTCTCTGCAAGCGTTCTTGAAGAATCGAAGGAGTTTCAAAGGTGGTTTTTGTTCAACTCATAGTGTTCGACCAGAGATCAAGGTGTTGAGCCCCTCCGATCAAACGTTTCTTTAAAAGTGTTCTTCGTTTAACATTCAAAGATTCAAAGGCATTCTTCACAACTTCAAGCGTTCTTCGTGAAAATCGTCCAGAAATGACATCCAATCCGAGATAAAGGGGTTGAGCCCCCTCCAATCTGATGTTTCTTCAAAGGCCTTCTCCATTCAACATTCGAAGAGTATCTCGAAGATTCGAAGGCGAACTTTATAAATTTAAAGACGTTCTTCACCAAATTCGAAGACGTTCGTCCAAAAACTTTCCACAAACAACGCTCGATCCAGAACAAGACGTCCAATCCTTGGATTACAAATCCTCAAATTCAAACTATGAATAAGATCAAGACGATGATTCCTTCAAGAAGCCTTCCAAGTCAAAGTTAAAGATTCAAAGTGAAGAACCAGTGAAATTAATTAGAGATTGTACCCATAAATTTTTCACATTTCAATTTAAGAAAATCAATTTGTAAAATATTTTTATATTTTCATATTAAATTCACGAGATTTGTTTTAACACCTATTTTTACATTTTGGCAATTAATGTAGGACATTAGGTTTTTTTTTTCTTCGTAAATGTGGGACCGTAAAAAATTATAAAACTTCGTAAATTTGGGCCCATAAAAAATAAATTTTGTAAATTTGGGCCCATAAAATTATCCACATCCGGCAAAAATAAAATAAAATAAATGTTCTATTTTTATAAAAATGTAAAAATAATACATGTTTATTTCGGTACTCACACGAATGGATTAGAATTCTGCGAACTACGTCTCACTATAATTCGAAATTTAAAAGCACACTTCAACATCCACTTCTATAAAATATACCTGCATATCTATGTTTTGCAAAATTATATGCAATCACATAACTATTTTTCTCACTCTCAATACAATATAATAATAAAACACAAATCACTATTAAACATTGATTTGAGACAAAACAAAATTCCACCCTATCAAAATATATATCAAAACAAACACATAACTCCCTCCCTTCACAAAAATTATGTTCACTTTTCTTATTTGTCCGTCCATCAAAAGTGTGTTCATTCATTTTATAGACAAACTCACTTTATCTCCACCCTCGAATCATCACTTAATTATCCATATTGTCATTGTATATTACCTACAAAATTCATTTTATTTATAAATATACCCCACAATATTCAATAATACATTTTACTTTATCTACTTTATCTACCTTTTATTAAAATCCGAGCCCAAAGAATTTAGCATAATTTTAATAGAAAGAGGAAGTACCTTTTTTTCTATTCATCAAGTGAATTCAAACTCATGAAATTTCAAAATCATGACAGCTAAAATCCCGAAAAAAACACACCCTAAATTTCCAAGCATAAAAGAATATTTATTTACTGTGTATGAGGTTGCTAGCTGGCTGTTACTCCGTGTCTATGTCGTATTTCTCCTGAATCTTCCCTCCAAAAACTTAAATATAAATTTCCCACTCTCCAATTACAACACTTGTCACCTTTCAATCTAAAAAAACATTTAATTTATGGATCCTCACATTAACACTTCACATAATTCCTACGAGGAGTCGGAGGAGGTGATCCAGCTGGCGTCGACCCACCCCAAGCGCCGCGCCGGCCGTAAGAAGTTCAAGGAGACGCGCCACCCCGTCTACCGCGGCGTCAGGATGCGCAACTCTGAACGCTGGGTTTGCGAGCTCCGTGAGCCCACCCACCAGAAGCGGATATGGCTCGGCACCTACCCCACCGCCGAGATGGCCGCCAGAGCTCACGATGTCGCCGCGCTCGCCCTCCGTGGCCACGCCGCCTGCCTCAACTTCGCCGACTCCGTCTGGCGGCTGCCCGTCCCGGCGTCGAACGACCCGGAGGACATTCGCAAAGCGGCGGGAGAGGCCGCGGAGGCCTTTCGACCACTCACGACGGCGGCGGTGGCGCAGGACATGATTGGGTTTAATGAGAATGCGGCGGCGGGTGAGGGTAGTTCGGGAAATGTGGGTTTTGGCGGTGGTGAATTTGGTGGGTGGGGAGCTGGGGAGGGGGCTCTGATGTCACCGCCGCCGCAGTGGTTTGAGCGGAGATTCGATGGTGATGACGTGGAAAGTGATGCTGAGGTGGAGCTATGGAATTACTCCTTTTGATATATATATATATAGTATTTGATGGGCGTATTAACTAAGTCCTATCACATCCCTATGGTGAAATAATTTGGCGTCGAGAATAAGACAAATAAGTTATAAGGTTGGTACGAATATAATTTAAATAAATAAAAGCGTGTGTATGCAGTAGTTTGCTACTGTATATCTAATGCACAATGCATTGATGTAAAATATACTAGTACTAAAATTTGCGCACAACTATATACATGCCTGTATGTATATATGTGAATAAAAAATAAGTGCTGCATCTACTGTATTTAAGTGAGTGTAGTATGAACATCAAATAGTTTGATGGGTGAGAGCTGTTGACTGGTTATCACACAAGAGTGTGTGGAATATATTTCGGCGTCAATTTATAATATTAATATTAGATTATTATAAATATATCTCTATGATTTTATGGCATGTGTACTACACTACTGTGTGGTGTGAAAAATGAACCTGAAACTCTTAATCCTAAATCGTAATGAACTGAACCCAACTGAATGAAAATAAATGAGTTTATATTAGTATAACTAAAATTATATAAACATTCTTTCAAAAAAAATAAAAAATTAATTATATAAACATGGGCGATGAGTTTTCCTTGACCTTAAAAAATTAAATTATAATTGCATTTAAAGGTGTAATTACTGTTCATGACAGTTGAAGCCTGATGGAGAATATTTATGTCATCCAATGGGATAAGAACAAGTGAAAATTTTGCCACATATTGGAAAGATTGAAGAATACTTACGTGAGTCAAACCAATGAGGAACTGAATTGGGCTAGGCTGAGAAGCCCAAGACCCTGGTATTCAAATAGATTAGAAGGGCCCTTAGCTAAGGGGCCTGGAGGAAGGCGAGGCCCAACAGAGTAAAACAAGCTAAGAAGATAGGCCTAGAAGGACAACTTGGGCCCTAGACATCGAGGACTCAAGGAGATGGGCCGAACTGGGCTGATCTAGGAAGATTAGGCCCAGGGAAGCCAACCCCAAGAACTTGAACCTCGGTCCAAGAGAAGCCTTTGAGGGCTTAACTAGGGATGATTGGTGGAATCAGAGTCGAATCTTGGCCGTTGAGAGAAGAGGATATCAAAGGTCAGGGAGCTTTGATCCGCATGAACAAAAGAAGTGGGTTGAGGGAGTTAGTTCCGATATTTAGTGGAGTTACACGCAGGATATTGGTAGTTCCGAGATTTACGGAACTATCGGATGAGAATGAACGGCCCAGATTGAGGGTCCCTGAGAAAAGAGAGTGGGAGACGTGGGAGGAAGGAGTTAGTCCCGAGAAGAGAGGGAATAAGCAACAAACGCACGATTAAAACATGGGATTGAGGTAAGAAGAAAGAGGAACCGCCAGCCGGAGAGATATAAATATCCCATCCAGGTATCACAAAAACACACAAGCACTTGTTTTACTTATACACTTGAATTCTAGCTGTTTAGACTTACTTTTGATTGGAGTTTAGTATTGATAACTGACTTAAGCGTCGGAGAGCCCGCGCTGGGAACCCCTCCCCTCCCCCGGCATGTTCATTGCAGGTAATTACGTGGTAACAGAGATTCTTCTACGGTCAAAGCTCATAGTTCTTCAAGATTTAACACTAGAATCCCGTTGAATTCCAGGTCATATCTTGACCACTTTTTCCACAACAAATTAGCTCCGTCTGTAGGAAACATTGGGCTAAAGGCGTGAGCTTGAATCCATTGTTTCCAGAACAAACCTTCTTTGAGAAGTTGCGAGATGGATGGTGATCAACCCAGTCAACAGGTTCCTACCGAAAATCTCGGGAAGGAATCCCAACCAACCCCTACGGCATCCCCTCTTTTCGGGATGCCTCCTGCAGGTAGGGGAACAACCTCACTGGGGCCTCCTTCGACATTTATGGGGGATGCCCGTGCAGCTGGGAGGGGGAATGCATCTATACCCTCTCCATCCAGAGTTTCAGCGGACTCTACCCCCGTTGTGGGCACGAGTCGTGGAGGAGGTGGGCAGCCTTCGACACCTCTAGGGATGGAACGAGGGGGAGGGGGACCAACGCCAGTCCCTCAACCTCAGGGTCCTACTCTAACAGGTACCTCCATGGAGATACTGCACACCACGCCACTGAACCCTACGGTGGTGTCAGTTAACATGGACCAGCTTAGTGACCTGGTGGCCAAGGCAGTGGAGAGCGCCTTTGCTGGAAGAAACAGTACCCGCCGACAACCACCGGGTAATGGAGGAGATTCGAGGGAGTGGGGAAGTTAGATTCCCCAAGATCACACTGGGCAAAGACAAGGAGAGGAGTCTCATGCGGATCAAGAGGGTCCTCGGGGAAAGAATACTCAGGAGAAAGGAGTACCTATTGGGGAATAATAATCCCAACAGTTCCACCAACATGGAGCGGGAAAGAGAGAGGAGGGGGGGTCGAGATAACCTACCTCGAAAAACAAAGACATTGGACATGGATGAGAGTTCTGATCCAACATATGAAGGAGGAGTCAGCCATCAGTTGCTGTCCCTTCGGAAAGAAATGGAGACGATGAGAAAGCAATTAAAACAAGTAAGTGATGATAGACCCGTTGCTGGTTGTCAATTTTCTGAGGATATTCTGAGTGATGAATTACACTTTAATTTTAAACCATTGACATTTGAATATGATGGAACTACTGATCCTTATGAGCACTTAGTTCGTTTTGAGAATGCTGCTTTATTACATCGATATGGAGAGGGGTGAAGTGTAGGGTCTTCCTAACCACTCTGTCCAAAGCCGCTCAATAATGGTTTAGCCAGTTGGGCCCAAATAGTATACTTTCATTTGCAGGTTTTAGCCAGATGTTCTTGCATCAATTTGCCAGTGCCAGGAGGCAGTCGAGGGCAACCCTGACTCTTTTCAACATGAGACAGGGGGAGAATGAAAGCTTAAGGGAATTCCTAAAGCGATTTAATCAGGCCGCCCTAGAGGTTCCTACAGCTACTCCAGAGGTGAAGATCAATGCTCTGACCAATGGATTGACTTATTTTCATCACTCGCCAAGAAAACCGTGACATCTTTTGATGACCTACCAAATAGGGCGGAGAAGTATGTCACCCTGGAGGAGATCGGGAAAGCCAAGAAAGTTGAGACTAGGCCAACACATGGTGATAAAAAGAGGGAATCAAATTCCAGGAAAAGTAAAAATGAGAGTAAAACTGAATCCAGGTCGGAGGTTCGAGCAGAACTAGCACGTTTCTATAATGGCCCTCGACCCAGGTTTGAGAAATACACTCCCTTGAAAATCCAGCCAGCAGAGGTCTTGGAGGTGGCAGGAGATCTCCCAGAGATGAAATTCCATGGTCCAGAGCAAGAGGACCAACGAAACCAAAGTCAGACAGGTTTTGTCGTTTCCATAATGATTATGGTCATGATACTAACCAATGCTTTCATTTGAAGGATGAGATTGAAAGGTTGATCCAGGCTGGTCACCTGAAAGAGTTTGTATACAGGGATAGACAGAGCTCTCGAGGGAGCAAGAGGAGAGAGCAAGAGGAAAAGACTGATGATCGAGACAGGAGGAGGAAAGAGGAGGCTGAAAAACCTCCTGCGCAGAAGAGGGATTTAATCCAGATTATAGTTGGAGGTCCAGCTGTTGGCGACTCTTTCCGAGCTCGGAATAAAAACATTCGTGAACTGGAAACAGGTCTCAAGAGGGAGATGATAGAAATGGCGGAAATAAAAGAAGTCGGAGAAATGGAGGCAGCTCCACGAATCTCATTTGGCCCCGAGGATGGCGGGGGATCGAGAGAACCCCATACTGATGCCTTGATAATAACAACTGACATTGCAGGATATGATGTAACCAGGATCTTCATGGATACAGGAAGCTCGGCTGATATCATGATGTGGGATTGCTATAAGAGAATGGAGCTGAATGCGAAATTGCAACCTGTAGAGACGTCTCTTTACAATTTCACAGGGGAGGCTGTCCAGTGTTGGAAAATTATGGGTGCCCGGATCTATTTGAGATGATTTTAAATACATATTTAAATTAAGCAACTAATTACTAACATGAATTAATCCTAAATCAATTCAACATAATAATTAATGAGCGAATAAACAACATGCATACACGTAATCCACGTAAATCCTAAGCATGCGGAATCTAGGAGTTACGAGATTACTAACCTCTTGTAGAGACAACCGTTGAGACGATGGATCAACCCAAAGAGCCTTCCCAAATATGTCCCAAGTCCACGAACGCAATCCGGTGGGAGGATTCTCACGAACGATTTTAATAAGAGAGAAAAATAAAAATATTTTGCCACCACCTTTGTGGATTTCTAATATTTCCAACACATGGAATTGCATACTCACAATTGAAGTTTTTCGAGAAAACACAATCTGTCGACGTTTCAAAATATTTGATATTTTATCGACGCTGATATTTTTCCGAAAAAATCAATTTATGTGTTATCTTGGAGATGAAAAATTCATCTCCTATTTATAATAAGGGGGGACGAAAATTTAGGTTAATTGGGGCTATTGGAAAATTTCCTTGCTTCTTCTCCTAGAAACAATCTTGAATATATCCAATATATTCTATTTCTCAAAATATCTCCCAACAAAATCTTCTCCTCCTTATTGTTATGGAATTTTCGAAAATCTCTTAATAAATAACCAAGTGGGACATTTCTTGAATTTAATGAGATAATCTTGTATTCCAAGAATACTTATCTTCATTCCATAACAAAATTCAAAGAAAATCTTTCTCCCTCTTTTATTTATATTTTTCGAAAAAATTGGAAAAATTAGGCAAAAATATTTTCTTCTCTTTTTCATTAATTGGACTTTATTTTGGGCTATTTGAGGGCCCTTTAGGAGAATTAATATTGGACCTCCAATGGACTATGAAGCTATAATATTGGGCCAAATATTATTCAAGTCCATTAATATTAATTTACTCCACTATAAAATTAATATTGAACTATCCATCTTAACCCATATTACGATTCTACTATAATATGGCTCCCGGTCATTATTTTCCGTGTTTAAAATTATCTTAGTCCATTAATTAATTAAGCCACTGAACAAGCTTTATATTAATTAATATCTTTGTCCTTGAAGTAAAGACAGCTCAACATTATTATCCATACCGGAAATAAATTTTCACTTGCAAGATTTGGTATGATAAAGCATCTGAGCCACCAAGGGGACAAATCAAGCAAGACGTACTTGCACACGATTCTCCGTATTAAATGTCAGCAATCGTCATGTAATTAATAATATTGCCCAAGATATAAGGTATCAAATCACATTGACTCTCTTCCTATCATAAGTCAAAGCAATAGTTATTAATTCCACACGATCCTATTTAAGGGACGGAGATTAAGAAATAACACACCACTGAGATCTAATTCTTGTATATTCAGTACCGAAGAATTTATCCTAATGTAGATCCTTATTCAATACATATAATCTCTTGGTCAAGACAAGCCAATCTGAGCCTTATACTTCAACCTTTCATGATGGTTTGTTCATTTCCATCTGGGTTGTGAATTTGTACTTAATTACGAGGAGCTATTAATTTGATCTTCTGTGATCTGGTATCACCAAATTAACTACAACGTAATACGTACTAAACTTATTGAACGGGTTTGCAATAAATATATATAACATTCATTCATATTTAATGCAACAGTGATTTATAGATTATTTCAGTAAATAAATAAGAAAATCCAGTTTGGTTATACAAAGTAAAAGCATACTTTTCAGTATAACCCCAACATCCAACCCCTTGGCCAGGTTACCTTGCAGGTCGGATTGGGAGAATATCCTAGAAGAAGGGTCCTGATGTTGAACTTCCTCATCGTGCAAGCACCTGCATCATATAATGTGATATTTGGGAGGCCGATGTTGAACGCCTTTCAAGCTGTGGTCTCCACTTATCACATGAAAATGAAATTTCTAGTGGGATAAGAAGTAGGAGAGGTTATCTGAGATCAAACCCTGGCAAGAAAATGTTACGTAGAAGCTGTACAGGAACGTGCAAGGCAAACTGGAAAGAATCAAAGGAGAGGATCCTGAAGCGAAAAAAACCAAGTTACTGGAGGAAAGGGAGCCAGTAAAGATGCAAGCTGATGAGGAGTTGATGACGATTGAGCTATACCTGGGGAAAGTGGGATACACTACCAGGATCGGGACACAGATGAGCGAGGAATTGACCAGGAAGCTGACCGAGGTTCTGAGGAGGAACGCGGATATCTTCGTCTTCTCACCCAAGGACATGACAGGGATTCCCCCAAATGTGGTTATGCATTATCTCAATGTAAAGCCAGGAGAAAAACCGGTGAAATAGAGAGTGGACACTTTGGACAGGATAAGGATGAGATTATTAAGGAGGAGAGGGGAAGCTGCTGAAAGCTTGGCATCTTGAATCCATGGATTTTCCTGAGTGGCTAGCAAATGCGGTACTGGTCTCGAAAGGTGCAGGAAAGTGGAGGATGTGCATCGACTTTAGGGACCTGAACAAAGCATGCCCCAAGGATCACTATCCCTTGCCGCAGATTGACCAGCTTGTGGACTCGACCTCGGGCTTCGAATTGCTGAGCATGATGGACGCATACCAAGGATACCACCAGATGTAGTTGTTCCCCGAAGATAAACCTAAGGTCAACTTTATTGCTTCGTGTGGTACTATTGTGTATGTTAGAATGCCTTTTGGATTGATTAATGCAGGAGCCACTTATCAACAGATGGTTGATAAGATGTTCTATAGATTATTGGGACGTAACATGGAGGTTTACGTAGATGATATGTTGGTTAAAAGTGTGAAAGCAGAGGGACATATAGGAGACTTGGAGGAAACTTTTTGCGTGATCCGATCCAATGGGATGAAACTCAACCCAGCAAAATGTTCCTTTGGCGTGAGGTCAGGGAAGTTCCTGGGATACATGGTGACATAGCGGGGTATTGAAGTTAACCCCGTGAAAGTGCAGGCAATATTGGATATGCAGCCCCCTACTAATAGCAGGGAGCTACAGAGACTAAATGGGAGAATTGCGGCCTTGAGCAGGTTCATTTTCAAATCAGCAGATAAAAGTCTTCCCTTTTTTAGGGTGCTGAGAAAGGGGATGAGGTTTGCCTGGGATGAGGAATGCCAAAGGCTTTCGAGAGTTTGAAGGAACACTTAGCTCAACTACCTCAGTTGACTAAACCGGTGGTTGGAGATGTACTATATTAAAGAAGAAGGAGCGGCACAAAGACCGATCTATTATGTGAGCAAAGTGATCTAGGGAGCTGAAGTTAGATATTCGGAGACAGAGAAAGAAACGTTGGCCGTCATGGTCACCGCAAGGAGGCTAAGGCCTTATTTTCTTTCGCATAAGATAATTATTCGAACTAACTATCCTCTTAAACAGGTGTTAGGTCGAGCTAATTTATCAGGAAGGATGGTCAAATGGGCTGTAGAACCCGGAGAATACGAAGTGGACTTTGAGCCACGGAGAGCAATAAAGGCGCAGGCCTTGTCTGATTTTATATAGGAGACTACCCACCCTGAACCTGAAAAGGAGTGGCAGGTATACGCTGATGGCTCGGTTAAAATGACTGGCTGTGGTGCAGGTATACTCATCATAGATCCCTGTGGAGGAGAGTTACAGTTCGCAATCCGGTTCGAATTTCAGAACTCAAATAATGGAGCTGAGTATGAAGCCCTGGTCTGAGGAGCGGAGATGGTTGCAGAAATGGGAGGCCAACGAGTAATCATTTATACAAATTCTCAATTGGTAGCCAGCAGGTGAAAGGAGAATACTTGGCCAAAGATGAAAGGATGATGCTATATCTGGAAAGGGTAGCAGAAGCAAGAAACAAATTCCAAACTTTTGAGGTAAGACAGATCCCCCGAGAAGAGAATATGAAAGCGGACATCTTGTCAAAACTGGCCAGCTCGGTGGCCATGGAAGAAGGACCCACCATCACGATTCTGAGTGCAGAAAGAGAGGCAATCCTTCTTTTGGTTGCGACCATTGAAGAGGAAAACGATTGGAGAGCGGAGATTCGGAGCTCCTTAGCTGGGGAAGACCCTCCTCAAGGGCGAAGAAAAGGACAGAATTGGAGAGCACGATTCTGCATAATTGGAGGGTACTTGTACAAACGTTCATTCACACAACCATACTTGAGATGCTTGTCTGTGAATGAGGGGGAGTACATACTGAGGGAGATACATGAAGGATGTTGCGCATATCATGCAGGTTCCCGATCGATAACAAAGAAAGCGTTGAAAGCAGGATATTTTTGGCCAACTATGGCTAGAGATGCAAAGGAGTTGGTGAAAAAATGCGAGAAATGCCAGAAGCATGGTCCTTTGATCCATGTTCCTACGGAAGAAATGACAACGATGCACGCGTCGTGCCCGTTTGCCATATGGGGGATTGACCTGTGTTGGGGAATGAGTTTTCACAGATCTATTCGGGGTGAATATTTAAATACAAATTTAATTCATTAATTATTACTAGCATGAATTAATCCTATATTAATTCAAATAATAATAGCAACAACATATCATGCATATAAAAAACCACGTAAAACCTACGCATGCGGAATCTACGGGTTTACGTGAACGTACCTCTCGGGATGGCAGTGGCTTTGGTCGGACGGACTAACCAAAAGGACCTCCCAAGTATTCCCTTAGCCCTTGCTCGACAATCCGGTGGAAGGATACTCGCGAACAATTAACAAAAGGAAAAAAATAAACTTTGTTGCACCACTTATGTGGATTTGCTAATATTTCCAGCACATGGAATTGTACTTGAGAATGAACTAATCATCCCCTATTTATAGGAGGGGGGTGAACGAAATTTGTGTGATTTTTCAATGTGGGAAAAGACTTTTCTTGGTCACCAATAAATCTTGAATATATCTCCTATATTCTTTTTACCATAATTAAAATATTCCACAAAAATCCCACCTCCTCTATTATGGCATAATTTTCGAAAAATATAGTGTGCAAGAATCCAAGATTTGGATCTTCTTGAATTTATGAGATATTCTTGTATTCCAAGAAATACATATCTTCCATAATATCTTTTCAAGAAAATCAAGAAAATCTTTCTTGCCCTCTATTTTCAAAAATTTCGAAATCTCTCTTATGAATAACCAAGTGGGAGATTTCTTGAATTTAATGAGATAATCTTGTATTCCAAGAATACATATCTTCATTCCATAACAAAATTCAAAGAAAATATTTCTCTCTCTTTTATCCATAAATTTCGAAAAAATTAGAGGAAATATAAGCAACAATATTTATTTTATTTTAATCACATTTTTAGTTATTGGACTATATGTTGGGCTACTCAGGGGGCCTTTAGGAGAATTAAGTTTGGACCTTCTAATGGATCTTGAATATCTAATATTGAGCCACAATATAATTCAAGCCCATAAATATTAATTAATCCCACTACATAATTAATATTGCACCATCCATCTTAACCCATATTACAGTCAATATGGCTCCCGGTCATTATTTTCCGTGTTTAAGATTATCTAGCCCATTAATTAATTCAAGCCACTGAAATAGCTTTCCGTTAATTAATATCTTTTGTCCTTGGTCGAGGAACGGTTCAACATTATTATCCATACCGGAAACTAATTCCACTTACAAGATTTGGTATGATAAAACTTATGAACCTCCCAAGGGGGCAAATCAAGCAACCATATTTGCACACGATTCTTCGTATTAAATCTTAGCAATCACATGTGACCAATAATATTGCCCAAGATAAAAAGTATTGAATCTCTCTCTGATTCGCTACCCATGATAAGTCAAAGCAATAGTTACCAATCCCACGTGATCCTATTTAAGGGACGAAGGTTAAGAAACAACGAACCACTGAGGTCTAATTCTTCCTTGTCGGGCCTCAAGAATTTATCCTCCTCAGAGGTCCTATTCAACGATCGGTCATGCACTAGTGTAATCTCTTGGTCAAGACAAACCAATCCGAGCCTTACACCTCAACCTTTTCGCGATGGTTGTTCATTTCCATCTAGGTCGTGAATGGCGTACTTTTTAGTTACAAGGCGGACCGTTAATTTAATCTTCGTGATCCGTATCACTAAATTAACTTCTGATGTAACACGCATTTAATTATTGAACAGTTATATGCAAAATATATATAACATTCAATCATATTTAAAGCATCGATTGATAAACAATTTATTTCAAAAAATAAGTCCGAGAATTAGGTTTCGATTATACAAAGTAAAAGCATACTTTTCAAAGATAATCCCAACAATCTCCCACTTATACTCAAAGTCTGCTTTTAAGTATACTACAACACGTCTCGAGTAGTCCGTGACATCTAATGTCACCTACACGAACCTAATAATTTCTCCCACTTATACTCAAAGCAGATTGGCAACGGTCTTGACACCCATTCCACTCACATGTCTCTCGAATGTATTATTGAGGCGACGCTTTGTGAATGGATCGCGCTAGGTCGCCCTCGGGACGCTATCTTTGCCACATCTATATCTCCTCTCTTAACGATTTCTCGTATAAGATGTCTTTCCTTTAATGTGTTTGTTTGACTCGTGGACTCTTGGTTCTCTTGAATTTTTGCAATCGCCCAAGCATATATTGCTAGACAAATTGTAACACCATCCAAGTCCACTAAGAAGATCTAGAGCCCAATCGGTTCTTTTCATCGCTTCATAATAGCGACTACTTACCGACTTCCATGGTTGAGTCGTTGATGCATTTCTGCTTCACACTCGTCCATTGGATGGCTACACTTCCCAAATGGAAACACACTAACTGAGGCAGATAATTTCTGGAATGTTTATCTGATTGGAAATCCGAGTCCGTGTAGCCGATGGGGATTGGAGTATCTGACTGATAAATCAACATTCTATCCCGAGTTCTTTTTCGGACACTTCGAATGTTTTTAATCGCCGTCAATCAATGTTTTTCCTGGGTTACTTTGATATCTTGCTACCATGCCCACAAAGCGGATATCCGGGTCTCGCATAATAAAGAATGCATACATAAGGTTTCCGACACCGAAGCACAAGGAATACCTTTCATGTCATCTATCTCATTTTCGCCTTTAGGAACATTTCCTTGGATAGATGGATTCCAAGTCCGAAAAGGTACGAATCATTTCTTGGAATCTTGCATCTTTCAAGCATTTCAAGACAAGATCTATGTATGAAACTTGCGATAACCCGATCATCCTTATCTTACGATCTCGAGTGATCTTGATCCCAAGGATTTTGTCCGGCTTTTCCTAAGTCTTTCATATCAAATTGTTTTGAAAAAACATGCCCTTACGCCTCGATCACACCTTCACATCGTTCCCGGATGATCACAATGTTATCTACGCACAAAGATTAAGAATACCAATGCGGTCCGACACGCTTTTTATACACACAACTTTCAAAATCATTTTGATCAAACCCATAAGACTTTATAACATGATCAAAACATTGGTTCCAAGCTCGGATGCTGTTTGAGTCGTAAATGGACTTCTTTGAGCTTACAAACAAGATGTTCTTGGCCCTGTTTCAATGAAACCTTGGGGTTGTTGCATATAGATTTCTTCATCAAGACTTCCGTCAAGGAAAACCGTCTTGACATCCATTTGCCGATTTCAACGATAAAATGCGAAGAATCGATAAGAGAATACTGGATGGACTTAAGCATGGCTACTGGGCGAAAAAAAGTTTCCTCATAATCGATCCCTTTCTTTTTTAGTATAACCTTTCGCCATTAGTCTTACTTTAAAAGGTTTCAACCTTCCCGTCCGATCCTATTTTCCTCTTATATACCCACTTGCATCTAATGGGTTTGACCCCATTAAGCGGTTCGACTAGCTCCCACACTCTATTATGAAACATAGAACCCACTTCGACTTTCAATGTTGTTTGCCAAGAAACTGCATCCTTATCTTGGAGTGCCTCGTTATATGTCCATGGGTCTGATTCCGGGAATCAAGTCCGAGGACTCTCCTATTCCCATGAATCTCTTGGGATGTCTAACAACCCTCCCACTATAACGAGGTTTGCCAGAAAACGTATTGTTTGGTATATCATCTAATACTGATCAAGATCGAGGTTTGTCCTCTAAGCTCATTTAAGGTAATCTCACTTCTGGGTTTTCTTTGGTTCTATAGTTTTCTTCCAAAATCTAAAGTGGGTGCGGATGTCCACCTTTTGATCTTCCGAACTATAGAACATTCACCCTTTTTGTTCCTCGGGGTATCTACAAAAACAGCCTTTAATTACGATCGAGGATCCAATTTTACGGTTTCCTTGTCCAACACGTAGGCGGACACCCCAAAGTTCTCATGTGTCTCATTTGGACTTGCGTCCGGTCCACAATTCTTTGGGGTTCGGGAACCGATTTGGATAGCACCAAGTTCGTAATGTAAGTCATTTTTTTTCCAAGGCATGACCCCAGAACGACTCGGGAAGATCCGTATAACTCATCATTGATCTAACCATTTCCAAAAGAATTATGTTGCTTCGCTCTGCAATCCCCGTTTTGTTGAGGGGTTCCGGGTGCGGTGAGCTGGGATACAATCCCTTCATCAGATAAGTAGTTCAAAAACTCATCGCTGAGGTATTCGCCTCCACGATCAGATCGTAGAGACTTGATACGTTTTTCCATATGATTCTCTGCTTGAGCCTTAAATTCTTTAGAATTTCTCAAAGGTCTCAGATTCATGCTTCATAAGGAAAATGTACCTTGAGTAATCATCAATAAATTACTCATAACCTCCTCTTGCTTTGGTTGACATTTTACTACGTACATCTATGTGAACGATCTCTAACATTTCTTTAGCCCCATTCCCCTTGGCTCCAAATGCCATCTTGGTCATATCACCCTCCAAACATGATTCGCAGGTTGGAATCGGTTCAACTTGGAGAAGCCCTAGTGAACCGTCTCTTACCAACCTTTGGATCCTCTTTGGATTTATATGACCCAATTTATAGATGCTAAAGAAGTGTCTCGTTCACGTCTGATGAACGCTTTTTTTCGAAAAAGCAGCTTGATGTGTTATAGGATACATTTCGTGAGTGGTGTGCGATTAATTGTATAGAGATCATTCAACAACGTTCCATGACAGATAAATTTATCAAAAATAAAATTGGTAACAACTTTATTAAAAAGTAACCAAAATATCCATCATAAAAGTTTAGAAACTGAAAATGAATTCTTTCTAAAAAATCCGGAACGTAAAGAATATCTCAAAAATTAAAGCACTGTCTTCAAAAGACAGGTGCACTTCTCCCACTGCTTCAGCTGCCACTCTAGTAGCATCGCCCAGTGTGATGAGGACCTCACTCCCACTAAGTTGTCGGGTCCGCTTGAACCCCTGTAATGTGAAACAAACATGATTAGTGGATCCCGTATCCACCACCCACAAAATGGGAGGCATACGCCGCTAAACAAGTTTCAACAACTAGTGCGTGAGAATTACCTTTCTTTCCATCCCTCTTAGGTCTGGAACAGGCTGACCTCCAATGTCCTTTCTCACCGCAGTTGAAGCACTTCCCCTTAGCTGGCTTGTTCACTCCACCACCCTTCTTCACCTTATCTTTGCCATTGGCAACACTTGAGTTCACTTGCTTGTGGCCTTTGTTCCTTTTCTTGTTCTTACCACCCCTTGGTCTAGAAGAAGAAGAAGGTCTGTTTGCCACCAAGGCTTGGCTTTTCTGCCCCAATATCGCCTCTGCCGAGACTAAAGCTTGCAACAGATCAGGCATCGAGAACTTCTGATTATTCATCTGGTAGTTCAACCTGAATTGTTCAAAGCTTTTCGGCAGAGAATGGAGCACGAAATCGATTTGGGTCTCGATATCGTATTCAGCGCCAAGTACCTCAAGTTTATTAAGGTGAGCCAACCATCTGGAGAACGTGCTCCTTACGGGCGTTCCCTCCACCATTTTCATAGAGAGCAAGTCCCTCATGGTGATCTGACGAGCCACACGGTTCTGATGTTGAAACATCGCTTTAAGACTAGTCATGATTTCCGCAGCGGTCTCAACGTTCTGGTGTTGGTGTTGCAACACATCTGACATAGAAGCCAAGATGGTACACTTAGCCATTTCGTTAGACCGCTCCCAACAAGATACTTTTTTCTTAACCGCTTTTTTAGTGGACTCATCGATGGTTTATCCGGTTTAGGTGTGGTCGTAACCCGATTTATGGCTTTGTGCAAAGTGAGGACAATAGTGAGTTTTCGATTCAATCAACAAAATTTTCTCCAAAGTGAGCAAATTGTCTTTTCAAAGATATTGAGCGATTGGATTAAAAGGTTGTGACATGATGAACGAAATAAACAATAATATGCATAAGCACAAATATATATCACAAGGTTTGATCACATGCATCATATTAAAATCTCAAAAAAAATATGAACACGCATCGCCCAACATCTCAAAACAGTTTAAATAAGCCACGTTGGGTGGGTCATTATTTAAACACATTCAAGCGGGTTACAAACAAGAACAGTTACAAACCCTTAATATCCAGATTAATAGTTGGCTCCCACTTGACCAATATAAAATTGACAGGACTTTGAGAAGTATATGCATATCAATTTTATACCTAAGTAATAACCATGATTAAATACAGGATTACTATTTCGCTTTTGATCGAGCCTCGTTGGGGGGGGTCATCGCCGCCACTAGTAATAACCCACAATCATCCGTTTGGAATTCATTCATGTGAAACCTATCTTTTGACCGTCTGGTTGGGGAATTTCTCCAAAAGAATTCACAAATAAATAAATCATGGAGGTCAAAATTAATTCAATTTTATTATCCGGAATAAAATTATCAATTAATTATTTAAAACATACTTAGTAATTTTGAAGTTGAGATTTTTCAATTTGGCAACCCTCATGCAAACACATTTAAACAAATTAAATAAAGCATAAGATAGACAAAATAAAATCAAGCAAAAAAAAGAAAAATAAACATATTGGGCACAAATTATCCAACTGTCATGGTTTGATATTTCTTGACTTGATCTTGAAGAAACATGTCTCGAATTTCTCCCAATCGTTCATCTCGAAAAAATACTTCATCTTGAACCGCCACGCTCGCGGCCGGGATCTGATGATGCCGCCAAGATCCGCGGCCATTGCTTAGGATATTTCAGACCGCCGGCGGGCCGGGCCCATGCGCCGGTGACCTCGACATGCCTCGGCAGTGTCGGCGGCGTCGGCAGATCTCGGCGGCGGCAGCGTCCGCCGCAAGCGATTCAATTCGCGCCGCCTCCGCCCACGACCTCGGCCGCCCGCGTCTCGCCTATTCCGCGCTGTCGCGCGCCCTCGGCGTCCGCCTGTCCTTTCGGCTTTGGAACGCGCACACCGCCCGTCTTGTGACCCTCATCGTCCTCGGCGGCTCGAACGCCCGACCTCGCCCTGCGCCCAAGCGTGCGTCTGATCTTGGCGCCCACGCCGGGTTCTCGATTACGGATTTCGTCCTTTAATTCTTTCGTTTTTTCGTTTCGATCCGGTTACAATTTATTTACAAAAAATAAATAAACCTAGATCTAGACTAGTCTATTACATTGATCAAATCAAACAAATCCTAGTCTACTCGTGGATTTTCTCACGAGGCAAAACAAATCCGAACGAATCGAATTAAAAACCACAATTTATATGCATGCAAAATAAAAAATTAAAATCCATGACAATTGGATACCTGCAAAATAGATCTAACAGTTCTACTATCCAATTTCAAATTTAATGTCCATTTAATTAAATTACAATTTAAAAATTCAGAGCAAAGCAGTGGCTCGACGATGCGATTGTTGGGGAATGAGTTTTCACATATCTATTCGGGGTGAATATTTAAATACAAATTTAATTCATTAATTATTACTAGCATGAATTAATCCTATATTAATTCAAATAATAATAGCAACAACATGTCATGCATATAAAAAATCACGTAAAACCCACGCGCGAATCTACGGGTTTACGTGAACGCACTTCCTCTCGGGATGGCAGTGCTTTTGGTCGGACGGACTAACCAAAAGGACTTCCCAAGTATTCCCTTAGCCCTTGCTCGACAATCCGGTGGAAGGATACTCGCGAACAATTAACAAAAGGAAAAAAAATAAACTTTGTTGCACCACTTATGTGGATTTGCTAATATTTCCAGCACATGGAATTGTACTTGGGAATGAACTAATCATCCCCTATTTATAGGAGGGAGGGTGAACGAAATTTGTGTGATTTTTCAATGTGGGAAAAGACTTTTCTTGGTCACCAAGAAATCTTGAATATATCTCCTATATTCTTTTTCCCATAATTAAAATATTCCACAAAAATCCCACCTCCTCTATTATGGCATAATTTTCGAAAAATATAGTGTGCAAGAATCCAAGATTTGGATCTTCTTGAATTTATGAGATATTCTTGTATTTCAAGAAATACATATCTTCCATAATATCTTTTCAAGAAAATCAAGAAAATCTTTCTTGCCCTCTATTTTCAAAAATTTTCAAATCTCTCTCATGAATAACCAAGTGGGAGATTTCTTGAATTTAATGAGATAATCTTGTATTCCAAGAATACATATCTTCATTCCATAACAAAATTCAAAGAAAATCTTTCTCCTCTTTTTATCCATAAATTTGAAAAAAATTAGAGGAAATATAAGCAACAATATTTATTTTATTTTAATCACATTTTTTTAGGTTATTGGACTATATGTTGGGCTACTCGGGGCCTTTCGGAGAATTAAGTTTGGACCTTCTAATGGATCTTGAATATCTAATATTGAGCCACAATATAATTCAAGCCCATAAATATTAATTAATCCATCTACATAATTAATATTGCACCATCCATCTTAACCCATATTACGGTCAATATGGCTCCGGTCATTATTTCCGTGTTTAAGATTATCTAGCCCATTAATTAATTCAAGCCCTTTGAAATAGCTTTCCGTTAATTAATATCTTTTGTCCTTAATTAGAAGCGGTTCAACATTATTATCCATCTAGGAAACTAATTCCCTTGCAAGATTTGGTATGATAAAACTTATGAACCTCGAGAACAAATCAAACAAGCGTACTTGCACCAGATACGATTCTTAAGTATTAAATCTTAGCAATCACATGTGACCAATAATATTGCCCAAGATAAAAAGTATTGAATCTCTCTACGATTAAGCTACCCATGATAAGTCAAAGCAATAGTTACCAATCCGCGTGATCTATTTAAGGGGCGAAGGTTAAGAAACAACGAATTTTGAGGTCTAATTCTTCCTTGTTCGGTTCTAAGAATTTATCCTCTGTAGGTCTATTCAGTATCGGTCATGCACTAGTGTAATCTCTTGGTCAAGACAAACCAATCTGAGCCTTACTGGCCTCAACCTTTTCGCGATGGTTGTTCATTTCCATCTAGGTAAGTGAATGGCGTACTTTTTAGTTACAAAAAAATATCTAATTTAATCTTAAATGATGCGGTATTATTTAAATTAATTATTGATTAATTTAAATATTAATGAATGTTATATATATTTATTGCAAACATATTCAATAAAGTCAAGACGATTACATTGTAATTAATTTGGTGATACCGCATCATAGAAGATCAAATTAATAGCCTCCGTAATTAATACAAATTCACAACCTAGATGGAAATGAACAAACCATCATGAAAGGTTGATGTATAAGATTCGGATTGGCTTGTCTTGACCAAGAGATTATACTAGTGCATTTGGATGCTACCGAATAGGACCATACAGAGGAAAAATTCTTCTTAAGATCAATATACAAGAATTATACCTCGCTGGTGTGTTGTTTTTAATCTCCGCTTTCTTAAATAGATCGTGAAATTAATAACTATTGCTTGATTTTATGATAGGAAGAGAGTCATTGCGATTCGATACCTTATATCTTGGGCAATATTATTAATTACATGACGATTATTTCGACATTTAATATGGAGAATCGTGCAAGTACATCTTGTTTGATTTGTCCCCTTGGTGGGCTCGTAACCTTTATCATACCAAATCTTGCAAGGGAAATTTATTTCCCAGATGGATAATAATGTTGAAATGCCTTTTACTCCAAGGATAAAGATATTAATTAATATAAAGCTTGTTAAGTGGCTTAATTAATTAATGGACTAAAATAATCTTCTATTACGAAATAATTATCGGAACCATATTTAAAGAAAAGTCGTAATATGGGTTAAGATGGATAATTCAATATTAAATAGTGGAATAAATTAATATTAATCGACTTTGAATAATATTTGGCCCAATATTATAGCTTCATAGTCCATTGGAGGTCCAATCTTAATTCTCCTAAAGGCCCCTCAAATAGCCCAAAATAAAGTCCAATTAATGAAAGAGAGGATGAAATAATTTGCCTAATATTTCTATGAATATTTTCGAAAAATATGTAGGAAAAAGGAAGAAAAGATTGTCTTGATTTTCTTGTAGATATTTTATGGAAAGAGATAAGTATTGTAGGAATACATAATTATCCCATAAATTCAAGAAGTCAAATCTTGATTCTTTTTGCCTTGTTATTTTCGAAAATTAGGGATAAATAGGGGAAGAGATTTTTATGGAAAATTTAATTAAGGAGAAAAGAATATAGGAGATATATTCAAGATTTCTTGGAGACCAAGAAAAGATTTTCTCCCTCAATTTCTTGACCTAAAAATCGGCCCCCCTCCTCCCTATAAATAGGGGATGAATTTTTCATTACCAACTGAAATTCCATGTGTTGGAAATATTAGAAATCCATAAAGGTGGTGGCAAAATATTTTTGGTTTTCCCTCTAATTAAAATCGTTCATGTGAATCCTCTCACCGAATTGCGTTTGTGGACTTGGGACATATTTGGGAAGGCTCTTTGGGTTGATCCATTGTCTCATCAGTCGTCTCTACAAGAGGTTAGTAATCTCGTAACTCCTAGATTCCACATGCTTAGGATTTATGTGGATTACGTGTACGCATGTTGTTTATTCGCTTATTAATTATTATGTTGAATTGATTTAGGATTAATTCATGTTAGTGATTAATTGATTAATTTAAATATGTATTTAAAATCATCTCGAATAGATTCGGGCACCCCTAATTTCCCAACAACTGGTATCAGAGCTCTGGTTTCGAGCTCTAAATTTTAAATTGTTATTTAAATTATGTTGGACATTTAATTGAAAATTGGATTGTAGAATTGCTAGATCTGTTTTGCAGGTATCCAATTGTCATGGTATTTAATGTGTTTAATTTTCTTGTGTATGAATGAATGGTTTTTAATTCGACTCGTTCGGATTTGTTTTTCTCGTGAGAAAATCCACGAGTAGATTAGGCTATTTGATTTATTCAAGTGTAATAGACTAGTCTAGATTTAAGGTGTATTTATTTTTCGTTAAATAAATTGTAACCTGATCGAAGACGAAGACGAGACGAGAATTAAAAAGGATTCGGAACCGTACGTGGGCAACGTGCGTCACACGAAACGTGCCAAGGGAGGCACGCACGCAACGCGGACGTCGCTAGTCGAACAGGCCTAGGATCACAGCGCCGGGCGGGATTGGCCCTAGACGCGCACGCGGGAGCGCGATGGGTGAAGGCGGTTAAGGCATAAGTGGATGGGCACGCGCTTGTGATTCGCCGAGGCTGCCGAGACCCGTGAGGGGCGATGCGCGCCACGCCTAGACACACGGGTGTGGGCGCGGACGTGGTCGCTTGGCCAAGTGGCCGGCCAAATGCGGGCGTGCATCCCGGCTGCGAGCTGCTTGGCGTGGCGTTCAAAGACGAAATTTTTTTTTCGAGACGAACGAGTGGGAGAAATTCAAGACGGTGTTTCTTCAAGATTAAGCCAAGGAAAATCAAACCATGACAGTTAGATAATATGAGCCCAATTTGTTTATTTTCTGCTTTGCTTGATTTATTGTTATTTTTTTCTTATGCTTTATTTAATTTGTTTAAATGTGTTTGCATGAGAATTTCTCAACGAAAAATCTCACACTTAAAAATTACTAAGTATGTTTTAATAATTAATTTGGTTTTGAATAGAATTAATTTTGACCTCCATGATTTATTTATTTGCGATTTTTTTTGGAGAAATTCCCCTACGGGACGGTCAAAAGATAGCTTTCACATGAATAAATTCTCAAAAGGATGATTGTGAATTATTATTAGTGGTGACGATGACCCTCCCACGAGGCTCGTTCAAAATGAAGTAGTAATTTTGTATTTAATCATGGTTATTACTTAGGTATAAAATTGATATGCATATACTTCACCGAAGACCCTGTCAATTTTATATTGGCCAAGTGGGAGCCGACTATTAATTTTTTAAATTAAAGGTTTGTAACTGTTATTGTTTGTAACCTGCTTGAATGTGATTAAATGATGACCCTCCCACGAGGCTCATTTAAATCTGTTTTGAGATGTTGGCTGATACATGTTCATATTTTTTTGAGATTTCAATATGAATCATGTGATCGAATTATGTGATTTTCTATGTGTTGATCCGGATATTGACACAAGATGTATGTTTACTTTCAGTTTCATCATGTCGCAATCTTTTAATCCACTGAAATATATGCTCAAAGAAGACCAACTCACTGGTGAAAACTATGTCATTTGGAAACGTAATACGTCTTTTGTCCTCACTGCACAAAAACATCATTGGGTTCTTGGTGGGCAAAAACTTGAAAAACCAACTGAAAGGTCATCAAGTGCAGAAAGATGTATGTACAAAATCTGGGAGCAAGCAAACGAATCAATGAAACTCGTAATCTTGACTTCACTATCTGATGATTTGAGACTCATTCATGAGGGGGTTGATTCGGCTGAGGAAACTGTACAAAGTCTTGAGGAAATGTTTTCCTCAGAGAGCAATATGGCCAAAGAGTTTCATCAAAATGGTGTGGAAAAGCTGAAAATGATCGAAGGAACGCCCGTGAGGGATCACATTCTCAAGATCAGACGTCATTTTTAAAAAACTTGCTTACCTCGGTACTCGGTACTGTGATGAGGGTCAGATCGAATTCTTGTTCCTAACTCTTCCAAGGTGCTTTAATGAGTTCTATTGTGGTTTTGTGATGAGTGATCACATGTTTACCATGGATACTCTGCAAGAAATCTTGGAGACGATAGAGAAACACTTGGGACAAGAAGACGAAGCTTTGGTGACTAAGAAACTTCTCTCGAGATCTAGGCCAATGGTGGGTAAGATAGTTGAGAAGATGAATGGTGCGATCCAAAGCAAGGCCACTGAGAAAAAGGGTGAGAAGGCCAGTTGGCTAAAGGTCCAAAAGAAACCAAAGGGAAAATGTTTCAAGTGCGGTGAAGAAGGACATTGGAGGTCAGCCTGTCCCAATCCCAAAAGGAATGGAAAGAAATGTAATTCTCACTCACTAGTTGTTGAAACTTATTTGGCGGAGTATGCTACCCATTCGTGGGTAGTCGATACGGGATCCACTGATCATGTTTGTTTCACGTTACAGGGGTTCAAGAGGACCCGACAACTTAGTGGAAGTGAGATCCTCATCACGCTAGGCGATGCTTCGAGAGTGGCAGCCGAAGCAGTGGGAGACGTGCACTAGTATTTTGAAGATCAATTTTTAATTTTAAGAGATGTTCTTTATGATCCTGTTTTTCGGAAAATCCTTATTTCAATTTCTAAACTATTTGTCGATGGATATTCTGTTCGTTTTAATAAACATGTTACCGTTTTCGTAACGATGTGATTATCTGTCGTGGAATTTGACGGAACAATCTCTATATTATTAACTGTGCACACCACTCACAAAATACATCGTATAACTCATCTACTATTTCATGTAAAAGAAAGCATTCGGCTAACGTGAACGAAACATTTCTTTGGCACCTAAGATTAGGTCATATTAACCCAAAAAGGATTCAAAGGTTGGCTCAAGATGGTTTATTGGGGTCTCTCCAGGTTGAACCATTTCCAACTTGCGAATCGTGCTTGGAGGGTAAAATGACCAAGAGGGCATTTGGAGCCAAGGGGCTTAGAGCTAAGGAAGTGTTAGAAATCTTTCACATCGACGTGTGTGGTCCAATGCAAATCAAAGCTAGAGGTGGCTACAAGTATTTCGTTACATTTATCGATGATTACTCACGCTACGTATACATTTTCCTAATGAAGCATAAATCTGAGACTTTCGATAAATTCAAAGAATTTAAGGCTCAAGCAGAGAATCATAAGGAAAAGACTATCAAGTTTCTACTATCTGATCGTGGAGGCGAATACCTCAGTGATGAATTCTTGAACTACCTGTCAGAAGAGGGGATTGCATCCCAGTTGACTGCACCCGGTACCCCTCAACAAAACGGGGTTGCAGAACGAAGAAATAGAACGCTTCTAGAAATGGTAAGATCAATGATGAGTTATGCAGGTTTACCAAAATCGTTCTGGGGTTACGCTTTAGAAACAACAGTCTATATTCTAAGCTTAGTGCCATCCAAATCAGTTCCTAAAACCCCGAGAGAGTTGTGGACAGGGCGCAAGCCCAGTTATGAACACATCAGGATCTGGGGGTGTCCGGCATACGTGTTGGACAAGGAAGCTGGTTAGTTAGATGCACATTCGGAATTAAGGATGTTCATTGGGTACCCCGAAGGGATGAAAGGATACATGTTCTATGGTCCCGAAGATCAAAAGGTCGTAATCAGTTTGCACTTTAGATTTTTGGAAGAAGACTATATGAACGACAAAATGCCTAGAAGTGAAATTACCTTAGAAGAACTTAAGGGGCCAACTCCATTGCCAACTGTACAAAATGATATACTAAATGTCACGCCTTCACAACCGGAACCTCGTCGTAGTGGGAGGGTTGTCCAACAACCCGAGCGATTCTTAGGAATTGGAGAGTCTTCGGACTTGATCTCAGGCGAAGAATCAGATCCCTGGTCCTACAATGAGGCGATCCAAGACAAAGATGTAACTTCTTGGCAAACAGCAATGGAAGCCGAAATGGGTTCAATGGATCACAACAAAGTGTGGGAGCTAGTCGAACCACTTAATGGGGTAAAACCCATTGGATGCAAGTGGGTATACAAGAAAAAAAGGGGACCGGACGGAAAGGTTGAAACTTTTAAGGCAAGACTAGTGGCGAAAGGGTATACTCAGAAAGAAGGGATCGACTATGAGGAAACCTTTTCACCAGTAGCCATGCTCAAGTACATCCGCATTCTCTTATCGATTGTTGTGCATTTAGACTTTGAGATCTGGCAAATGGATGTCAAAACATCTTTTCTCAATGGAAGTCTTGACAAAAAAATCTATATGCAACAACCCGAAGGCTTCATTGAAAAAGGTCAAGAGCATCTGGTTTGCAAGCTTAAAAAGTCCATTTATGGGCTGAAGCAAGCATCCCGTACTTGGAATCAATGTTTTGATCAAGTTATAAAATCTTACGGTTTTGATCAAAACAACTTTGAAAGTTGTGTTTACAAAAAGCGTGATGGAACTGCATTGGTATTTTTGGTACTATACGTTGACGACTTACTGCTCATCGAAAACGATGTAAAGGTGTTATCGGACGTAAGGGCATGGCTGTCAAAATAGTTTGATATGAAGGATTTAGGTGAAGCCGGTCACATCCTAGGGATCAAGATAACTCGAGATCGTAAGAAAAGGATGATCGGGCTTTCACAAGCCTCATATATAGACACTATTTTGAAACACTTCAGCATGCAAGATTCCAAGAAAGGTTGTGTGCCCTACAGACATGGAATCCATCTATCCAAGGAAATGTGTCCCAAAACACAGAATGAGATAGATGACATGAAAGGCATCCCTTATTCTTCGGCTGTAGGAAGCCTCATGTACGTAATGATGTGCACGAGAACAGATATCTGCTTTACCGTAGGCATGGTAGCTAGATATCAAAGCAACCCGGGGAAAGCGCATTGGACTGTGGTAAAGAACATTCTGAAGTATCTGAAGAGGACACGGGACAGAATGTTAGTTTACCAGTCAGACAGTCTAATCCCCATCGGTTACACGGACTCGGATTTCCAATCAGACATTGACTCCAGAAAGTCTACCTCGGGTAGTGTGTTTTGCATGGGGAGAGGATCCATGACATGGAGAAGCATAAAGCAGAAATGCATCAGCCGATTCTACCATGGAAGCCGAATACGTAGCTGCTTGTGAAGCAGTGAAGGAAGCGGTTTGGCTCAAGAACTTCCTAGTTGACTTGGACGTTGTCCCGTATTTGCCCAGTACAATCACGGACTATTGTGATAATTCCGAAGCAGTTGTAAATTCGAGGGAACCAAGAGCACAAAAAGGCCAACAAATACATTGAAAGAAAATACCATCTTATACGAGAAATCGTTAAGAGATGAGACATTGAGGTGGCAAAGATTGCATCGGAAGACAACCTAGCAGATCCATTCACAAAGGGTCTGCCTCAGAGTACATTCGAGAGACATGTGGAAGGAATGAGTGTTAAGAACGTTGCCAATCTGCTTTGAGTATAAGTGGGAGAAATTATTAGGTTCGTGTAGGGTGACATTAGATGTCACATAGAACACGAGACATGCTGTATTATACTTAAAAGCAGACTTTGAGTATAAGTGGGAGATTGTTAAGGTTATACTGAAAAGTATGCTTTTACTTTGTATAACCAAACTGAGTTTTCTTATTTATTTACTTAAATAAATTATTAATCACTGTTGCATTTAAATCTGAATGAATGTTATATATATTTATTGCAAACCCGTTCAATAAAGTCAGTACGTATTACGTTGTAGTTAATTTGGTGATACCAGATCACAGAAGATCAAATTAGCAGCTCCTCGTAATTAAGTACAAATTCACAACCTAGATGGAAATGAACAAACCATCATGAAAGGTTGATGTATAAGACTCGGATTGGCTTGTCTTGATCAAGAGATTATACTAGTGCATTTTGACGTGCTGAATAGGACCTACAGGAGGATAAATTCTTCGGTACTGAATATACAAGAATTAGAACTCAGTGGTGTGTTGTTTCTTAATCTCCGTCCCTTAAATAGGATCGTGTGAAATTAATAACTATTGCTTTGACTTATGATAGGAAGAGAGTCATTGTGATTCGATGTGTTGGAATCGGCCCCCCTCCTCCCTATAAATAGGGGATGAATTTTTCATTCCTAACTGCAATTCCATGTGTTGGAAATATTAGAAATCCACAAAGGTGGTGGCAAAATATTTTTGATTTTCCCTCTTATTAAAATCATTCGTGTGAATCCTCCTACCTGATTGCGTTCGTGGACTTGGGACATATTTGGGAAGGCTCTTTGGGTTGATCCATCGTCTCATCAGTCGTCTCTACAAGAGGTTAGTAATCTCGTAACTCCTAGATTCCGCATGCTTAGGATTTACGTGGATTACATGTACGCATGTTGTTTATTCACTTATTCATTATTACGTTGAATTGATTTAGGATTAATTCATGTTAGTAATTAATTGATTAATTTAAATATGTATTTAAAATCATCTCGAATAGATCCGGGCACCCCTAATTTCCCAACATAGCCAAGATTGATGAGAATAACGTAATTAGATTTCTGTGGAGAAACATTTGTTGCAGGTTTGGAGTACCGAAGATACTGGTATTCGAAAATGGTACTCAATTTAATGGAGAAATAGTTCAAGCTTGGTGTGAAGAGATGGGGATTACCCAAAGATTTACTTATGTAGCCCATCCTCAAGCAAATGGGCAAGTGGAGGTAACCAATAGAACTATTGTGAATAGAATTAAGGCAAGGCTGGACAAGTCTGGAGGAAGATGGGTGGATGAACTTGAAGCAGTTCTCTGGGATTATCGAACCACCCCAAGGAGAGCAACGGGTGAATCACATTTTCACCTAGTATATGGAGCAGTTGCAGTCATCCATGCGGAAGTAGGGATTAAGTCTCATAGACTTCTGCATTTCGAGGAAGAACGCAATGAGGCATTGATGCGAGAAAATTTAGATATGCTCGAGGAGGAAAGAAAAATTGCCCACCTAAGGGTGGAGAAGTATAAAATCCAGGTGAAGGTTGCGTACAACAAGAAAGTCATTTTGAGGAAATTCGAGGAGGGTAACTTGGTCCTTCGAAGGGTCGATGCCTTGAGACTTACTGGAAAACTGGAAGCTAATTGGGAAGGTCCCTACAAGGTCACGCAAGCCTTGAAGGGAGGAGCATACAGATTGCAAGACATGGAAGGGAGACAGATAGCTCTCCCTTGGAATGTGTGCAACTTGAAGAGGTTCTTTGTTTGAGAAGACCTACATCTTCGAGGAAGCAGGGGGGAGTTGACAGTTTATTTTCCAGTTGTTTTCTTTTTTAGCTTCACCGGTACTTTTTTTCCCTGCTTATAGGTTTCCCACTGGGTTTTAGTATAATGAGGTTTTGATTAGACTGGCGTAGATCTAAGTGATGTATGATCTATGTTGATTTATCCTTTACCATATCAATGAAGCATTTGCGTTATGAAATTGAGGATTTATGAATTGTTTGAGAGGAATTAAATCCCTTGAAGGGTGGTGTTGTGAGCATGGAGCGCGAAGTCGGGCGCGACCTGAAACGAGTCATCAGAAGGCCAGACTGAATTCTACACAAGTATAACACCTCGCTGAGAAAAACGAAGCAAAAGCTCACCGAGCATGGATATGCAACCTAGATGCACCTCGCAGGTCGCAGACTGACACAAGTACGGAGCATTAACTACGATTGGACCCGTGACAGGCGAGCATCGCCAAAGAGCTTACCTAAAGATGGCCCTAATCAGAGATATGTCAGTAAATGATGGTAATGATGGATAGATAGGAGTACTTAAATAGCTAAATTCCTGATTATCCGGATTTGTCTTGGGCGACGTCCCAGCGAGGTGCCAAAAGGCCCGATATCTAGGGCGACCTCCCAACGACCTCCGACCTGAGTCACATCAATCTTGTAGCATTTAATGTTTCACAGAGCCACTTTCAGCTACTTGTACTTGTAATCCGGGAGAGTGGAATAAATATGGGTCATTTATGACCAAGAAGGCTAGAGAATTCAATACCTTTCCAAAACTCTTGCAAATTGATTACTCAAGCACATATTCTCTCAAACAATCTCATAAATGCAATCTACTTTACACATTTATTGTTTGTGTCACTAAGATCATCAAGCCACATCATTAACCCTTAATCCATATATTTTAGTACACAACAATTGCCGCTAGAAGGAGGGTACTCTTTAAGAAATATCGGACTAAGTTTTTAGTGTTTTCTCATTGGAGTATTCCTCACGAATCTTCGACCTAAATCCATCCCATTCACTCAAATCACTCCCAAAAAATCACTCAACCATGTCCCAAGCGACTTTCATCTCCAAGAGGAAGGCCGCTTCAGTTTCATGTCACTCCGGCGGAGCGGGGGCTAGCGGCCCGATCGTTAGCAACCGCAAAGCCGGGGGACCCACCATCAGGATAGCTCAGAAGCTCGAACAAATCTGTACCCCAAGAGATATCGATGAAGTCATCGCAGAATTACGCAAAAAGCAGGCCAATATGAAAATGTCCGACAGTGTCCTGCGCCATAACCTGAACCAGAAAGCTCAGAGCAAAGGCAAAGGCCAGATGCATGAGGGTCAGTGGCCCAAGGCAGACCCAAATAGCGAGTGTCAGCGAAAGATCGTCTTGAGAGAAGCCCATCACCCGTAGGACGGAGAGGAGCCCATCACCCCATAGACGTCGTCGGACACCATCTCCTCGCCCACAAGAAAGAAACTCTCCACCTCGCCCTCATCGCAATGAGGTCGCTGGACAAAACGAAAGCCCTCAGATGGCCGCCATTCTTCAGAACATCAAAGATCTCCAAGAACAGATAGCGAACAAAGGGGGGACGCCTCTCACCACAATAATTCCAGTCTCGCCACTATCACCCACATTCATGCTCGCCCCAGTACAAATCAAAATCAATGCAAGCTCAGTCACGCAGTACAACAACAACACTGATCCGATCAACCAGGTGAGCAAATACACATCCTATATTAACTCCATGGGGGCGCCACTCAATGTCGACTCTTCCCACTCACCCTAGGCGATCAGGCCTACCATTGGTTCAACGCCATACCACCGACGTCCATAAAATCTTTCCACCAGATGGCTCAACTAATCCTCACTCACTTCACATCTCTAACCCCGCACAAGGGAACCAAGAAATGCCTGGCAAACATCCATCAACTCGAGTAGGAGTCATATCAGGCATACATCAATCGCATCGACCAACTAATCATGGAAGGCGAGCCACTGGGGGACGAAGCCAAAGTCTTGGGGATAGTGCACTGTCTGAATAAAGGAACCAAACTTTGGAAGATGATGAATAAAGACTACCCATCGAGCTACGCTGACTTCCGGTACCGAGTTGGCATCATGATCACCAATACAGAAATACTGGCCTCTAGGTTAGGCGAACAGTGACCTAACGAAGCCAAGGTCGAAGTCAAAAAGCCCGAGCCAAAATCTAAAAAACATTTCAGAAGGCGGGACCCTCCAACTACCGAGCTCCGGGGACGTTCAAGCCCATCGATAACACCATGGAAGTCAAGCTACTCGAAATGCTAACCATGAATGTGGCTCAAGTTTTTCATGCCATCAGAGGCGAACAACAAATCCCACCAGCTAGGGAGATGCTCCAGGATACGTCTAAACTCAATCCAAAAAAGTTCTGCGACTATCACAATTCCATTGGGCATACCACCGAGCATTGTCGTGATCTGCAGAGAGAACTCTGGAAGTTGTACGAAGAAGGGAAGTTGGAAAGGTTTGTTAAGCCTAGACAGTAACAAAACTAGCGACAATCACCTCCGCCAGGAAAACAGCCCGACCAAGGAAGGCGAGGTCCACAGATCCCAGAGGGGGTAGGAAATATGGTCATCCACATGATCTACCCAACAGGGGGAACCCTCGGGGGTTTTCTCCCAGCGAACTCCCTCTCAAACCGTCGCTAGAAGGCCGAGATGCGAGCTCTCGATAATGTCGTATTATGCTGCCTCCCAGTTAACACCATCGCCCCAAATCAGAAACAGATCACCGTCACCGAGGAAGATAAGGATGGAGTGGTCTTCCCGAACTAGGACCCACTCGTAATCTCAGCCCAAATAATGGGGGCTCTGGTCCATCGTATCATGATCGACAATGGGGCTTTCTGCAACATCCTTTTCAAGAAGACTCTGAATCAGCTCGGCGATTTCCACTCCTACATCGAACCTTGTGAGATAGGGATCCGAGGGTTTGGAAGTCAATCCGTTGAGGCATATGGAATGATTCGCATATCTGTGGAGATCACTTCAACTCTGGATGTCGAGGTGAAGGCAACAAGATATCTGGATTTTGTGATCATCGACATCCCATCAAATTTCAATGCTTTCTTCGACAGGCATTTCGAACACGAGTTCGGGGGCTGCCGCCTCATCCTATTACTATTGTATCAAGTTTCCCGGGTCTGACTGGAAGATTGGCACCATTAAAGGTGACCAGATCACTACAAGAAAGTGTTTGACTTACTCTTGTGTCAATTTAAATTCTGATTTTTATTTCGGTAGGAAACCCGAGGTGGGGCTAGGTTGTACGAGCTGAACTCCACCCCGGGAAGAAGAAGATGATAAAATGGAAATAGACAATGTAATAGAAGTAAATGCGACACCTATGGAAGTTGACATGACCACCAAAGAAAAACCCACACAAGAGTTACCAGACCTAGAACCTCGCCTCGATTTTGAGCCGATGGAGGTCGACGCCGAACGGAGGGAATCCAACCTCAATCCAAGAATAGAAAGAAATGATCAGAGAGCAACACCTATCGAAGAGCTAGAAACAATCCCGGTCGACCTCGATCGGCCAGAGCTGAGAGTGACCATCGGAACACAAATACCTAGCGAGCTGCGAAATCAATTGATAGAATTCCTCAAACAAAATTTAGATGCTTTCGCATGGTCGCATGAAGATATGATCGGCATCGACCTCGAGATCGTGTGCCATAAACTGAACATCGACTCAGCAAAGAGGCCGATATCCCAGAAAAGAAGAAAGTTCTGCCCTGAGAAATATGCAGCCTTGGCTGAAGAAGTGAAAAAGCTACTAGATAACAAGTTAATCTAGCAAGCCGATCAACCGTAATGGGTAGCCAACGCAGTCTTAGTAAAAAAAGTAAACAACTCTTGGCGGCTCTGCATCGATTTAACCGACCTCAATGAAGCCAGCCCGAAAGACTACTTCCATATGCCCCACATCGATCACCTCATGGATAGCACTATCGGGCACGAGATGATGACCTTCATGGACGCTTTCGCCAGGTATCATCAGATCGTTATGGATAAAGATGACCAACAACACAAGTCTTTTATGTCCGAGAAGAACGTATACTGCTGGAGAAGGATGCCATTCAGATTAAAGAATGCGGGGACGACCTACCAATGTTTGGTCAATCGAATGTTTGTCGATGAAATAGGAAAGACCATGGAAGTGTACACCAACGACATTGAAAAGCGAGAAGAAAGAAGATCACCTGGGTCACCTCGCCCGGACTTTTGACATCTTGAGAAAATACAACATGCGCCTGAATTTCAAAAAGTGCAGTTTCGGAGTTGGTTCAGGAAAATTTCTAGGGTACATCATCAGTCAGCGAGGTATCGAAGTTAACCCCACAAAGATCAAAGCCATCATGGACATGAAACCACCTCGCAACATAAAGGTGGTCCAAAGGTTGACCGGTTGTCTCGCAGCTCTCAACAGATTCGTATCCAGAATGGGGGATAAGTGCAAGCCTTTCTTTGAAGCAAAGAAGAAAGGAAAATTCTCATGGACCCCGCAATGCCAAGCTACATTTTTGAAGCTCAAAGTGTATCTCTCCAATCCTCAAATCTTGGCAAAGCCCATCCAGGGCAAAAAGCTTTAATTTCTTGTATCTAGCGGCCTCGGAGTCCGCTCTCAGCGCGGTAATGGTCCGAGCAGAAGGTCAGTACCCTCTACCAATATACTTCATCAGCCAAACCTTGAATGATGCCGAGATCAAGTACCCACCTCTCGAGCAGCTCGCATACGCCTTGGTCATGAGTGTCCGAAAGCTACGACAGTATTTTTTGACCACCAAATAGAGGTCTTGACTACCATGCCACTGAGACAAGTCTTACACCAACCTGATACAGCTGGGCGATTGTTGAAATGGTCCATCGAATTAGGTCAGTTCGGAATCACTATCGCACCTCGAACTGCGATCAAAGCTCAGGTCCTCACCGATTTCCTTACCGAGCTCACCTTTTCGAAGAAGACATTGGAGGCTGTCGACATCCCTTGGACGTTGCATGTCGACGGCTCCTCAACAAGCACCTGAGCTGGGGCTGGAATAGTTCTAATTAGTCCCGAACAACAATCTTTCACAACGGCTGTAAGTTTTTATTTTCACGCCACCAACAATGAGGCAGAATATGAGGCCCTGATAAATGGTCTAGAAATGACAATGGCCATTGGAGTACGAAAATTAAAAGTCTACAGCGATTCTCAGCTGGTCTTGTGCCAGATGGCGGGAGAGTACAAAACGCGAGGCGAGCAAATGGTGAAGTACCAACATATAGCAATGAGTCTTGCAGAAAAATTCAAAGAAATACAAATAGAACTAATACCGCGAGCTGATAACACACAAGCAGACGTTTTGACTTGCCTGGCCACCTCGGAAGGTGCTGCTAACATGGACAACATCGCAGTTACCAAACTTAACATCCCCTCTGCAGGTCACGTTGCCATCGGCATAAAGGAAATAACTTGGACAAGCCAAGTAAGTCTATCAAACTCCCGAATGGAGGTTTTTCAGATCACAGCCCCGGAAGAAAATTGGATGACCTAAATCAAAGATTACATGGAGAAAGGGACATTGCCAGAAGACAAGGTCACAGCTCGCCGTTTACAACTGAGAGCAGCGAGATACACCATAGTCGGCGAGGAACTATACAAGCGAAGTTTCTCATTACCACTATTGAAGTGCATCACCCCGGAAGAAGGCCAAGTAATCTTGAAAGAAATACACGAAGGAGATTGTGGAAATCATATTGCAGGTCAATCTCTCGTCTAAAAAACAATCAGACATGGCTATTATTGGCTAACTTTGAGAAAGGATGCGATCGCAAACGCGAAGAAGTGCCAAAAGTGCCAATTTTTCGCCCCAATAATCAAGCGAGCTCCAAAAGAGCTCACCTCGATTTACAGCCCATGGCCGTTCACGAAATGGGGGATAGACCTGATTGGTCCTTTTCCAAAGGCTCCAAGCAGCTCAAAGTTCACCGTGGTCGCAATAGACTATTTCACCAAGTGGGCAGAAGTAGAACCACTAGAAACCATTACTCAAGAGAAAATAATCTGATTCATCTGAAAAAACATCATTTGTCGTTTCGGCCTCCCGCAAGCAATTATCACAGACAACGGAAAGCAGTTTGATGGATTCGAGATCGACGCCTTTTTTGCAAAGTGGAAGATCGCAAAGTTGTTCTCCACTCCCTATCACCCTCAATCCAATGGACAGGTTGAAGCCATGAACAAGATAATCAAACATACCCTGAAAACTCAACTCATTGAGTCAAAGGGATTATGGACTTTCAAACTTCAGAGCATCTTATGGTCATACAGAACCACATTTTGAAACTCAACAGGCGAAACACCTTTTGCCTTGGCATTCGGAACAGAGGCAGTCATACCAGTCGAGATCGTCGTCAGAAGTCATCGGACGTCGCAGACAATCACATAGGACAACGATTAGGCCATATCCCTCATCCTCGACCTCCGCGAAGAAAGAAGAATAGAAGCTAACTTGAAAACAACAAGTTACAAATAGAAGTCGGAAAAATACTACAACTCAAAGGCCAAAGTCTGAAGATTTAGAGTCGGCGACCTCGTCTTAAGAAAAATCCTCGTAGTCCAAAAAGGAGTGTTTGGCGCGACCTAGGAGGGCCCAATGAAAATCTCAAAGTGTTTACCAAATGGGGCTTATCAGCTCGAGGACATGGATGGCACTCCTACGATGTACACTTGGAATGCGACCTACCTGAAAAAGTTTTACTAGTAACTATCTATCTTCATGCATCATATTTTCATAAGTTTTATCAAGTTTAGAAATAAAATCACGTTTATCTGAGTTTATTTGAGGTTTAAAATTTGTCATTATTCTATGCAACCTTTTTACATTCCCGGACTTAGGGGACTGGTCCCCGACCTCTCACGAGTTCGGTCATAAACAGATCCGCAAATGAAAAAAGATAAGCAAAACATGTAGAAAATTATTTTCAAGAACACATGGAACGAATTTTAGCAAATTAAAGCTCATCTTAAATCCTTCATAACTCCTTACAATCTTTCACATTTACGAACTTGGGGAGACTGGTCCCCAACCTCTCACGAGTTCGGTCAAAGAAAAGATTTGCAAATGGAAAGAATGAAACTAAAGTCTAGAAAATCCATGACCGTGTTCCTAAAGACCAGGGACAGGGGGATAAAATGTCATTTCCAAGAGAAATCTTTTCAACAAAATTATTTTTATCTAAAGTCATTAGAAAATTTCAAGGGCAAACAGGTCGCATACCTACCTAAGTAGACAAAGCCAAGAATATCTAAGGCAATTTGGTCGCGTACCATCTATAAGACGACCTCGATTGCATGCCCTATATAATTCGACAATCACGTCGCATACCCTATTTAAGTCAACAAAGCCAAGAATATCTGAGGCGATCTGGTCGCATACCATCTATAAGACGACCTCGGTCGCATGCCCTAGTTGTTGGGAAATTAGGGGTGCTTGGATCTATTCGAGATGATTTTAAATACATATTTAAATTAATCAATTAATTACTAACATGAATTAATCTTAAATCAATTCAACATAATAATTAATAAACGAATAAACAACATGCGTACACGTAATCCACGTAAATCCTAAGCATGCAGAATCTAGGAGTTACGAGATTACTAACCTCTTGTAGAGACAACGGATCAACCCAAAGAGCCTTTCCAAATATGTCCCAAGTCCACGAACGCAATCCGGTGGGAGGATTCTCACGAACGATTTTAACAAGAGGAAAACCAAAAATATTTTGCCACCACCTTTGTGAATTTATAATATTTCCAACACATGGAATTGCAGTTGGGAATGAAAAATTCATCCCCTATTTATAGGGAGGAGGGGGACGATTTTTAGGTCTAGAAAATAAGGGAGGAAAATATTTTCTTGGTCTCCAAGAAATCTTGAATATATCTCATATATTCTTTTCTCCTTAATTAAATTTTCCATAAAAATCTCTTCCACTTTTTTTATCTCTATTTTTCGAAAATAACAAGGCAAAATGAGTCAAGATTTGACTTCTTCAATTTATGGGATAATTATGTATTCCTACAATACTTATCTCTTTCCATAAAATATCTACAAAAAAATCAAGACAATCTTTTCTTCCTTTTCCCTACATATTTCAAAATTTTCAAGAAAATATTAGGCAAGAATATTTTCTTCTCTCTTTCATTAATTGGACTTTATTTTGGGCTATTTGAGGGACCTTTAGGAGAATTAAGATTGGACCTCCAATGGACTATGAAACTATAATATTGGGCCAAATATTATTCAAAGTCCATTAATATTAATTTATTCCACTATAAAATTAATATTTAACTATCCATCTTAATCCATATTACGACTTCACTATAATATGGCTCTCGGTCATTATTTCTCGTGTTTAAGATTATTTTAGTCCATTAATTAATTAAGACACTGAACAAGCTTTATATTAATTAATATCTTTATCCTTGGAGTACCGAAGAAACAACACACCACTGAGGTCTAATTCTTGTATATTCAGTACCCAAGAATTTATCCTCATGTAGGTCCTATTCAGCGCATCTAAATGCACTAGTACATGTTAGTGTTAGTGTCCTAGAGACAATCCTTTGTAAGGACATAATATTCAGATAAGTGTCCTAGAGACAATCCTTTGTAAGGACATAATACTCAGATAATATTCAGTATTGGTTTAATATTATTATTAGTTTAATATTAAATGTATGGCGTTACACTCATTAGAATGTTATGTTTGATTGTTTCCATTTATTCTTATATGTGTTCCCTTGAGTCATTGCTGTCATTGAGTGAGTGAGAACTCAGATGACTTAAGCATGATTCTTTTAAATAGCCCTAATCGAGGATCATCAAGAAAGGGATATTGATGATGCAATGGAGATTGGTGTGCGATCTGCATCATACTCTTAGAGAGTATAGTAAGATCTCACTTACTACGATGCACAAATACCTTAGATGGTACTGGTATACCCATCCGAGAAACTGTTTGATGTAGTTCCACTATATGTGTCTATGGGTGTCTAGGTTAGTGGGAGCGATGCGATACTCCTTTGACTTGAGGTCAATGCGCACGACATGTGTGGAGTGATGAACTTTGACCATGACCAATGCTTGCACCCTTCCATGGGTAGATACGGCTTGGATTGGGTTCATCACGAAGTGCATGTGCGTGGTAGTTGAGCCAAGAAAATGATTCATTCCTCAAAGTGGATTTAGAGAGAATACTCATCTTCTCATCATAATTGGATCTAAGTCATTGGTCAATGCACGTCAACTTAGACTTTGTGACTAAGTGTGATACTAATGATCAATTAGTGATTTGAGATAAACTGATTAAGTTAGTTGAATAGACACTTCATCATGTTCAAGACTAATCGAGTATTCGTGAATGAAAGGAGGAAATCGCAATTGCCCACGTTTCAGTTACAGGTAGTCTTGCAACGTACCTCATATATTGAGAATGTCTGATTTATTGACTAGGGTTCAATTAAGACCGTTAGTTTGACTAATCGCTCGGTATATGAGGGCCTATGGGTCACACAACAAGTAGTTCCCTTTTACGGATCATAGTTGGTTGATTAAATGTTAAATTGGATTTAATATTTAATTTATGGAGAAGTAATTAATAATAGATTAATTTGGAATTAATTATTATTAATATTTAATTAAATTAGATTTAATTAAATAAAAATTCCCAATAATTATATTTGGAATATAATTGTAGGATTAATGTATATGGAAATAAATCGTAGAGATTTTCATATAAGGCATTTAAATCCGTAGAGATTTATATTTAGGGAATTAAATTAAAGGAATTAATTTAACTCAAGATTAGGGTTTTTGTTTCCCTAATTGGGCTAGCTTGGGAAATAAGCTAAGCCTCCCTATATATACAAGCTATTGGGATTCACAAATTGTAACACTTCATATTTTCTCCATAAGATCTAGAGCTTGGATTTTCCTAGCAAATCTGTCTCGGGATTCAACACTGGCAAATCCGTGCAAGTCTATAATTGGGGATTACGTGGATACCGTAGTAGAGAAATCTGCACTCGAGTTACTCTAAGATTTCTTGTTATGATTATTGTAATCTGTATGCAATTAATTTTTCGTTGTTGGTGAACTTTAATTTCCGTTGCGCATGTGATTACGTATTTTACGTGCCTCTATATTCCAACAGTGGTATCAGAGCTCCAGGCTCTTGTTTAATTGCATTAAAAGTGATTTTGATTAAAAGAATTTTTTTTTTTAAATTGGTTGGGGCACGGTATTAGATACTGCACCCCTTTAGTTTCTTTTGTTGCGCTCGGTTGTTTTGTTTATTTATTCATCCCCACCGATTCGTAGGGTTTCCCTTAGAGGGATTCGCTGCCCCCCGCATAGCATAGCATACATGAGGCTTCCGACAGCCGAAGCATAAGGAACGTCTTTCATGTCATCTATCTCCCTTTGCGTCTTCGAGCACATTTCTTTGGATAGATGTATTCCATGTCTGAAAGGCACAAAGCCCTTCTTGGAATCTTGCATGCTGAATCGCTTCAAGACAGTGTCTATGTATGAAGCTTGTGATTAGCCTATCATCCTTTTATTACGGTCTCGAGTGATCTTGATCCCAAGGATGTGACCGGCTTTCCCTAAGTCCTTCATATCAAACTGTTTTGACAGTCATGCCCTTACGTCTGAAAAACCTTTACATCGTCTCCGATGAGCAGAATATCGTCTACGTATAGTACTAAGAATACCAATGCAGTTCTAACACGCTTTTTATACCCACAACTTTCAAACTCATTTTGATAGAACCTGTAAGACTTTATAACCTGATCAAAACATTGGTTTCAAGCATGCGATGCTTGCTTTAGTCCGTAGATGGATTTCTTGAGCTTGCAAACTAGATGTTCTTGGCCTTTTTCAATGAAGCCTTCGGGTTGTTGCATATAGATATCTTCTTCAAGACTTCCATTTAGGAAAGCTGTCTTAACATCCATTTGCCAGATCTCAAAATTGAGATGCGCAGCTATAAACAAGAGAATACGGATGGACTTAAGCATAGCTACAGGCAAAAAGGTTTCCTCATAGTCGATCCCTTCTTTCTGAGTATAACCTTTTGCCACAAGTCTAGCCTTGAAGGTCTCTACCTTCTCGTCCGATCCTCTTTTTCTCTTGTATGCCCACTTGCAACCAATGGGTTTGATCCCATTAAGTGGTTCGACTAGCTCCCATACCTTATTATGATCCATAAAACCCATCTCGGCTTCAATTGATATTTGCCAAGAATCCGCATCCTTGTCATGGATTGCCGCATTGTATGTCCATGGGTCTGATTGATTCTCACCAGGGACCAAGTCTGACGACTCTCATATCCCCATGAATCTCTCAGGCTGTCTGACAACCCTCCAACTATGATGAGGTTCTGGTTATGTAGGTGTGTCGTTTGGAATATCGACTTGTACAGTTGGCATTGACGTAAGCCCCTTTAGCTCATCCAAGGTAATCTCACTTCTGGGCTTTTTATCGTTCATATAGTCTTCTTCTAAAGATCTAAAGTGCGTACTGGTTACCACCTTCTGATCTTCGGGACCAAAGAACATGCACCCTTTCGTTCCATCGGGGTACCCTATAAACAACCTTAATTCTTATCTTGGATCCAATTTACTAGCTTCCTTGTCCAACACGTATGCCGAACACCCCCAGATTCTCATGTGTCCTAAACTGGGCTTGCGCCCGGTCCACAGCTCTTTAGAGGTTTTGGAAACCGATTTAGATAGCACCAAGTTTAGAATGTAAGCCGTTGTTTCCTAGGCGTGTCCCCAAAACGACTTGGGTAGATTCGCATAACTCATCATTGACCTGACTATTTCTAAAAGAGTCTTGTTTCTTCGTTCTGCAATCCCATTTTGTTGAGGGGTTCCAGGTGCAGTCAACTGGGATACAATCCCTTCATCTGATAAGTAGTTCAAAAAATCATTGCTGAGGTATTCGCCTCCACGATCAGATCGTAGAGACTTGATACGTTTTTCCCTATGATTCTCTGCTTGAGCCTTAAATTCTATGAATTTATCAAAGGTCTCGGATTTATGCTTCATAAGGTAAATGTATCCATATCTTGAGTAATCATCGATGAAAGTAACGAAATACTCATAGCCTCCTTTTGCTTTGATTGACATTGGACCACATACATCGGTGTGAACGATTTTTAACACTTCTTTGGCTCCAAATGAACCATCTTGAACCAACCTTTGGATACTCTTTGGATTAATATGACCTAGTCTTAGATGCCATAGAAGTGTTTCGTTCACGTCTGATGAACGTTTTTTTTTATCCGAAACAGTCGATGTGTTATAGGATGCATTTCGTGAGTGGTGTGCACAGTTAATTGTGTAGAGATTATTCGACAATGTTCCAAGATAGATAAACTCATTATTTAGAGCAATGGTAACAACTTTATTAAAAGTAACCGAATACCATCAAAAAAAAGTTTAGAAACTGAAATCAAATTCTTTCTAAAACTAGGAACGTAAAGAACATCTCTCAAAATTAAAACTTTGTCTTCAAAAGACAACTGCACTTCTCCCACTGCTTCAGCTGCCACTCTCATAGCATCGCCCAATGTTATGAGGATCTCACTCCCACTAAGTTGTCGGGTCCGCTTGAACCCCTGTAAGTGAAACAAACATGATCTGTGGATCTCGTATCCACTACCCACAAGTGGGAAGCATACGTCTCTAGTTTCAACAACTAGTGCATGAGAATTATATTTCTTTCCATTCCTTTTGGGTTTGGAACAGGCTGACCTCCAGTGTCCTTTCTCACCGCAGTGAAAACATTTTCCCTTAGCCGTTTTCTTAACTCCTCCATCTCCCTTCACCTTCTATTTGCCCTTGGCAACGCTTGAGTTCACTTGCTTTTGGCCTTTTGCCTTCTTCTTGTTCTTTCCTCCTCTTGGCCTAGAAGAAGAAGAGGGGCCACTTGCCATCAAGGCTTGTCTCTTTTGCCCCAATACCGCCTCTGCCGAGACCAAAACTTGCAATAGATCAGGCAACGTGAACTCTGGTTTGTTCATCTGATAGTTCAGCCTGAATTGTTCAAAACTTTTAGGCAGAGAATGGAGTATGAAATCGATCTGGGTCTCGATGTCATATTCAACGCCAAGCACCTCAAGCTTATTTAGGTGAGCCATCATCTGGAGAACGTGTTACCTTACGGGCGTTCCCTCCACCATCTTCATAGAAAGCAAGTCTCTCATGGTGATCTGACGAGCCACACGATTCTGATGTTGGAACATCGCTTTAAGACTCGTCATGATGTCTGCAGCAGTCTCAAGATGTTGATGATGATGTTGCAACACTTCTGACATAGAAGCTAGCATAGTGCACTTCGCCATCTCATTTAACCGCTCCCAGTCAGCATAATCTTTCTTATCCGCTTTCGTAGACTCATCAGTTGGCTTTTCGGGTTTTGGGACAGTAAGAACCCAGTTATGATGTTGTGCAGTAAGGACAATAGTAAGTTTTCGATTCCAATCGACGAAGTTTTCACCAGTAAGTAAATTGTCTTTAAGTATATTGACCAGTGGATTAAAAGGTTGTGACATACTGAACTGAAATAAATAACGATTTGCATAAGCACAAAATTATCACATAATTCGATCACATGTATCATATTAAAATCTCAAAAAAATATGAACATGCATTAGCCAACATCTCAAAATAGTTTAAATAAGCCACGTGGGGTGGGTCATTATTTAAACACATTCAAGCAGGTTACAAACAAGAAAATAGTTACAAACCTTTAATATCCAGATTAATAGTTGGCTCCCACTTGACCAATATAAGATTGACAGGGACTTCGGGGAAGTATATGCATATCAATCTTATACCTAAGTAATAACCATGAGTAAATACATAATTATTATTTCGCTTTGAAAGAGCCTCGTGGGGAGGGTCATTGTCACCACTAATAATAATCCACAATCATCCGTTTGAAATTCATTCATGTGAAAGCTATCTTTTGGCCGTCCCGTGGGGGGAATTTCTCCAAAAGAATTCACAAACAAGTAAATCATGGAGGTCAAAATTAATTCAATTTTATTATCCAGAATAAAATTGTCAACTAATTATTTAAAACATACTTAGTAATTTTCGAAAGTGAGATTTTTCCAAAACAATTTCTCATGCATCGCATATTCAAACATAATTAAATACGCACGAAAAATAAAGCAAACATCAAAACAAAAAATTAAACACATTGGGCACATATATTCAATTGTCACGGTTAATTTTTGTCATGTCTTGATCTTGAGAAATTAACTTCATAGCCTTCATCGTTCGTCTCGAAAAGCTCTCACTCGTCTGCAACATTTTCTTTAGAATGTCCTCCGTCTAGGCCCGAAACGACGTCCAACATTGGGTAGCTCATGGTCCGGAACACGTATCCGTGCGCCCGTGCGCACGCCCGCGTTCGGTCCGACCATCCACGCCCATCGCTCGGCGGCTCTCGGCAGCTCATGCGGATCTCGCAAGCGCCCGCATCGCGCCCCATCTCTCGGCGGCTTCAAAGAACTTTCGTGGTTCACGTGTGGCGCCAGGTCGCGTGGCTTTGCGCATCACTTACTGCCGCTTTGCGGCGTTAGCGATCAGCGTGGATCTGTAGCGCCCCCATACACGCCGCCAGCGTCGCCCTCGGCGCATCGACGCCGCGACCGTCGCGTCGTCGCACAGATTAAATCAAGATCCGCCCATGCGCGTACGACCAAGCGCTTATTATAGCGCCCGTGCACGCCTGTCGGCCCAAGTTCCGCCTGGCATTTGGCCACACCTGGGCTTGCGCCCGCGTGCGCCGAGCGCCTCTCGGCTAGCCCCGTGCGCGACCGCCTAGCACCTCGTGCTTTGGCTCGCGTACGTCTGGGCACTTGGTCGCCCGTTTTTAATTCTTCGTCTTCGTTCTCGATCCGGTTGCAATTTATTTACAAAAATAAATAAACCTAGATCAAGACTAGTATATTACATTCATCAAATCAAAAAAATCCTAATCTACTCGTGGATTTTCTCACGAGGCAAAACGAATTCGAACGAATCGAATTAAAAACCACAATTTATATGCATGCATAAATAAACATTCATCAAATACCATGACAATTGGATACCTGCAAAAAAGATCTAGCAATTCTACTATCCAATTTCAAATTTAATGAACAATGAATTAAATTACAATTTAAAATTTCAGAGCCCGAAACCGAGGCTCTAATACCAGGTGTTGGGGAATGGATTACCCGGATCTATTCGGGATGAATATTTAAATACAAATTTAATTCTAACAATTATTACTAGCATGAATTAATCCTATATTAATTCAAATAATAATTCAACAACAAATCATGCATATAAATTCGTCACATAAATCTTACGCATGCGGAATTGCTAGGAGTTTACATGAACTAACCTCTGGAGTGACAACTGTTGAGAAGATGGATCTCGTTCACACGAACACACCAAAAGACCTTCTCAAGTATTCCCTCGTCCTTGTCCAACAATCCGGTGGTAGGATACTCGCGAACAATTAACAAAAAGGAAAAACAAAATTATGTTGCACCACCTTTGTGGATTTCTAATTTTTCCAACACATAGAATTGCATTGGGATGAAGAATTCATCCCCTATTTATAATACTAGGTGGTGGCCGATTTTTGCCCTAGGAATAAGATGGGAAAATCTTTTTCTTGCTCTCCAAGAAATCTTGAATATATCCAATATATTATTTTCTCCATAATTAAAATATTCCACAAAAATTTCATCTCCTTATATTAAGGGGTTTTTGAAAATTTCCCATTAAATAGGGAGGAAATACTAATTAGAATTAAAAGTAAAATTACTCAATTACATGATTAAAATGACTAATTAGATTTACTTACATGAAATTAACTAAAACCACACAAACTAAGAGGCTTATAAGAAAATAACTAAAATGACATAAATTAAACTTACATGAAGGAAAAACTACATTCATTCACTGTTTAAGCACAATTGCCATTAGATGGCGTTTTATCTCTTCATCTTCTGGGGATAAGTGATCTTTCGCCAACAATATATTCTACATAACTTGATTCATTTTCAAAATCTTCCTTTGTTCCTTTTCTCTCTCCAATTCGATTCTAGCACTTTCCAGTTTCAACATCAACTCAACTTCATTGTCTCTCTTTTCTTTAATTTATGGGATAATCTTGTATTCCAAGAATACATATTCCATAAAATCTTTCCAAGAAAATCTTTTCTCTTTCTTCCTTTAATTTTTTCAAAAATTTTGGAAAAATATGCAACAATAATTTATTTTATTTTAAACACTTTTTTCAGTTATTCGACTTTATCTTTGGGCTACTTGAAGGGCCTTTAGGAGAATTAAGATTGGACCTTCCAATGGATCTTGAATTTCTAATATTGAGCCACAATATTATTCAAGCCCATAAATATTAATTAACTCCACTATATAATTAATATTGCACTATCCATCTTAACCCATATTACTGTAAATATGACTCTCGGTTATTATTTCTCGTGTTTAAGATTATCCAGTCTATTAATTAATTTAGGCCACTTAATTAACATCTTTTTCCTTGGTCAAGGAACGGCTCAATATTATTATACATACCGGAAACTAATTCCACTTGCAAGATTTTGTATGATAAAACTTCTGAGTCTCCCAATGGGACAAATCAAACAAGGCGCACTTGCACACGTTTCACCGTATTAAATCTTAGCAATCGTCGTGTAACCAATAACATTACCCAAAATACAAGGTAATGAATCTCACTGATTCTCTTCCCATCATAAGTCAAAGCAATGGTTAGTGATTCCACACGATCCTATTTAAGGGACGGAGATTAAGAAATAATGAACCACTGAGGTCTAATTCTTCTATATTCAGTGCTGAAGATTTATCCTCCTGTAGGTCCCATTCAGTGCATCATAATGCACTAGTGCAATCTCTTGGTCAAGACAAGTCAATCTGAGCCTTACACTTCAACTTTTCACGATGGTTTGTTCATTTCCATCTGGGTCGTGAATTCTGTACTTTTAGTTACAAGGGACTGCTAATTTAATCTTCTGTGATCTGGTATCACTAAATTAACTACAATGTAACACGTACTATTTATTGAACAGTTATGCAATAAATATATGTAACATTCAATGATATTTAAAGCATCAGTGATAAATAATTTATTTCAGCAAATAAGACATAAATTCAGTCTGGTTATACAAAATAAAAACATATTTTCCAGTATAACCCCAACACTCCACCCGTTTAAATTGTTCACTCGTTGGGCCTCCTCCCCATTGGACACAAGCAATGATTAGGTACGGGAATGATCGTTGGGCCTCCACCCCAGAGGGTAGAGACAATGATTAGGCTCACGAATGAGGGGGAGTGTTGAGGGAAAATTAAATAAATTAATTGATTCTCACCCTCTTTACAAGTTCGAACCATGAGACGGAATTCTTTCAATAATATATCAACAATGTAGCTGAAAAGGAAAAAATATATAGCTTTTTTTTATAACTTGAAAGAAGAGCTATAGAGAAGGTTGTCTACAATAATTGGAGGCTCAGTCCAATAATAAGATTTTGGGAAAGACTCAGACACCATAACAAAATGATGAGACAAACACTTATACGAACAAGATAAAACATGTAATCGCTATGCAATTGTAATATAATTTTACAAGTCATTGACATAAAATGATCACTCTGCTACTTCAATTTCCTGCTTCTTTTATGTGCCTCACTAAAAGTAGAGTGTTAAATTTTATCGGAATTTTCACCTCCGAAATTATTGACTGTCACACTCGCTGATTCACCTCCTTACGGCCAATGCTCCCCATTGTCAAGTCTTGGAAAATATGACATAAAAAAAGGTTGACTGCATGAGACAAATGGAAGAAAAATAAAAGGAACACTCTCAAAGCAGGAGAAAAAATAAAAGTTCTCAACTCATGAAACTTGGGAGAGGTATAGGTTCTTATATATATGTTCTTCCGTTTGTTCTCTCCTTCTCAATAACGCCCTAAATACCCTTGTTTTTTTGTGGTAGTGCACACTCTGAAATCGCCAATTTGGAACCTAATGCGTTTGAAAATAGAAGCCCAACAGGCAGCAGCACCGGTGTCTACTGGGCAAAGAGAGGCAACAAAGACAAATCGCCGCCAATCCTCCAAGGTTTCAAAATAAAATATTCACAAAAATCACGAATATGAAATCACGAGCAGGTTTCGCAAAATTGTATTTATATATATATATATAGCTCAATTTAAAAAGAGAGTTGAACTGAGATGTCTGCAATTCCTATGACAGAAGCCCTGAATCAACAACAGTGTTGTAAAAATCGGGCTAAGCAGCGACCGGCCTCCCCAATTTTGATAAAATCGGCCAGAAAAATTGTGTCGGTAGTTAGGCGCCGCCTAGGCGGCCAAGTCGGCTAGACAGTTGTAGGCGATTTCCCCTTTTTAAAATAAAATAAAAAAATTAAGCCAACTTTTAATTAAACTCAATTAATTAAAAAAAATTTGAGAAAGAAGTTAACTTTTCTTCACTCTTTAGTCGCGATTTCCAAATGAGAAGAAGAAAGAAAACAGAGTTTAAAATAAAACCCTAAAATCAGTCGCTCTGCACCTGTCCCCGCCGCTCCTGCCCTGCTGCATGTTGCATCCCGCAAACTGCCCTCCGTCGCGCCGCGCACACTGCGACGCAGCCTGCTCGCTCGTCGCCGTCCGCCATCCCGCCGCCGCCTTCGCCGCTGCTTCAAGGTATATAATATACTCTCTCAGTCCCATGAAAACTGCAACACTGAAAATGACACGTAAATCAAGGAAAATGTGAAAAATGAGTTTGAGTGTTATAAAGAAGGAATATTGTGAGTAATTAAAGGTGGAGATGTTAAATTTTAGTGGGTATTTTAGGAGTGTTGCAGTAATTAAAGGTGGTGAAGCTCGTATTTTAGTCGCTGATTTGCTCAATTTAATACACTTGTCAATTAAAAATGCACACCATTAATTAACACAAAAGGAAAATTACTGAAACAAATCTAAAAGAAAGGGGCGAGATTAAATCGCCACAATTCTCTAATATCGTTTTGGATTCCGGAGAAGAATTTATAGTTGTACATGATTGACATGCTGGTGAAACAATGTCGTTTTGAGTGATTTTCGACAAAATAGGACTGAAATTGAGCGATTCTAGCAATTATGGGACTAAGTGATTCCATAAAATAGTTATGGGACAAAAAAAATGAGCAATTTTAGTAGTTATGAGACTAAATTGTTCCAAAAATAGTTATGGGACGAAAATTGAGCAATTTTAATAGTTATGGAACTAAATCATTCCAAAAATAGTTATGGGACTAAATCAAAAAAGGTAAAAATTTATGGGATCATTTAGGATTTAATCCCAAATATTGATTCTACTATTACAAAATATTTTTTAAATTTTTATAGTGTGTTCGAGAAAAAATTTCATATCCATTTACCTAATTCAGAAATTTTTTTCTAAAATTTTACATGTGAAAAAATGAGCATTCTGGTTGGAATTTTTTTTTAGACTTTTCATGTTATTCGAGAAACATTTTTGAATTATTGTACTAACTTCGAAAAGTTTTTCTGACCATTTACATGTGAAATATTGATTCTACTATTCGAAAATATTTTTTAAATTTTTATAGTAAGTTCGAGAAAATTTCTCGAATTCTTGTACATAATTCAAAAAAAAATTCCGAAATTTTACATGTGAAAAAATGAGGTGGAGTGTACAAAAAAGTATAAATTAGGGTATTTTGGAAAAATCAGGAGAGTGTATTTATCATACGAGTTGTGTATTAATCCCGTTGGTGTATTTACTTAAATAAAAAAAAAAGAAATAGGTGTGAGTAACCTGAGCCAACAAATAAATGATCTAAGCCCAATATGCAAGAAAAGACGAAAGGGCCCGGTTATTCGCACCCCCTTAATTGGGAGATACACCCCCATATTACTTTACCCACCTATTTTTCTAAACATTGGTAGATACACTTCCTTTAAACTACCTAAATTACCCTTATTGTATCTATTTCCCTTCTCCATTCATAACATTTCAAAACCAAACAATACACTCCCCCATCAAAAATGAAGTTTAACGGCAAAAAGGAAGAAAAAGCGGCGACGGTGAACAAAATAACAATCGTGAAATAAACAAGCGACCATGGCGATGAACGCCAACAGCGACGAGTCGACGACTGAGGCTACAAGAAAGTCTGGATACAGAAAGTCGAGTGTCTGGATATCAATTTTCGAACAATTGTAAATGAATATGTACAACAATTTCGGAAACTTCTTTTCGAAATTCTTGTATGATTTCAATAAATTGTTTTCGAAAATCTTCATCATTCTTTAGAAATATTTTGGTTCCTCAAAATCTTCATGTTGATTGACATATTGTTCCTCTGACTCTTCATTATAATTTGGGTGATAATCATCATCATCCGCCAATTCCTGTAATAAAAGCAAATCAAAACAAAAAAAATTCGGTAAAACAATTTGAAAAAACATAAAATATTTCGAAAGATCTAATTTGAATTTGATACACAATTTCGCAAACATTGTGTTGAAATTTTAACTTAATTTCGGAATATTTTTTTTTGATTTTTTTAACAGAATTTTTTTTTCCAAACCCTTTAGAAATTCGGCATCTTCTTTCCGAAATGTGTGAATGATTTCGAAAAACCAGGTTTGAAATACGTAAATCGTGAATGTTAAAATAAAACGCGGGAATACAATCATATACTTTTCAACCTACATCTAGGGCAAAAATACAACAATTAGTACAAAATACAATAATATTTAACAAATAACAACATAAAAGTTTTCAACATTCAGACCTTAACACTTCATAAATTCTTCAACATAAAAAGAAAAGAAAAGGGAGAACAATGAGATTCACTTACATATGTATTTCGATACCCACTAATTATTGTCATAGTTGATAAACAACACACTCTTGACTCTACAATCTTTTTTCCCCTGCAGAGATACCACTCTTTCAAATTCCATCAAGTGGGTGTATCTAGTATCAGTTTTTAAAGTTTTTAAATTATAAGGACAGATAAGTTATTTTATAATTATATTAAAATTAAAAAAAATGAAGGGGGTGTATCTCCCAATTAAGGGGGTGTGAATAACCGGGCCCAAGACGAAATTGGCTGACCTTATAGCCAAGCCATTTAACCGACCCAACACAAAGCCCAAAGATTGATAATGGGTGGCACCAAAGCCCAAGGAAAAAGGCACCAATACCCACAAAAATACAAATATCCAACATGACTATTTAATTTCCAAAGCAAGCAGGCAAGGTGGAAAGAATTAAGCAATGAGCTGTAAAGAAGCCACAATTTTGAGAACAAGCAGCTGAGTGTCAAAAACAATGGACCACATGTTACTCACCGACAAGGATTGCAAAAGTAAAGTAGTACTCTGACTTTGCCAAAAAATGCCACCTATTACTATTTCACCTTGACCATGTAAAAACCTTGCATGGCTGGCCCACGTAAACCATGCAAGCTCGAAAACAACAAACCCAGGTGACGTAACGCAAACCGTTAATAGTGAAGAAAATCTTACTTATGTCGCCGGAAATTCTCACCGGAAAAACTGCACACAACGTGTTTGCCAATTTGTCCAACACCTTAAATCTTGTATCAATATTTGGGATTTGAATAATGTGTTGTACACCGTGCTGTGCAGTAGACCGACCCCGCACGGGTCTATGTTGTATTTTTTAGTTGAATAGTACAATCATGTGGTGTACTAAATTTAAATACATTATAGACCATGCAGCAGCCCCGATTATAAGTGTGTTCCTTAAGCGCACTTGCTCCGGGCCTCAATATTTCCAGGGCCCTCAGGCCCAAATTTTCAAGAGTCATTACTAAGCTTAAAAACAAAAACAAAATTATGAATCTAAAGAATTGCAACAGCCGGCATTCAATTCTTCTTATAATCTTCTCATTCTTAATTTTCTCAACCTCCATTGATCTTCCATCAATTTCTCTATTTCCCAATAAAATTACCGTTGATCTTCTGTCAATTATCTGTGCATATAAAAATGTATCCAAATTAGTTTTACCCAACTCCAATCATCTTGCTGTCAAAAAAAAAAAAAAAAACTCCAATCATCTTCCTCTTCTATTAGGTTGGAAAAAATAAGTAACGATTTGCCGATTTAGACAATATTCAGTAACTTGGATCTCTATTAGTTGTGGGCTTCTTCGAATTCGAAGGTAATTTTTTGTACTAATTGTTCTTTAACAATTTCCATAACTCTACTGAGTTGAGTTGCTTGCATCACGTTAAATTCTGGAATTTCAATTTTGGTACTAATTTCATTTATTTAATTTCTTCAAGTCATTACCGGATTTAATTTATTTAATTTCAGGTGTGAGGTGTCGGATTGCTCTTAATTTCGAGAAGGAGACTGCTAATCGCTTAAAGGAAAGTTTCGATTACTTCAACACTTGTTACTTTTTTCTGATTGTTCATTATTATTTGTTAATTATTTGTCTGTGCAACTGTAACTCTGTGAGTAGTGAGCTTATTGAATTATGCCTCCTAAAAAAGTGCCTCATAAAATTAGAAAATATGAATGTGGCAGCGAAAAACTTAAGAAGAAAAGAAGAATTGAAGCATTAATTCAATCTCAAAGAGGGGCTCTAGATAAATTTATTGTTAAAGATTCTCAAATTTTCAGTGATAATCAAAATACTGATAATGTGAATTTAAATGAGAATAATGATGATATTAATTCTAATGTCTCCTTAGATGATGAAAATGTGAATAATGATGTGCCTGTTGAAAATGTTAATCATGATATGCCTTTTGAAATTGTTAATGATGTGCCTTTTGAAACTGTTAATTTTTTGTAATACTTTTATTAGAAAATAACTTCAATACCTTGTTTAGGGTGTGTTTTTTAAAATATTATTGCTTCTATAAAAACTAAATTGTTTCATATTTATATTTTTACTTGGGGTCTCACTTTAAGACTTCATTTCGCACCGGGTCACCAAATTCTCCCAAACGGTTCTGATCTACTGCACAATATGATGTTGTACAACAAAAGATCCAAATCCTAATGTTTGGAAAGTGAAGGTAATTAATTTAAGAGAAAGTTCCCCATTTGCAGTTTACTAATGTTTATTACTCCAATTTTTTCGATTAGACCATCTCCAGCACTTTGTAGTGTTGACATTATTAGTTTTGTCATGTCTAGTTTAGGTATACATTGCGACATCAGAATATATAGAAGCACGTTTTAGTTTGAGCGGGCCCTACAAAATAATCAAAGGCTTGCTCACTAAGACACGAGTGTGAACCCAAGTTCGCCACCTGGCACAAACCTCATAGATTCTCCGCGTTAACATCGTATATTCTTGTCCCCTCTTCTTACCATCAAAAACTAATATAAACTTACCCACACTCCACTCTCCAACTGTAAACAAACACAAACCAAATCTAACTAACTAATGAACTCACATGCACATTCCGACGAGGAGCTGATCCTGGCGTCCAGCCACCCCAAGAAACGCGCCGGGAGAAAGAAATTCAAGGAGACGCGCCACCCCGTCTACCGCGGAGTCAGGCGCCGGGACTCCGGAAAGTGGGTTTGCGAGGTGCGTGAGCCCACCCACCAGAAGAGGATATGGCTCGGGACATACCCCACGGCGGAGATGGCCGCCAGAGCTCACGACGTGGCGGCGCTGGCCCTCCGTGGGCACAAGGCCTGCCTCAACTTCGCCGACTCCGTGCGGCGGCTGCCGGTTCCGGCGTCGCTTGACCCCAAGGATATTCGGAAAGCGGCGGTGGAGGACCGCGGAGGCGTTTCGGCATACGACGGGGGAGGAGGTAATTAGTTTTGACGAGAATGTGGTGGATCAGGGTAAGGGTAGTTTGGGAAATGTGGGTTTGGAGGGCGGGGATTTTAGTGGTTGGGGAGCGGAGGGGGCGTTGATGTCGCCGCCGCCGTCGTTTGAGGGGAGGTTTGGGTGGGATGATGACGTGGAAAGTGAGGCTGAGGTGGAGCTCTGGAATTACTCGCTTTGATCGATATATATATATATATATATATATATGGATGGATAGGATTTGGTGGGCGTAGCTTACTAAGCTCAGTCACCAATTTTTTCTTTTCTTAATTATTTAATAGTAGCTTCTTCGTGGGCCCCATCTCTTCATCATTCTCTCTCTGACTCAAGTATTAACGGCGGGAAAGAAGAAAGTGAAAGTGAAAGAGTAGATGACAGTTCATCTGTTTCTATGGGAACTAGTGTTTCTTCCCATCCGATTTTTGTAGCTCATGAAATTGTTTCCTACACAATTTCTCTTTTCCATCGGACCCAAGATTTTTTTTTTCAACTACTTGCACCAGTGACGGACGCAAACACTTAATTGAGGTAGGGCAAAATAATTATATGAAGTAAAATAAAAAAGAAATTTAAATATAAAAACAAATTTGCAATTAACCTCAAATTTAATTGTAAAAATTCAATTATTATAATGTAGAGTAGGTCTTCTGTGTGAAGAAGAAGAAGAAGAAGAAGAAGAAAAAGAATCGTATATATTGAGAAGAATTGAGAATCAATTTTTTACAAATTACGAACTGTTAAAATAGAAATTAACTGAATGAATAAAAGAGAAAGTGATGTCCTCCGTATATACAAATGGAGATATATCACTTACTAAGGTGTAAGGTATTAGTTGTTACTAAAAGGGAATTAGTAACAACTTAACTTTATTGACTCTATGTTGACTTTACATATACTCTAAGACCCCCCTTCAAAATGTGAGTGAATGTTAATCATCTCATTTTGTCCTTGAAAGTTTGAAACAATGTGTATAGTTTGAAAGTTTGACCTTGAGGCTTGGTCAATACATCAGCAAGATTCTCTTCTATTAGAATTTGGATTATTTTGATGGTGCCTTCCTTGATCTTTTTCTCTGGTACGTAGTGGTAATCAATCTGAATGTGTATAGTTTTCTCATGTAGGACATGATTGTGGGTTATGCAATAAGTTGCTCTGCTGTCAGTGTAGATGATGGTTGGTTAAGGATGAATGATTCCCAAATCCTTAAGAATGTATAGTACCCACTGAACCTCTGCAATTGTGGAGCCCATTGCTTTGTATTCATTTTCTACTGAAGATTTGCTCACAGTACTTTGTTTCTTGGACTTCCATGAGATGAGGGAGTCCCCAAGGTAAAGTGTATAACATGTGATGCTTCTTCTAGTAATCTCACATCTTGCCCAATCAACACCTGTGAAGGCTTGAAGCTTGAAAGTATTTTTGTTTGAATATAGGATCTCCTAGCCAACAGTAGTCTTAAGATATCTTAAAAGCCTATGACATGCATCTAGATGAGACTTGTTAGGCTTACTCATGAATTTAGTATGTGTTTGGATAGCATAGGACAAATCAGGTAAGTTATAGTTAAGTATAAGAGTTTACCAACCAATCTCCTGTATTCAGAAGGGTCATCCAAGAGTGGTGCATTAGTGTGTGTGAAAGATTGTTTAGAATCCATGAGAGTAGTACAGGGCCTACTGCCTAAGTAACCACTATCATGTAAAATATCAAGTGCATACTTTCTTTGGCATAATTGTATGCCTTTATCACTTCTTGTTATTTCATTGTTAAGTATGTACTTCAAAACACCAAGATCTTTTATTGTAAACTTATCATGTAAAAGAGATTTCACATTGTTTATCTCTATCAAACTGTCACCAGTAAGTATAATATCATCCACATAACAAAGAAGGACAATAAAAGAATCTGAGTTTTGTTTAGCAAATAGAGAAGTATCAGCTAAAGATTGAACAAAACCAAACTCAATGAGAGTAACTGACAATTTAATAAACCATTGTTTTGAAGCTTGCTTCAAACCATAAAGACTTCTATTGAGCTTACAAACTCTAGTGTTTCTTTCTGGAAAATAACCAGGGGGAGGGGTCATGTAAACTTCCTCAGACAAATCTCCTTGCAAAAAAGCATTATTAACATCACATTGATGCAAATGCCAATTTTTAGCAACAACAACAGAAAGTAAAATTCTTACAGATGTGATTTTTGCTACTGGAGATAATGTATCAAAATAGTCCACACCTTCTTTTTGTGTGTAGCCTCAAAATAGCCTTGCTTTGTACCTTTCAATGGTGCCATCAGTTTTGTATTTGATCTTGTACACCCACTTACAACTTATACAATGTTTGTTAGCAGGTAAAGGAACAAGTGTCCAAGTATTAATTATCTCAAGAGCACTGATTTTAGAAGCCATGGCCTTTTGCCAATTTTCATTGTTACATACATGTTTGTAAGTCTTAGGCTCAGTAAGTTGAGTAATAGAAGCCATGAAATGCTTATAAGAACCAGACAACTGGGTAGTGGATAGAAATTCAACTATAGGATACTGAACACCACTAGAAATGAAAGTATTTGCAGAATTGTGGTTCAAGGAATCAAGTAAAGTGGTTTTATAAACTTGCAAGTAAGCAGGTAATGTTTTAGATCTAAAAGATTGAGCTTGGAGAGCTCCACTTGGACAGCTATTTTTTCGAACAGCTCTCCAAGTGGTTCCTTGGAGAGCGGTTCTATTAAAAAAAAATACAGCGGTTAAAAACCGCTGTCCAAGATCAAAACTTAGACAGCGGTTCATAACCGCTGTGCAAGGGTAATTGGAGAGCGGTTCATAACCGCTCTCCAAGTGAATTAATTTTTTTTTTTGTAAAGCTTTTATTTTTTTATTTTAATTTGTAAATTCTTTTTAGGTACAGTTCAAATATTTTATTCTTTAAATTCTCGTTTTATTTCTTTTTTAATATTAAATAGATATAATGAGATTAACACAAACTCTTATGTACAATTTGTTCATAATATTACTTGTTTAAATAGAAAAGTATTACTTGTTTAGATAGAAAGGTATAACTTGTTTAAAGAAAGTATTACTTGTTTAGATGAAAAAGTATTACTTGTTTAAAGGAAAATATTACTTATTTAGATAGAAAAGTATTACTTGTTTAGAAGAAAAAATATTACAAGTTTAAAAGAAAGGTAGTACTTTTTTTAAAAAAAGTACAAGTAAAAAATATAATTTTAATATAATTTAATTTAAATTTATATAAAAAAATTATTATATAAAAATGTGATTGAATTAATAAATAAGATAATTGAAATAAAGAATTTTAAAAAAAATTGTAAGAAAAAACGATTTTTAGAACATATAGAATTAATTTCATTAAATAAACGCAAGAAAAGTATTACTTGTTTAGATGAAAAAGTATTACCTGTTTAAAGAAAAGAATTACTTGTTTAAATAGAAAAATATTACTAGCTTGTTTAAATAGAAATGTATAACTTGTTTAAAGAAATATATATATTACTTGTTTAGAAGAAAAGGTATTACTTGTTTAAAGAAAAATATTACTTATTAAGATAAAAAAAATATATTACTTGTTTAGAAGGAAAAGTATTACAAGTTTAAAAGAAAGGTACGTAGTGTACTTTTTATAAAAAAACAAGTAAAAAATATAATTTTAATATAATTTAATTTAAGTTTATATAAAAAAATTATTATTATATAAAAAAGTGTGATTGAATTAATAAATAAGATTGAAATAAATATTTTTTTAAAAAAAATTGTAAAAAAACCGAATTCTATGACATATATAATTAATTTCATTAAGTAAACGCAAGAAAGCTAGTGCCCGAGCGGAATTGATCCCGGCTCAAGCGCCCAAGGTCCCGTGTTCGGTCCCCCATGGGAGCGAATAATTGTCTCAATTAATTGGGAGACTTGGTGGCTTATATATGAGATGTTTGGTGGGTCCGTGCCTAAAAATCGATTTTAAAAAAAAAAAAAAAGTGTTGGAGAGCGGTTAAAAACCGCTGTCCAAGTGTATATGCTTGGACAGCGGATGAAAACCGCTCTCCAAGTGACCCTTGCAATGCGGTTAAAAACCGCTGTCCAAGTGCGATTTCTTGGACAACGGTTTTTTATCAGTTGTCCAAGCTTGGACAGCTGTTACTTGGAGAGCGGTTATAACAGCTCTCCAAGGTCATTTTTCACTGCTGTCCAAGCCCAAATCTATATTAGTAGCTCCATATTTTCAGTATCTGGTGGTATAAAATCTACCACTTCAGTTGTACAACATCCATAACACCAGGCTGCTCTATATCCATAGCACCATTGCCAATAACTGGACTGTTACCAAAAACATCAGGTGAGTGATCATGAGTATCAACCGCATGGGGAAAAGCGGTACTGAACAAAAGATCATCAAAAGAATTAGCACTATCAACAGATGACTGATCATTACACAGTTCCTTAACAATTCTGTTCACACTTGATTTATCAGAAAAAGGATAGACATTTTTTTTTAAAAAAATGACATTTTTGGAGTTACAACTTTTCCCGTTATAAGACTTAAAAGACTATAGTCTTTGGTCCCCAAAGGATAACCTAGCAAAATACATTTTATAGCTCTAGGATTAATTTTTTGTCTATGGACAGATAGAGTAGAAGCAAAGCATAAGCAACCAAAATTTATGAGATGAGAATAGTCAGGAGGTTTGCTGTCTTAATATAAAATAACTTAACGAGTGTGTGTTATATTCCAATTGCACAAATTGTTTATAAATATACATAAATTCAACTAACTCTTGATATTTTAATGTAATTTTCAACGTAATACTTCTTTTTTTGAAAGCCACACGTTTAGTTTTATAAATCAAGCATATAAATAAATACTTAAACATCGTTATTTCTATTTCTAAAATTAATAAATAAATTTCTTCTGAAAACCCATAAAAGATATGCATTAAATAAAATAATAAATTTACTCAAAAATGAATTAAATGCAAACTACGTATTTTTTTAGATATTTGAATTTTTAAATATTATAATTAATTTGTTTATATCACAAAGGAGTGAGTCTTATGCACACCTAAGTACACCGTACACTCATAATAAATTTTAGAATTTTACAATATATTATATTAAAAAATACAATTTATTTATACTAAATCATATCATTATTAATATAAAAAATAATTATACATCTCAAATATAAATAAATTATACTTTATAATATAATAAATTGCACGATTAAAAAATTCACTATGAATCCACGGTGCATACAAGATTTATAAGCCAAAAATACACTATCTTTTTTCGAATTGGGCATTGGGAAGCCAAAAAGGCAATCTTTGCATCTTGATAAAAAAAATTACCACTCCTTAACACAGTAACACCAACCATTAATCTTCCGAACTCGGAATTTCGAGGCGACGCGTGTCCACTTTACCTTGCCAAAAAGTGTAGGAATATAAAACAAAGGTAAATAAAATCGAAGAACCAAAATTACAGCTTCTGTTTCCATTAATGGCCATGCAGCTCCAGCCCACTCCATACGACTTCTCAAATTGACCACCCCCCTCTCTCTCTCTCACAAGACCCTAAACCTAAGACTTCGCCTCGCTTTTTCTCCATTCTACTTTTTCCCAACGAAAGGTACTTTTTTTAATTCCGATTTCTGTGATTTTATGCGTGGGCGATGCTCTGTTTCGGTTGGCTAGTGAGAAATTTTGTGTTCTTGTTGTTTTCTCTTTTGATTTCTTTATTATTTTGAATGCCCTAGTTTAAAGTTTAAAACTTTTGGTACTCGTATTATGTTTGTTAATAGGACATTGGGTATTTGGGTTCTGTTTGATTTGGGGCAATATATGATTCTAGTGTTGTTTAATGTTATTAGGAGATTTTTTAACCCCCTTTTTCCTGCTTGTTGATGAGAAGTGGTTGATTTCAAATGAAATTGATGAATTGTGGCTGCATTTGAATAATTAGGCTAGGGCAAGTTTGCCTTCTGATACATTGTTATCAAATTTTTGGTGCATTCTAACTGAAGAAACAGTCATTGCATTCTCTAATTTATGGGCCTCTGATTCCTGTGAGGTGTGAAAAACCTTAGCTTCCTTCCAAATTGTTATCTGTTTTTCTGGTTTCCGTGTTTAATTTTATGTCTAAACTGATGCTCTATGATCAAGCAGAAAGATTTCACTATGAACTGAAAAATGACTTGAACACTTCATTCAACTTAGCTATTTCACAATTAACGTAACGAGATAAATGTAGTTTTAGCTCCTCCATGTTGTTATTGCTCTCAAAACTCAAGAAAATACAGTCCTTTTTCCTTATGGAGCTTAACAAAACTACCTGGTATGTAAACTAGTCATTTCCACAATTTGGCAGTTTTTCCACCTATTAGCTGCTGCTTTGTGCGACGAATGCCATCAAATTTTATTAATAACAAACTCCTTTACAGCGTTTTTCGGTCTCATAACATGTTTACTGTCCAATTTTAGTGCAAAAATGTTCAACATTTCGATTTAGTCCCAATATTAAAAAAATTGTTCAGTATTGACCCAAAATCTACGGAAAATAAAAAAACGTTGTAATTTTATATCATGTGAATCTCCAATTTTGACCCCGTAACTTGTCTGCTGTCCAAATTTGGCCCCAAATTAAATCCTCAAGTGACGTAAAAAAAGAAGCCGTTTTCAATTCTCCAACAGTTTTGGGGCCAAAATTGGACAATTTTTTTTAATATTGGGGCTAAATCTTGGGACAAAATCGAAAAAGTTAACATTTTAACTCTTATTTATCTGCTACAGGTGGTGTTGAAGATGTCTGACTCAGAAGAGGATACAGATATAAGTGAGTCTGAGTTAGAATCATATGCTGAATCATGCTATGATCAGCTGATGCTGGAGGGTAAAATGGTCAAAGTTTCTGAGGATTCATACCATTGCCCCTACTGTTGTGGAAAAAAGAGGCAGAGCTTCAGCTTCAATTCTCTTTTGCAACATGCATCTGGGGTAAGCCAGGGATCAAGTAGAAGGGGAATAAGAGATAGGGGAAATCATTTAGGTTTGAAGAAATATATGCAAAATGCAATTAATGGAGAAAGTTCATCTGGAATTATTGTAGATAAAGATGAGTGTGTGCTGAATGAGATCTTTGTGTGGCCTTGGGTGGGAGTTATGGCAAATATTTCTGTTGGAGAAAGTGGTTCGAAACTTAGGGATGAGTTAACCAAGAAAGGGTTTAATCCAGTGAGGGTTAACCCGTTGTGGAATTTTAATGGTCATTCTGGGTATGCAATAGTAGAATTTAAGACCGACTTTCTTGGACTATTTGATGCCTTAAGGTTTGAGAAGGCTTACGAGGCATGCCATCAAGGAAAGAGGGAGTATTGTGGAATTTCAGAAAAGGGAGATAAGATATATTGCTGGGTAGCTCGGGATGATGATTTCCATTCACAAAATAAAATTGGTGATTATCTACAGAAGAACGGAAATTTGAAGACAATTGAACAGTATCACACGGAAGAGAAGAATAAAAATAACAGACAAATCTCCAAGTTGACAAATACAGTTGAAATCCAAAATATGCACATCAGAGATATCGAGACCAAATACAAAGAAACTTGCATATCCCTGTGCAGATTGACCAGCAAAAAAGATGAGATGGTTCAAGCTTTTGATAAAGGTCTATATAATTTTCACAACTGGTTATAAGTTTTTGTGTTATTTTCCTTTTCTAATGAAGCTGATATGGATCTTTCGTTGCAATGGTATCTATTAGAAAGGCAAGAACTGCAGAAGAAAGTACGGGAGAATATGGTTGAGTGGATCGAGCAACAATCGATGGCTCTTAAGGTTCAGAATGAAAGTTTGAGACTGAGGCTCCGTCTTGAGATGGAACAGGTAATTTAATTAAGTAAATTAGTAAATGGTTTGTGATTCACATTTGAGGATCGATCAATAGTTTTTTGTTGGTTTTGATTTGTGTATTAAATAATGATATGAATCACCCGATCAGGTATTGTTAGTCTTACGGAACCTTAGTCCATTTCTGACCTGAGCTCGGGCGATGTACGAAATTATCAGGGCAATATTGATTTTGGTTAAGTGGTTGAATAGTACAATATAATGTTCTTTCAATAATTTTATCTCAAATTTGTACAATATAGTATTTTCATTATGTTTTCGATCTAGCCTCAATTGATGCAAAAGTTGCATACAGAATGAGAGGGCAATTTTGGAGCAAAAGAGGGTGAAGGAGCATCAGGGGCTTTCTTTCCTTTTTTTTTTTTTTTGTATAAATTGAGTAATCAACTTATAGGTTTATATCAGACCTAAGAAACTCCGTAACTATCTTGTAGAGAGAAAAAGAAGAACTTCAGAGGAAAATAATCAACTTAGAAAAGGGACTAAATGCAATTGCAAAGCAAGGAGACGAGAAGAAAGAAGAAGTTGAACATCCCGAAGAACTCAGTCAAGCTCTTGTTGTCAATGAACGTCTTAGCAAGCCGGATTTGATTGTCTATACCCGGCGCGCAAAGAAGTGAGACCGACGCTTGGATCCATTTTGTTTTTAGTATCAAGCCAGTTTAGTCAAGTCGGTTAATTAGTTTCGGTTATGTTGGTTCGGGTTTTGTTATTAAGCCCAAGGGCTGTTGACCATGGATAGATAGTGTTTATTTTGGTTTTGTTGAAGGTTAGTATTAACAACTATTTTGGCTTCTTTATGGCTGGAATCTTGGGTAGATTACTCTTTGTAATTTTGTGGTTCCACTGGTTTAATTTAATGAAAAGTAACTTCATGTGGTATATTCACATACCAAATGTCTTTTTGCATTCGTTATTACATATTGATTGAATAGTTAGCTCCCTTTATTTATTTCCACATATATATGGTTCATTTTGTTTGAATTAATATGCTTTACCACATGATCTTATTTAAGAATGTTTAATTTGCTTTCTTAGGGGTGTTATTTTATCCCTTTTTTTTCTGTTCTTTTGGTATGAGCAGAGATAATTAGTTAATTAGAAAAGGAGCACCTGTAAGAAAATAATTGTGTATCAGCAAAAAAGTAAACGATATCTTCAAAATTAAAATTTCTTAATTAAATTAACCAAATAAAAAACCTGATGATGCAGATTGTTAGTTGTGCACGTCTGATCAAAAAATCAAGTGTGCAGAGGGATGCAATTGTTACATTAAATTACAAGAGCCCTGCAAAATTATGAGAATATTTTGTATTCTCAAACCCCAAATTAAATGATACATGATGGAAGCATGATTTCATTAAACCTTTTGTGCTCCATTCACTAAAGTCGCAACTACTAGATCCACGCTTTTGGCCAATTCAAGCGCCACGCCAACATAAGTACGAGGTGTCAAATTTAATAGATTTTGCTTGGCTCCAATGGGGATATCCAGGCTCTCAATGAACTGTCTTATGCTTTCTCCATCTACTGTTTTTCCTCTAGTTAGCTCCTTAAGCTTCTCGTATGGCTCTGGAACACCGTATCTTCGCATTACCTATTTATCAGAGAACAAATATGGTAAGTAAATGGATGCTAAAATAAAAATAAAAGGAGGTACATAGCAATCAGATGGAATCTGTTCAATTTTTTTACCTATTTATCAGAGAACAAATATGGTAAGTAAATGGATGCTAAAATAAAAATAAAAGGAGGTACATAGCAATCAGATGGAATCTGTTCAATTTTTTTTGTGATGCCCGTTTGTTTAGAGGTATAAAATTAGAAGGGATTCAATCATGTGATAGATTTGAAGGGATTTTGAAAGGATAATTCCTAGTATTACAGAATCACAGATACCACTTGGAAGGGGGCATACAAAATCCACCTAAAATGAGAAATGAGACTGATGCCTTCATTTTTAACCGGGCCGGAGGGAAACTAAATCAAGAATAACAAATAGTGGAAATCGGGGGATAGTTTTCCATATCCTTGTTATCAATGATAGCAAATGGGCTCCAAGTGTATAACTAAAAATTATTCAACTGTCTACACATAATGCACATACATGTGTGGAAATTTCAGATGGTAGAATTCCACTATGCAAGTGAAACAGATAATTCCATAGTAAAGGCTAATGAGTACAAATTTCCAAAAATCATTATTTGGCCAAACACTTGAAATATGTTCTGTTCACATTTCAAAGAAAAACTAAGTGTTACTTAGACTGGCGTAGCTATCTGATGAAAAGATGAGGGTTCAATTAATTTGCAGGAAATTAAATAAACAAGAGCATTAGTTGGACTTATGTATTATATGGCATTATGTTCTCTAATTATATTCTCAAAGCAAACAGTAAACAACGCTGACAAATACTTATAAGTGTATTTTTAAATAGGTATTAGTTGGTCAGCGTTAGTCGTTTTCACTGATAAGTATTAGTTGTTTTCACTGAACAGTATTAAATGTGCATTAGTTGCCCAGTGCAACTGGAGCATTCAAGTGTCACTTAAAAATAATTCAACGAGTACTGGTGGGACATAGTTATTAAAGGCGCGCCTCAGGCGCGCCTAAGGCGCCAGGCACTCGAGGCGCCAGCCATCGCGCCTGCCATAGGCCCAGGCGGTTGGGATTTTCTGGGCGCTCGCCTTTTGGCGCCTTTTGGCGCCTTTCGGCGCCTTGACTCGGCAAAAGGCGCGCCTAAGGCGTGCCTTGCGTACATCTAGGGTTTGAAATAAAAAAAACATTTTTTTATTTGTCAAATAACATCAGAATAATAAAAAATAATATCTCTTAAGTCTTAATATTTAAGTGAATCACATCTAGGGTTTCAAGATTCACTTTTTATCAAGTATAATCGTGCGTATCTCTTTGAGGGATATAGATGAAAGCAATGAGTGGGTGGTTGGTCTAATGGAAGATGAAGATGAGTTGGTTCACCAAGGTGAAAAATTGACTTGGGGTATTGCTACAGAAGCCATGGTTAGGTTTACTAAGAAATTATCAAGGTCTTATGTTGTTTTTTCCAGGGATGCAAGGCGAGCGCCTAAGGCGCCAGGCGCGCCTAAGGCGCTAGGCGCTGCTTCTCGCCTTGTGGCGCCTTGCGCCATTAATAACTATAGGTGGGACAAATATTAGACAGAAGATACATACAGTTTGTATTGGCTCAGCGAGAACCTCCCACGATTTGTCCAAGTCTGCATTCAAGGCAGTTTCATTGACCTGTACCAAAAACAAAGATTGTCAAAGCATACCAAAATACCATGTGAAAATGTATTATTATATGCATTTGCTAAGGGCTTTTAAACCTCAACTCAAATCAAAGTTGATCCAAATTATATCTCTACCTGGAGCTTAGCAATGCCCTGTAAAGCACTTATGTAAGAGAGAAGAGAATGTCCCAATCCTACACCCATGTTCCTCAGAACAGTTGAATCAGTCAAGTCTCGCTGAAATAACAAATCACAACCAAGATATGGATTAGATTTAGATGCTTAAAGTCGAGAGAAAAATTCCCAGGGAAAATGTTTTTTTAGTTTGGTAAGTTTGTCATTTTTATTTCAGGATACACCACTTTTTCAAAATAAACTTCGTTCTTTTAACTTTCAAAATTCAATTTTTTTAGTCCTTGACCAGTTCTGAAAGTTAATAGGTAAAATTCCAAAAAAAAATAAAAAAATTAGTCCTTTGACCAGCTCAAAACTGGTTGCTCACCAGATGTAGCCGGTCAAAAGACTAAAAATGCCTAAAACACTGAATTTTGAAAGATAACAGGACAAAATTCAATTTGGGGAAGTGGGAAAGTGAAGTGTTCTGAAACAAAAAATGGGTGAACTTACATGACTAAAATAAAAGCTTTTCCCAGAAAAGTATATGGAAGATATTATATATATATATATATATATATATGTGCATGACTTTTATGTGTAATGCATTTTCAAATATGAAGTTCATTATGCCTCATAATCGTCAAACAACTCAGATTCTTCGAGAAATGCAAGTATTACCTGCCAGCGGGAAATAGGCAACTTTGAGCTTAAATGTGATAAGGCTCCATTTGCAATTCCACAATTGCCTTCACTATTTTCAAAGTCGATTGGATTAACTTTGTGGGGCATTGTAGAGGATCCGATCTCTCCAGCCTTAGTTATCTGATTACATTTGTTTGAAAATGGATCAAAGTCATATTCACAGTAAAGTTAGAGTATTTGTATAGCCAATATATAAATGCTCTGACCTGTTTGAAGAAACCCAATGAAATATAACCCCAAATATCTCTGTCGAAGTCCACTAAAATGTTGTTGAACAGCATGATAGAATTGAACAGTCTTGCCATGTAGTCATGAGATTCGATCTGTATCACAAGGGTAATAAATGAAAATAAATTATATTTTTCATAAAGGAGCACCCTAATTCTTGTCTAAAATAGAAAGCACAAGTTTGAAGGTCCTGTCTTAACGACATTATTCTTGTGACGTGATCATTGAAAAAAGGGTTAATCGTATAATCTAAAACTTCTAAACCTTTTTTCAATTGCAACATATGTTTTTAAAATTTGCAATTCGATACACGACCTTTCAAATCGTCGTGACTATTTTCCGGCAAGTCCTGCTGACGTTGCAGTGAATGGAATTGCAAAAAAATCAAAAGGTTGTGATTAAATTGAAACAATAACAGAAGATCGTGAATTATTTGCAATTTCTCAAAAGAAAATCTGGCTGCAACATCAGCATAAGCTGTCGGAAAATGGTCATATGATATAACTGCAAAATCTTAAAAGTTTGTGTATCTTATTGCAAATTTTAAAAACATATACTGTAGTAATTGAAAAAATGTGAAAAGGTCGTGATTTTATGTAAGTAAATAATAGTTAGACATACGAGGACATACGATTTTATGAAATTTGAAACCTCATAATACCATCAAAATCAAAGTTAATATAACAACGAACCTGAGTTACATAAGGATTAAAACTTATTCCAAGAGATGTCACAAACTCTTCTGCAATTCGTGGCCAATTAACTTCAGGATATGCAACTATATGTGCATTGTAGTTTCCAACAGCTCCAGCAAACTTTCCTAACAGTTCAATTTCAGATAATTTCTCCCTTTCTCTACTTAGCCTGTAAGCAAATATTGCCATTTCCTTCCCTAGTGTTGTGGGTGAAGCTGTCTAGAAAACATAAAATCATCCAAAGTGAATTAGAAAAACTGTACTACATTTCTAAATAAGTTTCATAGTGAGCTTAATAAGAGCAAGAGACTTGATGGTAACAAATAGAAAATGGTGCATGACAATCAATTATTTATTGACCTTTTAAGTCTAATTAATAAGTCGATCACAAACACATTTAAGTTAATCATGACAATATGAGTGAGTCAGTGAGTGCATGATGGATTCTGTTTTTGTCTCAGTGAGTAAGATTCTGACAGCAAATATGAGGTATGGGAGTAATATATTTACCCTGGTGCAATTTTGAACAAAGTTTGAAACTCACAAAAGAACTGAAATATATGAGTATTATTTCAGATGAAAAAAGTGCTAGTTCATACAAAAGAAAAGTATTAGGTTGTATCTTGAACAATATTAGTACTTTTTCAACATACAACTAATACTTTTCATCATATGAAACAATACTTTTCTTCACATGAACAAATACTTTTCAACCAATTTTTAAAAATGACACGCGAAAAAATATTAAAAAAAAAACTGCTGGTTGAAAATTTTTAATCAAAATTGGGACAAAATTGCACCAATTGCACGGTGCAACTGAGGCACCTAAGTGTTACTCTTTTTATATTTTTGACACCCTAGATATTTACCTGTCCATGAGTTCGACAAAGCATAGGAATCGAAGCATTAGCTGTTGCAATGTTGCATATAGCTGTGATTAATTTGTCCATGGCAGGTAGTATGACTGTGTTGAGAGATTCTTTCAGCATCATTGCATGTGCCAGATTGTTAATGTCTTCTGACGTGCAAGCAAAATGGAAAAACTCAAGCACCTACATTAAAATGAATAGTAGTTTTTATATATATAAAAATAATATCATTATTGGAGACGCGTTAAAAAGGCACCTATGAAAGGATAAAAAGAACAAGAAAGGAACATCCTGGCAAATAAAGATAACCTGAGAAAGATGCTATAATCACGAGGTATTTTCTTGTCTACTATTCGCAAGCAATACTACTAGTACCAAGTGTTGGTCTTATGTAAAACATTTTTACCATTCAATTGATTCACAATTATCACTTTATAGTAAAAACAACTAATACTTATGAACAAACAACTAATACGGAAAAACAAATACATTTTAATTAAACAAATAATACTGTTTAAAAAGTATACATGCCTTAGATATCTCTGGGTGTGACTGGCACCTTTGTTTTAAGAAGTATTCAACAGCTTTGACATCATGGTTAGTCACTTTCTCAATTTTCTTGACTTCCAAGGCATCATCCATGCTAAACTGATTAATTATGTCATGGAGATAAGATTCAGCCTCTCCAGAAAACCTTGGGACCTCAGGCACTCCAGAAATTTGAGAAAGTTTCAGCAACCACCTAATCTGATAAAAGGAATAATATAAAATAATGATGCAGAAATTGAAAATTTTATGTGGTTGAAGATACTGAAAATCTGAAGAAGGGCTTGTAATTAACAAGAGAAACAATGGACAAGTACTTAATGGTGCTTAAGTTATTGAATGTTCCCACTGTGATACACCTGTTCACTAGATTGACATGGCCAATCTTTTGATCAACTTATACAAATGAATGATACATAAACCTTAGTAAAAAAAATTATGCAGAAAGTGGCAAGTGCAACCAAAGATAAAAGCACTTTTTTTCTATTTTGTTACAGTGCAGACTAACACAATGCAAAAGGTAATAAAATATTTACCAAATTGGATCAGAAGCTACATGCTACAAATAAAACCAAATAAAATTTTGCGAGCACAATCTCTTTTTCATCTTAGCTGCAAGCATATCCAGTGAGAAAGAATGACTTTCATCCTTTATTTTCTTGTCAAAAAAAAAAAAAAAACCAAGGCTGTGCCATCAGTAGTGACATAATAATCTAGAGTCCAGTGAGTAGAATAAGAAAAATAAAAAGCACTGTGGTTTCAGTCTTCCCATCAACTCCCATTCACAGTAACTCTTCTTTCTTTAAAATGATAATAAAGTGGCAAATTAACTTATTCATCTTGGTATTGCCTTATTTTAGTTAAGAAACAAAATAATGGGATAAAACTTGAAAATGAATGATCATATCAATGTTCTGGTTTGTAAATGAATGAAAATTAATTGTTCTCTTTGCCCCGCTTCTCCCCAAATTTCTCTAAATCTAGATACAGAACTCAAACATGTGACTTACAATTGCCATATCACTTAATGTAACATCAGAACACGGTGCAGTATTTTACACTCAACTTCAAGTGAATCTCATCAGTCACATATCTAATCCAAGTACTACTTTTACTTTTACACATTTTATTTTAATAGTCAGGTTAATATAATAAATAACCAAGAGAGGGTCTTTTTTTTGTTTGATAAGAAAAGAAAGCTTTTATTTCTGGAAAAAAACAAGGGATGAGAAATCCCCATAAGTTGCAAAGCAAGAGACAATACTGAAACATTACAAAGCAACTAATTCCTAGAAAAATCCATCAGAGACAAACCCTTGATCATATTGTGACTCAAGGACCATAATACAAATGTATGTTTAATTCTATACTAGATTTTTCCTCCATAGATTCACAACTATTATCAAAAACTCTTAATGGACGACCATCTTACAACCGAGACTGCTATCCTCCATAAGAATCACCAAGAGAGAGTCAATGAAGGCAATTATATACGAAACACATTTAATTATAAATACCTCAACTAAAACTCGATACTTAATAAGGCCAAATTCACTCATAAAAGGTGCCAAGTCCTTCACTTTGCTCCAATAACGACCGTCCAAAGGGCACAAAGCTGTCAAGCTTGAGAGCTCAACATCCAACGAATAATCAGCAGGAGTCACCATTTTTATCTGGGAAGAGAGGATACAAACAATAAGGTAATGCATAAGCCTTTCTTATAGGCACAATGGAAATAGCAGCAGGAATACATAACAGGTATATTTAAGAATAAAATAATCCAAAAAAATCTTTAGTAAGTTTATGTTTAGACATCAGACCAATGGTTAAAAATTGATAGTACAATTATTTTCGAGAGAGAAGAGAAAAGGGAAAAAGGAACAGTTAATGGAGTACATGGCTACAAGCACATTATGATTGCCCGATCAATGAAAGTTGTCCTTGAGGAGTCAAAGGTCCAGTGCCTTCAATTTTTCCCATTATATACTCATATATATCTCCAGAAAAAATTGCTAACTGGAAGTCTGGATTTGTTGTGTCTATCAATAATCCCTCCAAAGCTTGTTCTTCAATTTTTACACATAATTTGTATACATAATAACATGCAAATAGCATGCCCAACTTGTGTTCCATCTTATTTGAAGCAGATGATAGACTGACACCTTTTGTTTGAAACTTCAAACCAAGGTAGAGTTTAAGCATTGACCACAAGGGTATGGTTTAGATGATTGTTGATGTTGTTCATGTATGAATCTTGTAAAAATGAATAACCCCCCTAAAAAAAATTATCCTTCCTGTATATGTTACTTTCTATTGTGTTGAAAAATAGTCATGATTTCCAAAGTTGCCAAAATATAATTCATCAAAAATCGAATATGTCAGTCAAAAGAATACATAGGCATATAACAGATTAACTTTATTCAGGAAGAACTGGAATTGCATATGTCAATGTAAAAAAGGAAAAACGTTTATTACATTTGTTTGATGATAGAGATAGCCCGTTTCATCGGTCCATCCACCTTTCTTCAACTAAAAGTTGTAATTATCATAATCATTTCAAGTTTCAGCTCCATATTATTTCCTCATTTGTTCTCTTCTACATTCTCTTCTACACTAACACAGCTTATCTTTAACCACTAATTATCCTCTCGGAATCAAAAGTTGAAAACAGAGTAAGCATTTTATCTTAAAAATAAACAACTATTTCATCCAATAAATTATGAAATTTAACAAAGTAAGAAAAAATAATTACCTGAGATATGACGCTGCTACTCTCTTTTACAGACGCTTTCCATATGGGAGTCCGATGAGAGCGAAAGAATGTAAACGAGGAGGCGCGATTGATGCAAAGATTGTGGGTGTTTATGTTGTTCAGTTGGGAGAGAGATGGCGTCGTGGTTTTAGGGTTTAAGCTCCTCAGGCAAGCACCCAAATCCATCTACAGACTGCCTTTGGGAAGACTAGCGTTGTAGCTGCTGGTTTTGGAGGGTGGCAGCCGGAGTCGAGGTGGACGGCCAGTGACGGAGGTCGGAGCTGGGGATGCGGGGGCCGGGAAGGGGAGGAGAGGGGCGGCGGGCAGCGGACGTAAGGGTGAGGCTGCAAAAGAGGAAGGGAGATTAGGAGGTGGGTAGCAATGCAGCGGGAAGAAAATGAGCCGAAATTGCAGCTCAATTGTTTCGGCCCATTTGTAATAATTAAGGCCAGGCCCATTTGCACAATAATTGAAGGCGGCCCATTGTATCCCATTTCAACACTAAAAAGTGGCTGGATATTACACATTCCCTCCTCCCGAATTAACCTAAACTGGTGGGCACACAAATTTAAAAAATTAAATAATAAGTAGAATTTTGAGGGGTAGCTTTATAAATATTTATATATAAAATAAAAAAGTGAGTTAAATGTGTATATATGTGAACTCAAAAATAATAATATTTTATGTAAAATTATAAATACTATTAGGGCGAGATTTATAAATGAACTTTTTATTTCAAGGGTGTGCAAATTATCATGTCACACATGATATAACCACCCACCCAAACTTGATGGAGAAATAGGCTCACAAAGTCACATGCACTCTTCATACACCACCACTTGGATTAGATAGTCTATTTATTTTTCAAAATATATTTTTCTAGCTCCTAACCTTGTACATTGTGCGGGATTAAAAATATTTTTTATATTAGTATTAATTTAAATTTAATATTTTAAACATTTAAGGGATTATTACTATTAGCTATATAAAATATACTCTTAATTCTAAAAACTACAAACACTATTTAACTATTACTATAAATTACAAAAGGGGATTAAATTGGACTCTTTTACCCCTATTTCTCCTTAATTTAAAATTGGCTCCTGACAAAAGGAACTATTTAATTAATCTTTAAATGTCAAATCAATTGAAAAACACATTACACACATTCATCATCTATTTCCTCTCTCAGTTTCAAAACAAGAAAACCAACTTTCTCTCTCATTCTTTCTCTCTCCATTTAGGGTGTGTTTTAGACTTCAACTACCACCCAATAAACATTTATTTTTAAAATAGTTGAGTCATACCCACTTAAAATTTAAGTGTTTTTACACTGTAGAGTAGTGGTTTAAAACACCCCTTACTCTCATCTTTCTACTCCTCCACGGCCAACGATGATTACCGACCATAGTGAAGAATGCACCGCCCGCGACGGAGACCAGCAGATCTATTCGATTTCTTCCTCCTCTCATCTTTAGCGGCGCTGCCGCCAAACCCACTGGATATGGTTGCCGCCATCCAATTCTTACACCAAAATCTTCCGGGAAAATTAATCATAGATACAATTTTTTAAAAAACTTACTAGCAAGTACAAAATGGTTGTATATTTGTAGGTACAAGTACATTTTCAAGTGCAAATTTGACTGTATATGCAATCTCATTTGTACCTGCCAGTAAGTTTTCTCAAAATTTTGTATCTGCCAGTAATTACCCAAATCTTCCCCTCAAGACGAATATTCCAAAATCTTGATGTGTTTTTTTTTTATGTGTAATTTTTTTATTGTTTTGAATTGATTGCTTTCATTTATCTTGTTGACTTGTGTTCATTACAACAAGGTATGCATAATTTAGGTGCGGGTATGAGTCTCAGGTCTCAACTTGATATTTAAAGTTTAATAATAATTAGATTAACCGAGAGGGTGTTAATTGTTAGATTACAATAATATACATAAATTGATTAGCGATAGTTTAGGAGATTGGTGAAGGGATGAAACATAAGCATTAGTAATCGTGTTGAAAATGTCTACATTTTCATGATTTTAGGAGCATATAAGCTTTAGTGAAATTCATAAGGATAACATTCAAAGCAAACACTCTCTTGCACTTCCCTCGAAAATTAGAATAAGTTGTTTAATTGTTTCCTAATTTAGTTTATTGTTTAGTTGTTCAGTTGCTTTGTAGTTCAATTCTTGCTTAGTTTTTAAAATTCTTGAAAAACCTTGACCAGTCACCTATTGCAACATGTCAATACATAACTTTGGGACTCTATTGCTTTCCTCGATCGATGATTGATATCTACTTGGTTTAAATACTTCCAGTACTACGATGATCTCATGCTCTTGCTAGTGTATTATTTATCGTGCTAAAAAGGTAAAAAATACAAACAAGTTATATTCTTTTCAAATCTAAACATTTTCTTCTATCTTTTGTGTTCTCTTTTATATTTATCTCTAACTTAGCCCAATCGTGTGTTGCAGAAGTGCGTTGAAGCTGAAGGTCTACTTCTTTTCCACAACAAAAGGGCAAATGGTATGAACCCTCTGAATCTTTTTTACCATCTTACCCCCTATGTTCAACAAATCGCAGCATGAGCTGCATGACTCGACATATGTTCTAACTCAAGCTCACTAAGTTAACTTTTAATCCAGTCAATGTTTATTTTCTTGATTTAGTCCCATTGTTTAAAAATTGTCAAGTTTTTGTCTCAAAATTGGCTGAAAATTGAAAACTATGTTGTTTTAGGTCACACCAATATCACATAAGGGTTTAATTTGGGATAAAAGTTTGGACAATAGTTAAGTTATGGGGCCAAAATTGAACATTCGTGTGATATAAAATGACATTATTTTTACTTTTCCCGTCGAATTTGAGCTGAAATTGGAAAAAATGTTGAGACTAAATCTAAAATGTTAACTTTTCTGGAACCAAAACTGAACACAAGTTATGAAAAAAAAAACTTTTAAACTCGGTAAAAAAAATATGGAGTTTATTGATAATGAAATATGATGACACTCGCATTGCCATACAAAAAAAAAGTTAACAGATGGAAAACTGTCAAATTGTAGTAATAAGTAGTTACAAAATAAGGGTTAATTGCAATAGTGGTCTCATGTGAATTTTGTGTTTGCAGTTTTAGTCTCATGGTAATTTTGTGGTCCTTTTTTTTGCAGAAATGGTCTCAACCGTTAAATACTTAACAGATTCCGTCAAGTGGCCAAAAAAGGTGGGAAAATCGATTTTTTTTTTAGGGAAACCTGTTTTAGATCAGATTTTTTGGGGGGAAACTTGTCTATATAACACTCCATTACTATTAGCACCCCCAAACCATAAAAACACTCCAAAAAATTTCAACTTTGCAACAAAAAAGAGAAAATCACTTACATGTCTTCATCTTCTTCATCATCTAACATTCGTTCCAAAGAGAAATATGTATCTGTTCTTGCTTGCAATATCTTGGCTACCTGTAATAGTATCATGGTTGTTTTAATAAAGTTTCAATTCATAATGACATTACAACTAACCAAGCACTAAATTAGATCACAAATACCACAAAAACCAGTTTAAAATGACAGTAATAAAGTTTCAATTCATAATGGCATCATCAATTCAATATGACATTATAATTTCATAACACAAAAACAGACTAAACAAGCACCAGATCACAAAAACAACCTAAATAGCACAAAAGACATTGTTTCATCTAAAGACTGAATCACCAACCTCACACAGCACAAGAAGCACAAAAAGAGGCACAAAGGAGGCAACATTGTTTTCTGTCTAACACAAAATAAAAGTAGAATTCCCAAATTTCCAAAAGTATTGTTTGAAAACAGAGAAAAAGTATTACTTTTTTCCAGGTTTCTTCTTGTTCTTCTTCTTGGACCCTTCAACCATTAAAGCCTCTTCAGCAAACTTTTTCCATTTACATGTCCTTTCAGTATGACTTTGTTCACCACAAAAGCTGCATTTCACTTTGAATGGTTGTCTAGGCAGCACCTCTTTTCCTTTTTTCTTCCTTCTTCCTCTTCCACTAGATGGTTCTTCATCTGGTCCCCTTCTTCTTGCTCTTGTTGGCCTACCTTTTTTTCTCTTACCAAAGTGTGGTGGGAGTGGTGGTATGTACCCTGTCTTCTCCCACATGTCAACTCCAACTATTGGTTTCATAAAATATATTAGTGAGTTTCCCTTTCCCCTGTTCAACATCCCTAGATCTAACATCATCAACGACCTCAGTCACAACATATATATGAACATCAAGTGCCTTAGTATCAAGACTTAAATACAATTCACATCCTAGATAAACTGGACTTAGTTGATCAAGTGAATTCATCCTGTAATACTTTTTTTTTCAGCCTACTTAGCCCTAATTGTGCAGCTAACCCATCAAATAGTTCAATTGAAAGCTCTTTGACATTTACATAGTCAAATGTGCTTACTGTGCCCCCTTCATATTTAATGTTTCCAACCCCCTTCAGATACTGTTTCCAACATTAATATCTGATAGCTAATTTCTCATTATTCAACTCAACCATTCCTGCAAATAATCAAACAACTCAACCATTGAAAGAATATAATTTGAGATTTGAAAATTATAAATGAATTCCATTATATAATCAAACGTGGGCTCTTTCTCACACAACAATTCATATACTAAATCAAATTCCAGCAATTCCTATTTCTTCATTCTCCTAAATATTTTACCCTCTAAAAAAAACGCAGGAAATTTAAAAAAACAAAAACTAACACATATCACACGAACCCACTTAAATTCAGTAGCAAAATAGCAAATCAAAACAGCAAAAACAGAGAAATCACTCACCTTTTTTAAAAAAAAAATCGAGTGCATCAGTCGTGGGCCCACTTGAAAGCTTGATTTCGTCTCCAATTTCTTGATCTACATCAGATTCTCGAAGAATTTGTGTAGATCCTTGTTCATCATGATTTCAGACAGTTATCAATAAAGTCTCTTGCAAATCCAGCTTTTAACTAAAAAATAATTAAGAATAACAGTGCAAACATATTGAATACAAAAACAAGAATATAATCTACATGCTCCCATTAATTGACAAGATTTTTTAATCCAACTTTGAATATATTATATTATATAACTTTGAATAGATGAGGGAGTTTTGGCCTATCATATTCTGCACCAACACAACTAATCATCGGCACGTCTTGTACAAACGCTCCACAAATCTGGTTCTCCATGGAAGATGTAATTATAATACCAGAGAGAAAATAAACGATCAAGAGAAAACCTTGGTGCAATCTAGCATAGTGCTGTAGTAGTGTATGAGTTGAGCATTATGTGGAATTGTTTCAGACGGCCGGCTCAATTTTCATGTATTCGGCAACAGGTACAATGCTTCTTAATTATATCTATCAACTTTGAATATTAATTTAATTTGTCAGTATTACAAATTAGTCCTGGTTCTAATCATCAAACACAAATAATTGCCCTTGTGTCTGTTGCAACTTCACCCAAATATTTTTTTTCCAGTGCTGCAAAATATTTTTTTTTTTCCAGTGCTGCAAAATAATGGAAGGATAAACTGTTGAACTACATTTAAGAAGATAACAGAGTTTGAGGCACGCAGAATCAATTGACTAAATTCAGAAACTAAAAATTGGGATCAATTTAGGGCTTAGACAAACTATAGATAGGTTCGAATTGAACTGGGCTTTAGGCAAACCATCGTCATAATTTTCGAATTGAGAACGAATTAGGGCTTAAATAAACACACCTTTGGTTTAGGTGACGACACGATGAGGCAGACGACGGGAGACGGTGTACGGCGGCGCGAAGTGGAGGAGAAGGCGGTGATGACGGGTTTCGTGCTTTGGAAGAGTGAGGAGAAAAGGTAAACTGATTTCTGATTTTGAAAACCGATATTTTAGGGGAGTTAACACACGCTTTAAACCGTTAGTTTTAGATGGAAAATTCATATGGGACCGTTTTTGTCGAAAAAATGATCAATTTCGTGAGAGCATATTCACATAGGACCAGTATTGCAATTAACCCTACAAAATAATTTTATTATCTCCATAAGAAAAAAGGGTTGTCATTTCTTTGGAGTTTTTTGGCAACAATAACAACATGGGGGATCTATAACTTTAATGTTAATTTTAAACATCCATCCATCTAGAATTTTATAGGGGTAAAATGTATGGAAAACAATTATAACTTGTCTCTGACCATCCAAACCACACTCAACATTTCGAACTACTCAAGCAAGAGCTTTCTGAAGTACTCATATATAACAATGATTGAAAATCAACAAAACATTTCAAACCACTCAAGAAGGTCTATTTCAAAGAAATCATGTTGAATACCAATCAAAATCAATTGGTAAAAGAGGCTTCAATTCTGCACGGATCTAAGATTAAATGCCAGAAATATATCAAACAAGACTGAGGTACTCATGATGGATCTATTCTCTACATCATTTTGTAGTTACTTTTGATGAACATTATATCTTTACCAAAACAATTTTGCACAGATTTAAGACACAAAGACCATAAATACACCAACAAGACTGAGATAAATATTCAAACAAAATTATTGATATAGTTTATCCCTTACTCACCCCAGTGTTTGATATGTAGACTTAATCTTCTTATTAATTCATCTTTATAGTTGGACCATCACTTGTTGAAAAAAAAAATGATAATAAATATAAATAAGTGCCACATTTTAAAAGAAAATAAGATAAATATAAATTATATTTAATAAAAAGTGGCTGAACTTTTATTTCTTTAAACAATAAATTCTAATTTGACACGTGTTATCGGTGACTAAGTACGACTTTATCACTAAACATATACTATCTATATATAATATTAATTTTAACACTTATTCACAATACATGACCCAATTGATGCAACAATTTGTATACTCAATTTTTACTCCAAAAGAAAAAAGAAAAATGGATCATCAATTAATTAATTGAGAGTTATCATCATTGCGTTCTTCAATGAGTATCTTCCTGTGCGCACAAACACCATTGGATCTCACACACGCACACGCACTCGTGCAGGTGTGTGTAATCCAATTGTAGGGAGGGTGCACAGCACCCTCCTGTACAACTCTGAATCCACTCCCATATAATTATATGTTTCACAAAGAAGTTGAGGATCCCCCTCCTTCCAAGCAAAAAAGTTTTATTTCATGGATTCTTAGGCATAAGAAATGAAATGCCCAAACAATAAAATTACAAAATTTTGAATTAACAATCTAATATGAATCTCGTATTTGTAATCCAATCGCTTAAACAAGAATGAAGAGGTAAACTAATTTAAGTTCTTAGTTTTTATTAATATATTTGTCAAATATACCGTAATCTTAACACCATTAACAATAATTATGTCGTTAAACATGAAATATTAAGATTCAAAATAGACACCTCAAGAATAGAGGTATCGCCCCATTTGAATTAGGAGAATGACTCCCAAAAGATGTGTTTTGTTGGGATATTTTAGTTTTGATGAATTATGCCAAAACATTATCAACTTGTGTTTTTGAAGTTAATCTACAAATAACAAGTTGAGGGGGAACGAGAGAACAAATTGAGGGGGAACTCACTAAATCAGACGTAGATGATCGAGATCGACGAGGTCAAGAGACGAGACCGACGAGATCGGATGTTAGATGAGTTCCGAAGTTAACCCGATGAAGTCATGCAAAATCAAAAGAAGAAAAAGCTAAGTCACCGACCGAAGATCGGATGACCTGTAATGCATTTGATCGATGATCGGAAGAATCAAAAGCCGATATGGTGATCGGAAGAGCGGATAAGCCGATCGTAAAAAAACCGACCGGAAGATCGGAAGAGGAGGTTGCGATCGAAGAGGAGGCGGATGAGATCGATCGAGATCGGGACGTGATCGAGATCGAGATATGAAGATGAGCGGATGATCAAGATCGGGACGTGATTGAGATCGGATGTCTTAAAACCGATATGATAAACCCTAATGTAATCGACTCGATGCTATCCGGAGATATTGACCGAAGAAGTGTTGATCGATCGGTCGAGCCGATCGGATCGAGCAAAGAAGAAATCGGATAGCTTTGAGTCAAAGTGACTGAAGGTCGGGATGTCTCGATCAGAGAACCGAACTCGATCGGCTGAGTGTCGATGCTGATCGGACAAGGTCCGCCAAGAGAAGTCTCTTTGAATCAAGTATCCCGAGGCTCGAGGCTCGGATAAACTGAGGCTCGGATGAGAAATCGAGACTCGGATAAACTCAAGACTCAGATAGAATCCCGAGACTCAAGATGTCTCTCAAGACACCGAGACTCAGAGAATCTGAATGATTCCAAGGCAAGGAATCGAGGAATATAAATAGTTAGAATCGGTGACGTGGACCAATGAGAGGAAGACAACCAAACTGAAGAAGTTGTTGTACTTACAAGAATATTATGGATTTGAATGTGATTCTCTCCAACGGTAACATTCAAATCCACACTATAAATACAAGGTATTTCATCATTCTAAAGTGTGGATCGTGGAGATTATAACACGAGATGCCACTGAGCAAAAGAGAGTTATACCCAAAGCATTCCCACCCTAGAACACAAGTCTGTAGATATAAATATGTTCAAGAGTGTTCTAGAACCCAATCTAAGCAACCCACGATGTATCCTAAGCTTAGAGAGATTTTCCCAACCTTAGCATTGAGGCTAAACAAATGTAAGGAAAATCTCAACCTAGTTAGTAACCAAACAAACCTTACCCAAAATTCGGTTAAGTTTGTAGGTGAGTGTGAACTCGATGAAACATCTAGCAATCCGAAAGGGAGGGTAGGCAATCCCGAGTGAGGGTGATAAGTCCCGTTGGAGTGAGAGCTCGTTAAATATCTAGAGGCGAAACAGAGAGGGTGATAAGTCCATTTGAAGGAATTTCCTAGGAGCAGGGGAGAGTGGATGTAGGAGCTTGAGTCTCCGAACCACTATACATTGTTGTGTTGTTTACTGTTTTATGTTCTTATATTGTCATATGCATTCGATTATAAGCAAAACACAACACATGAGCTTAAAACGCAAAAATCTGCAATCACCATTCCTTCACCCCTGTTTTTATATGCATCGCAACAAAATATTTGCTTCCGCACGCGCAAAATGGGTTTTCCCACCGGGACCATCATGTTTGTTTCGGGATTTAAGTGTGCGAGGGAGTCATAATTTTGAAATTCTATCAATTTAAAAATCTTGACAAATAGTAAATTGTGTGTTTATTTTGAGATATTGATATGGTGAGATATATATTTTTTTAATGTCAAAGCAATGTTAAAATATTATATTGTATTGATTTAGGTGAATGTGTTATTTGAAAGTGAATAAATTGGATTATATAGAAAATTGTAATAATAAGTGTAAAGGTATTTTTAGTTGTACATTGAATGAGATTTAAAAATTTAATTTTAAATTCTCAGCTAGTATGAGACGTGGATCATGGATCGTAAAGTTTTAAATTCATTCGGATGAGTTCGAAACAAACATCCTTAATAAATTAAGGGTTAAATAATTAAATCTAAAATATACTTTTGATTTTTCATCAATTTTAGCATACACTTTTTACCGTTTCAAATTTAGTACATACTTTCACTTAATATTTAAAAACATCCCGAATTATTATTTTCAATAATATTCATCTAATGTGGTCATTGGAGTTCACTTGTCTTTTAACATGTAAATATTAGAATAAAAAATATCACCGCATAACATTAAAAAATAGTGGCCCGGGATATTTTTATATCCCGCGTTTTCTTATTTTAGATGGTTTTTTTTTTATATTTTAATACTTACACGTCAACAAGACAGATGACCTCCAACGATCGTATTAGACGAACCTTGCAGAAAATGGTGACTTGGGATGTTTTTAAATATTAAGTTAAAATATGTGCTAAATTTTGGAGAGAGAAAAAAAATAAATGCTAAAATATATGAAAAATCGAATGTATGGACTAGATTTGATTATTTGACTTAAATTAAGAGTATCGATAATGGATGGATGAAAATTTATCTTTCTATTCACTATCTCTCATCCACAATGGTTCATCCAATGAGAATTTAACCATTGAATGAATGAAAGTTGGTGTTTAAAATCATTGTGAGTGTTCATTAGATTGAAGAGAGAGTGTCATCCATCCAATTAAATGGATGAAGAGAGAAAATATTTTTTTAAAAAAAAGTAGGTAGAAATGAGGTGAATGTGGGGTCCACAAAAGATGTATGGATTGATGAATGATTGATTGATAAACCATTGTGAGAGTGTGTTTAAAGAATGTAATTTTTATAAATTAGTGATGTGGAGATGATGTGGATGAGAGAGTCTGGATGGATGGATAAATTTTCATCCATCCATTGTGGATGTTCTTACTAATTTTTAGATATTAAATTATTTAAACACACACTCATAATGATTATCAATTATTCATCCATCAATATACTTTTTATGGGTTTCCTATCACCTCATTTCTACCTATCTTTTTTGCAAAAAATATTTCATCTCTTCATCCATATATTTGAATGAATGACATTTTCTTTTTAATTTAAAGATTATCCATTGTAGCTTTAAACACAAAATTTTCATAAATTCAATGCTTAAATACTATCATCATGAATGCTCTAAGGGTGTGTTTTGAAACACTTAAAACAGCTCCCAAAAGTACTTATTTTCAAAAGTTGTGGGAGGGAATTTTAAAAATAAGTGTTTTTGAAAGTTGTTTTAAGTGTTTCAAAACACGCCCTAAGTCACGTTGTAACTGACGTCTAGATGTACGACAATAATTGATGGTTGTTTTTTCCCCACGTACTATAGTGTCATTATTTTCATATTTTGAGTAGTTGAAAGAAAAAGACCGATAAGGTGTGGTGTGCTCATTTTACATGTGTAATCATACGTCTTTATGTTTGTTAGATGGAAAATATAAGGTGTTTTGTTATCTTCTTTTTTGTATTTTTCGTTCTTAAGGAATGAAATTAATTAAATATACTAATTTTATCCTTAGTCTGTAGCCTATGATTTCGATAAAGATGGGTATTAGGCTGTAGCCCATACCGTGCAATGTTTGATGTAATGAGATGAATTTATAAAGATGGGTATTAGGCTGTAGCCCATACCGTGCAATGTTTGATGTAATGAGATAAATATAAATTCGATAAAACTTAGTATGAGACGGTCTTTTATATGAGACAAAATACAACTTAACATAAAACAGTATTCACTCCTCTTAATGTTAAAATGTCAATGTTTAAATTATACACCGTCTCACCGTAAAATTATCTCCTACAAGTGTCTCTATAAATTTTAATATACATTATGGACTTACCCTTCAGTTCGCATTTCCCTCGTGTATAGACTATGTGCACATTATGTATTAACATTATGTGCACATTATAAAAGGGTCACTGACCTCAATGTCAGGAACTTTAAGGTGGTGTTAAATTTCCTCAATGATAAAAATTTGTTTATAGAAACGAGATAGAAAACTTATTTATCATGTCACACAATTCTTGAATTTGTGATTCTAGTTCAATTATATTTTATGAAGATGTTTTATTTAGATATTAATATATGCAATATAACATATTTTAGGTAAATTTATTGAAATTTCGCGGGTCGGGCACGGGACATGCGCGGGTCAGACAGAGCGAGGGGCTGTGGGTTGTGGGCTTCAGGTTAGATGGAATTATGGGATACATATATATTTATAGAATGATATCCTTATCAAATTCAATGTTGTAGTCAAATGATTCAAGTCTATTGTTAATGTATTTGGTTGTAAGTTCAATTCTTATTGATCATATAATTTTTAAATGTTGTTTAAGTAAATGTTATCTTTTCGTTATTGTTCACGCTTCTCCCTCCATCACTTATGAACATTGGTAACATATTTTTTTTTAACTTTAATTCTTAATTCATAATCCACTCGATAAATTTTACTTCTTAATTCAAATACTTCATATCTTACGTAACACGTATTAAAACATAACATAATACATGAGTGTTCATAAGTGATGCAGGATGAAACGTGAACAATAACGAAAAGATAAACTTTAATTCTTAATTCATAATCCACTCGATAAATTTTAATTCTTAATTCATAATCCACTTAATGAAAATGTTACAGGACTGACTCTTAAATAAGAAAACTCTAACACTAATTACAGAAAAAGATCATGAAGGCATGTATACAACATTACATATTACTATGTGTTATACATGAACAAAAAAATGTTACCTTATGAAGAAAAACGTGTTACCACATGAACAAAAATTAGTACAAGCGCAAAAAAAAAATCCTCAGTCTAAAATAACAGATTTAAAAGAACAACGTGGGAAGAGTGCAGAAGGGTCTACGTTAGAAAAAATCCTCAGTCCAAAATTATAGATTAAATTATAAATTTAAAAGAACAACGTGGGAAGATTACAGAAGGGTCCACGTTAGAAAATCGAGAGAAAAAATAACGAAAGAACATTGATGCAAAGAGAAGCGTGAATAATAATAAAACAACATTCTCAATCTCCGTTGATTCCCATAGGAATACTGGCAATGCAAAAAACAGAGAAAACTCTCTCGATAAACTTTAATCCATATTCATAAACAACTTAATGAAAATGTTACATGATTGACTCTTATATAAGAAAACTCTAACACTTATTACGAAAATATAATACATGCTAATAAATTAAATTAATTACATAATGATTAATTTCCTAGTCTAATCGTGATTATAATAAATTAAGATATTTATCGCGATCTCATCTCCACCATTCTCTCATTCTGTGATGAATGAGAAAATTAAAGAAAACGAGAAAAATGTGAAAAAATTTGAATAAGAAAGAGAAAAAAAAAGAACAAGAGAAAAGAAATATAGAACTCGCCACTATGAAAATCAACAAAATCTAATTACGGCATCTGTTGCGAGAAAGAAGAAATCCGAAAAGCAGGAAAAACGGACTTGACCAGCAAAAAAATTATTTTTTTTAAAATTTGGGCCAAATTAAACCAAATTGCACATAAATCATAATACAAGTTTTTGCGATATAAAAATTCCTCTTGTATTAAGAACGTCATACCCAAGTTTACTTTTTATACGGTTATCGAAGAAGTATTACTGTATTAGCGTACACTTGCTTAGTTTATATTTTTGTTAGTTAAATTTTATATTTGATATTTAACTTTAAATTTGCATGGTTTTCTCTCTTAGAACTCGAGTCTTAGCTGACCAAAAGTCAAAGCCACTTTTATATTTTCAACTCTTCAAATAACTCAAGTGATTTGTAAGTTTAAATTCGTTTAATATCCATCAAAGCATAATAACTGATATCTATACTTAAAAAAGTTGAGTAAGTCCCTTTTAAACCAATCACACACATGCAATTAGTGTATAACTAATACTTCTATCTAATAAAATTAATTAATACTGATCAAGTGATACTGTTGAGTAAAAATAACTAATACTCTATAAAAAATATTTGAATTGCACGATTTTACATAAAAAACGTTTGTCAAAGAAATATCTTTCATGTGACTTTTTTCTTTCAGTTAGTTTTGTGAACTTATAAATAAATAGATATGTCAATAAAAATGAACAGTTCGAGATCTCGGCTCAACTCGTCATGGCTTAAAATTGACTCATTTATATAGATAAACTAGTCGAATTCATGAAATACTCGATTTATTAATGAGCCGGCTCATGCACGACGTGTATAGGCTCAATATTTAAGAATTTTCTTATAATTATTACCAAACTCTCATTTACGAATCGAACCAAATTCTAATTCTACTTCGTTAATAATCAAACGAGCTCAACTCGATAAATACTTGAGTCAAGTTCAAACTTCAAGTTTTTAATCCAGCTCGGCTCAAATAACAGCTACATGAAAACGAGTTGGAGATCTAATGTTATGACTTGCATTAATTTGATACTAGTATAAATTTTTAGAAATAGAAATGATAAATCTTAAGGCTTAGTCTTATTATATGCATTCCGTTGCGCCGTGAACTCATAGTGTATTTTAGAAACATGCAATTTATTATATTAAAAGATGCAACTTGTTTAGATTAAATCGTAAAATTATTAATATGAATTTTTTTAACACAGTTCAGTATAAATAAATTGCATCTTTTAATATAATAAATAATATATATTTTTAAAATATATTATAAATACACAATATATAAATTATATATTTCTTAAAATGCACTATGAATACGTGTTAACGGATGATTCTCACCCGAATCTCAAACACAATGTCTTCCGTGGGATGATGGTACAAGAGAGAGTACCGACCTTTTTGAAGATATTTTTGGGCATCCCTTTTTTAAGGTTATTATAATAGTCCTCTTATAATCACAGAATTATTATTATATGGATTGACAACAAAAACGTCGCTCTAAAATTCGCGCTCCACACTCTGTATAACAAAACATCTCCTTCTCTCTTCTTATCTTCTCTCTCTCCTCAACCGCGGTTTTCGCACCCTCGTTTTTAAACTGGCGTCTGTAATTTTTGGCTGAAAGACTTTGGAACTACTACATATGGTAGTTTGATTTTGAGCTAATGTTGTTTTCGCTGCTAATAAATTTGAATAATCTCTGGTAATCTGAAATTGGGGAACTGTGATACTGCGGCGGAGGTGGTGGATTCGTCGAGAGTATTTGTTTGTTGATGCCAATTGAGTTCTAGCTGCCTTGAATTCCGGCGGCCTTTCCGGTTGTGCTTTCTCTTCTTTTTATGCATGTTTCACACAGTAATATGTGCACATTTTGTGGTTGGAAAATCTTATAGGAAACAACAATACAATGTACTTTTCTTTTTATCACCTTGTGGCTATTGATTAGAGGTTGTATATTTATTTCACTTTGTAGGTTTATCTTTTGATTATATGAGATGAGTAAATTAGTGGTTTATGTGATGCCAGGTAGAGCTTGTAAGTCAGTAAAACTAGAAATAAGGCGTGATCATGTTTACCTGATTCACTTTTACTAATTTATTTGTCTTTGATTTGCTTTGAAATCCATTTGAAATGAGTAATTAGTTTGCGATTTTTGTGAAATTATTTGAATGGAAAATTAAATTTTGTAGGAAGAGTAGATATAGTCAGGATCTGATTTGTCCTCTTTAATGATCTCATATTGATTTAGGTAGAAATAAAGTTCAAAAGGTAATCTTTAAGGTTATATGCAGTACACTGGGAAACTATACAAAATATTTGATTTGGTACTTTATTCTGCATATCAACGCGTTTTTCGTTAAATCTCGTTGTATCATTTTCCTATCAAGGAAATTAGATTTGAGAGATGTTTGTATAGTAGTAGTATTTTTAAGTAGAGATGAACGTAGTGGGAGAGTATCAAAACTTGGCTTCTTTGTTGGTACTAAAGCTTTAAACGACGACTAAAAATTATAAATTAAGTTCAACTGTTGAATACTTATCTGAATATGGTTCATATTATTGCAGATAGAGATGGTTGAATTCGGGAAAAAGTTGAAGGAAAGACAAATACAAGAATGGCAAAGGTATGAACTTAAAAGAATTGGTACTGATAAAATGAGAAAAAACAGTTCTGCTTGTTTTTTGTATCTCGTCAATTGGTTGGTTAAGGTTGACAATCCTTCTAAATGTTCAGCTTATTCATACGATCACTTGTTTTATGAAAAGATTACCAGTTGATAGAAGTAGGAAAGATATGGAAGTCTGATCTTTTGATATCTTTTAGTGCAAAGAAATAATCTGAAACATTTCGATGTCATACAGATATTACATCAACTACAAACTGATGAAGAAAAAAGTGAAGCAGTACGCTAATCAAAACCAAGCTGGAACACTAGATCGCCGGCATGTTCTCAAGGATTTCTCAAGAATGCTGGATAATCAGGTAATTAAATCACTTATGGAAATACATAGTTTTAAGTCTAATATTCTCCATGTAAAACCCTGTGACCTCAACTATTCTGCAAGCATAGTCAAGTTGATGTTTACATTATTCAGCATCTCTTCTTATTCTGCTTGATTTAATTACTTATATTTCTAATTGTTTTTTGAGGTAGGGGACAATGTCGCTGCTATTTGTCCATTCTAATTATGTCAAATGTCCACAGGGAAGTGTGCCTTTAAAGAGCAGACCTTTCACAATGATGATAACCCCTTGATTAGTTTTTCAATTAACATGAAAATAATAGGTTTTAAAAAAGAAAACTGAAAGAGGAAAGCGCTATGCATCTATTGTTGTGCATATCTCTCTTTTAAAAAAAAATTCAATTGTTCCTTTCTCGATTGTACTGGCTAATGCTTTTTGTCTTTCTGTTCCTTGAGAAATTTTGCATCTGGATTAGTGAAGCTGCACATTTTGTTGACTGAAATGCTCGAAAAAAAAAGACTAATTACATTGGTCTTCATGTTTAGTTCAGTAGTAGCACTTGGGTGCACTAATTGCACCATGCAACTGGTGCACAACTAATCCTGTTCGATGAAAACAACTAATACCTGTTCAGTGGAAAACAATTAATACCTTTTAGTAAATCAACTAATACTATTTAAAATTCTCTTGAGTTGCACGATGCAACTGGTGCATAGTATTTACCCTTGTTCAAATAGGTTTAAGTATCTGTTCACTCTTTTATGTCATAGCTAGTGATGTTCTTTTCCAGATCGAAAGGATTGTGCTGTTCATCTTAGAACAACAAGGCCTTCTGGCAAAAAGGATTGCTCAGAATAGTAAGCAACAGGAATCTCTTCAAGAGGAGCCTGACATATCCAAAATATCTGAGCTACGAGAAGCTTATAGAGCGGTTGGACATGACCTCTTAAAGCTTCTTTCTTTTGTTGAAATGAATGCCATTGGCCTGCGGAAGATTCTTAAGAAGTTTGATAAGCGATTTGGTTACAAGTTCACTGATTACTATGTAAAAACTCGTGCTAATCATCCGTATTCCCAACTTCAGCAGGTCTTCAAGCACGTGGTAATATGCTTAAACGGGGACATCTCTGTTTTCTATTTTCCTCTAGGAAAAGGAAAACAAGAAACCTTCACTAACCTAATTGGTGATTGCAGGGACTTGGAGCTGTTTTTGGAGCCATATCACGAAATCTTGTAGATCTTCAGGACCGCCAAGGAAGCTACCTATCAATATATGACCAGCCTGCCCTTCCACTTCAGGTACATGGTTAAAAAGTTTTTTGGTCTCGTAACTTGTCTACAATCCAGTTTTGGTCCCAAAAAAGTTACTCCCTCCGACCCATTTTATTTGTCTTTTTAGAGAAGAATTTTTAACCCAAAATAATTGTCACTTTGTACTACTCTAGGAGAATTAAATATCATTTTCTAATTTTGCCCTTGTACTTATTGTTTGTGATATTATGCATTAATTAATGTAGAATCGGGGGGCACCCAATGCGGTCCCACATATTGAAGCTCACTCAATACTGAAGGAGACTAGCCATGCCCCTAGTGAGGTTCCATCTTAAAACCAATTGGTGATAGGAGGAGTAGCCTACTAGGTCTATAAGCTAGTCTCACTTCCAATATTTCGATATGGGGCAACTCACATGTGAAATCCTTTATCATATATTCAACACCCCCCCTCACATGCGAGTCCTTCGTTAATCCATTAATCAAGACAGGATCACCCATGCTTCGTCAATTCAACAGCCTCCCAGCTCAGGAATTCGACAGCCACCCGGCTCGAGCATGGAGCCCGCTCTGATACCATGTAGAACTAGGGGGCCCTCGGTGCGGTCCCACACATTGAAGCGCACTCAATACTGAAGAAGACTAGCCACACCCCTTGTGAGGTTCCATCCTAAAACCAATTGGTGATAGGAGTAGTAGCTCACTAGGTTTATATGCTAGCCTCACTTCTTTCTATTTCGATGTGGAACAATTCACATGTGAAATGATTTATCATATATTCAACAGTTACCATGTAGGTCAATAAAAGGGCAAAATGGTCACATTACACATACATATTGCTATATAATGAATTTCTTATTTCGTGGAAACATACTTAAACGCCAAATAAAATGGGTTGGATGGAGTAACTTCTTCGATTTAGTCCCAATACTAAAAAAAAAATTGTCCAATTTTGGCCCACAATCGATGGAAAATTGAAACAATGTCTTTCATGGAGTTAATTAAAAAATCATCCTGTATTTTTGTATGAATCCAATATTAGACCCTTTTCTTGTTACTTTTATCATATTTGGTCTTTTGGTATCAATTTTGGTCATTTTTGCCGGAAAATTCAAATTTTGGCTGGAAAATTACCGTACTTTTTATTTCTGGTCATGCCGGCTGCTGCCAGTAGTCACCACTCCCAGTTGAAACATCTATCACCCAGGAATTTAAACCCTCAATCATTTTCAAGTTTTGACTTCATCTCCTCCATGAATCACGATTTCAGATCGCTAATTCTGTCCACTCCCGCTGCTAATTTTAAGTGATTTACAGCAAAGTAAGGGTTGAGGTATCTACAATTACCTTCCTCTAGCTAAGCCCGTCATTTTAGTACCTTTTTCATACCATTCCGTAAACCACTACAGATTTCCGGCTATTTTGCCATACTGCAGGCCTAAATTAATTTTGGGAAAAATCGGATTGTCCCACGAAAATGACCCAAATTGACACCAAAAGAACCAAAATTGAAAAAGTAAAAATAAAAAGGATTAAAATTGGATTCAGACAAAGATACACGACGATTTGTAAAACCAACTCCTTTTTATGTCGCTAAAACGTCCATTTTTGGCCCATAATTTGTTGTTAGAATAATAAGTAGTAATGGGCCTTTAGCGGGGCTTTGTTAGAATAGCATCTCACTTGTATATATATGTATTCTTCTCTTAGTTCAATGCATAGAAAATTCTCCCACACTATGTCTTTTGATTATAGCATAACATGGTATCAAGAGCATGGTTTCACAATTTGAAATTAGGGCTAGTTAATTTCTGAAATTAGGGTTTGAAGAAAACTAGGGTTTGTGCAAGGATTTGGGGTTTTCGTTTTCCGGCCAATCTCCGGTCGACACCGCCGGTACAGGGAGGTTCCCCGTCGTCCGGCGACCTTTCACCGGAAATTTCGCTGCCGGCGGAAGTTTTCTGGCCTCGTCGCCGCTGCAGCGCGTGGAGGCACGTCGCTGGCCGGAATTTTTCTCCGGCCACTTCCGTTGTGCTCGCCTCGTCGATTTCTTTCCGTTGATGTACCTGTTTGGGTCAACATCCGAGTGGTGTGTGATTTCGTTTTTGGGTACAAATTTTGTGAAATTTTGGAATTGATTTGTTGCATTTCTGGAATTGTTTCTTTTGATTGATTTATGATTTTGACGATAAAATGTCTTCTGTGGAGTGTCGTTATTATCATGGGATTGGACATATCAAAGGAGATTGTCCAAAATTGTGGAATAAATTTGGCCACTCTAATGGTTCTGTCACTATTTCTACTAGTGAGTATGCAAGATTGTTGCAATTTCGGGAAGTGAATCAGTCACAAGCAAGTTCTGTTACCGCTATTGCCAAGTCAGGTAATTCTAATGCATGTCTTATTTCCTCGTCGTCCAAATGGGTCATTGATTCTGGTGCCACAGATCATATGACAGGTAATTCTAGCTTATTCTCTACCTTTGACCCGCATAATACTACATTTCCTGTTACTTCAGCTGATGGTTCACAATCCCGTGTATTAGATCGGGTACTGTTCACCCAACGTCATCCATATCCTTGTCATTGGTTCTTAGTCTCCCTGAACTCTCGTTTAATTTGGTTTCTGTGAGTAAACTTACTCGCAATGTTAATTGTTGTGTCTCATTCTTTCCTGACCGTTGCTTAGTTCAGGATCTTACGACGAAGAAGGTTATTGGTAAGGGACATGAATCGGGCAGTCTCTACATTCTTGATTGTACATCAACCTAGTGCAGTGGCATGTACAGGATCTGTCACTCCCATGGATGCACATCGTCGATTGGGTCATCCTTCACTTCCTTTGTTGAAGAAACTGTGTCCGCAGTTTTCTCAGTTATCATCTCTAGATTATGAGTCTTGTCATTTTGCTAAGCATCACCGTGTTAGTTTGAGTCCTCGAGTTAATAAATGAGCAAGTGCTCCTTTTGAGTTAGTCCATTTTGATGTTTTGGGTCCATGTCCAGTTACATCGAAACCTAAATTTCGTTATTTTGTCACCTTTGTTGATGATCATTCTCGTATGACATGGCTATATTTGATGAAAAATCGTTCCGAGTTATTTACTCATTTTTCTGCCTTTTGTGCTGAGATTAGAACTCAATTTGGTGTGTCTGTGAAAATTTTGCGAAGTGATAATGCTAAGGAGTATCTCTCTGAAACATTTCATCGTTATATGCTTCATAATGGCATTCTCCACCAAACATCGTGTGTTGACACACCGTCTCAAAACGGTGTGGCTGAACGAAAGAATAGACATCTTCTTGAAACAGCTAGAGCCTTGTTATTTTCCATGCAAGTACCTAAAATCTTTTGGGCTGATGCTGTTTCTACTGCGTGCTTTCTTATAAATCGCATGCCTTCTTCGATTCTTGGTGGTAAAACTCTTTTTCATGTTCTATTTCCATCTAAGTCCTTGTTTCCTATCGAGCCTAAAATATTTGGTTGTACTTGTTTTGTTCGGGATGTTCGGCCTCAGGTTACAAAATTAGATCCGAAATTTGTGAAGTGAATTTTCTTGGGCTATTCTAGGGTACAAAAGGGTTATCGGTGTTTCTGTCCTAGTCTCAACAGGTATCTTGTATCTGCTGATGTTGTCTTTTCTGAGCATACACCATTCTCTCATTCCACTCCTCCTCCCACTGAGGGGGAGGATACAGACTTTTTGATATATACTGTTCCTCTTCCGGTGATTCCTCCATCTGATTCCCTGGTGATTCCTCCATTTGATTCCACTAGGCAACCTATCATACAGACGTACTCTCGTCGTCCTCCACCTTTTGTTCCTGCTACTGCTGATTTGGTTCCCGATATGCCAGCTTCATGTCCTAATGAGCCAATATCTTCGTCAATAGATCCTCCTCCGAGTGATGATCTTCCTATTGCTCTTCGAAAAGGTAAACGTTCTTGCACTTATCCCATTTCCTCTTTTGTTTCATATGATCATTTATCCCCTTCCTCTCGAGCTTTTGTTTCTTCTCTCGACACTGTCCCTAAAACAGTTCAAGAAGCTTTGGCCCATCCCGGTTGGCGTAATGCAATGATTGAGGAAATGAATGCCTTAGATACTACTGACACTTGGGTTTTGGTGGATCTTCCTGCAAGTAAACGACCTATTGGCTGCAAATGGGTGTATACTGTTAAAGTTAATCCGGATGGTTCTGTGGCTCGGTTGAAAGCTCGCCTTGTTGCCAAAGGCTATGCTCAGACATATGGTGTTGATTATTAAAACGCGTTTTCTCCGGTTGCCAAGCTTACCTCGATTAGGCTCTTGATTTCGATGGTGACTACTAATCATTGGCCTTTACACGGTTGGACATCAAGAATGCCTTTCTCCATGGTGATCTCATAGATCTTATTTATATGGAGCAACCACGGTTTTTGTTGCTCAGGGGGAGACTCATAAGGTATGTTATCTTCAGAAGTCTTTGTATGGTTTGAAACAGAGTCCTCGTGCATGGTTTGGTACTTTTACTCGTGCTGTTGAGAAGTTTGGTATGAAGCAAAGTAAATTTGATGATTCTGTTTTTCACATGCATTCTGCGGGTGGTATTTTCTTGATGGTTGTGTATGTGGATGATATTGTGATCACTGGGACTGATGTTAAAGGATTGCATCTTTGAAAGCTTTCCTTCCTACTCAGTTTACTACCAAGGATTTGGGGACACTTAAGTATTTTCTTGGTGTTGAAGTGAGTAGGAGTAAGAAGGGAATTTTCTTGTCTCAAAGAAAGTATGTGCTCGATTTACTTTCTAAAACAGGAAAATTGGGAGCTAAACCATGTAGCTCTCCAATGGTTCCAAATTTGCAGCTTACAAAAGAGGGTGTGTTATTTGACGATCCTGGAAAATACAGAAGGTTGGTTGGAAAGTTGAATTATCTTAGGGTGACACGTCCAGATATTGCTTACCCCGTAAGTGTAGTGAGTCAATATATGTCATCACCAACTATTGATCACTGGAAGGCAGTAGAGCAAATCTTGTGTTATTTGAAAGGAGCCCCTGGACGTGGAATTGTGTATAGCGATCATGGTCACGAGAAGGTTGAATGTTTTTCCGATGCTGATTGGGCAGGGTCAAAGGATGATCGAAGGTCTACTTCAGGATATTGTGTTTTCTTTGGTGGAAATTTGATTTCTTGGCAAAGTAAGAAACAGAAAGTCGTCTCACGTTCGAGTGCAGAGTCTGAATATAGAGCTATGACCAAAGCTGTGTGCGAGATAGTATGGGTATATGAGTTTCTAAATGAAGTGGGTTTGAAGATCTCAATACCAGCCAAACTGTGGTGTGATAATCAAGCTACGCTTCACATTGCCTCTAATCCGGTCTTCCACGAACGGACTAAACACATTGAGATTGACTGTCATTTTGTTCGTGAGAAGATTCTACGTGGCCTAATTTCGACAGGTTATATGAGGACTGAAGACCAATTAGGAGACATCTTCACTAAGGCTCTTAATGGGGTTAGAGTTGACTATCTTTGTAACAAACTAGGCATGATTAACATTTATGCTCCAGCTTGAGGGGAAGTGTTAGAATAATAAGTAGTAATGGGCCTTTAGTGGGCCTTTGATAGAATAGCATCTCACTTGTATATATATGTATTCTTCTCTTAGTTCAATGCATAAAAAATTCTCCCACACTATGTCTTTTGATTATAGCATAACATTTGTCAACTGTCTAAATTTAGCCCCAAATTAAATCCTCAATTGATATTTGCCTGACATAAAATGACACCGTTTTCAATCCAGCGATTTTTTTGCCAAATTGGACAAATCCTTGAATTGGGACTAAATAAAAAAAGTTTTGGAACTAAAGTCAGACGGTAGAAAAGTTATGGGACCAAAACACATTTTAAGTTGGTATCTACATGTCCATCAGTTGGTTATCTTCCACCAGTTTTTTTGTACATCTTGTTGTGCACTATAGCTATCATTTAAGTATTTCATCCATTCCTTATCCTATGGACAATCAATCTGCAGGATCCCGTTGTTGATGCAATAAAATCAGCTATTGACAGATTAAGCCACTCAACAAATTTCCTCAACTTTTTGGCAAAACATGCTCTGATCATGCATGAAGAGTTCCTTTCTCCTGCTGAGGATGAACCTGTTGACGACCAAAGATACCATTTAGTGTCACTTCTTCTGAACTTGGCAAATACATTTTTGTACATGGTGAATACATACATTATTGTTCCAACAGCAGATGACTATGCAACAAGCCTTGGAGCAGCAGCAACAGTTTGTGGTGTGGTAATTGGAGCAATGGCAGTTGCACAGATATTTTCTTCTGTGTATTTCAGTGCATGGTCCAATAAGTCGTACTTCAGGCCCCTGGTATTTAGCAGCATAGTTCTTTGTGTGGGAAATGTTATGTATGCACTGGCTTATGATCTCAATTCGATATCGATACTTCTGATTGGCAGACTCTTTTGTGGGTAGGTATCTCCGTTCACTCTCTCTCAAGTGTGTGTGGTTTTCAGACTATATCCTGTTGATCTCTCTCTTTTGATATCTTTTACTTCACTTGTTAAGTAAGTTTTGCAAAATATACCTGATACTACCTCCATTCCTAATTATCTATCTGATTTTATCCATTCACACAGACCAATTTTTCATTAATTAGGATTTCAAAAGACTATTATACTCTTATTAGTTGGTGAGTTAATAAGCTTAGACAAAGTCTTGTATGCACCAGTTGCACCATGCAACTGAACTGCAGTTTTAAACGGTATTACTCTCTCCGTCCCATAAGACTTTGCACACTTTCCTTATTGGGACGTCCACAAACAACACTTTGCACACCCAAAAAAGGAAACTCCTTACTAAACTTCATCCTCACAATATTCACATATTTACACAAAATGCCATTGCTTTTGGACCCACTCATACACTCAGTCAAACTACTTTATTTACTTTATACATAAAAGTTTACAAAATTACCCTCCAACACTCCACTCATTATACCTTTTTGGCGCAAAGTCTTCGGGGACGGAGGTAGTAGTTGTTTTCACTGAATAATATTAGTTTGTTAGTATTAGGTGTTTTCACTGAACAATATAGTTGTTTTTATTGAACAATATTAGTTGTGCACTAGTTGCATGGTGTAACTGGTGTGCAAGAGACTTACTCATAAGCTTATAATTACAAGAAGATGGTTAGTATTTGCTAGGGGTTTTGGTGGAAAAAAATGATTATTTTTCACTGACATTAGCAAAGTGACAAATAATTAAGAACACCATTTTGGATAGAATCAAACAGATAATTAGGAAAGGAGGGAGTACTTTTTATGACAGTTCTGCCTTTTTGTTGTCGCGCAATGACATGCTTCACCTTGATTGTGTAAATAAATACAGATGCTATGGAAGCTTATTAATAATGACTACTTATTTGACCTTATTATACTATCAATTAGACTCGTCCATATCAATTAAACTCAGGAATCCTACAGATGATCATATTTCTTGAGATCAAATTACAACAAATCTTGAAATTTAAGGTCTCGCTTATTTTCTGGATTAGAATAGCAAACCACATGATTGTCTAATCTACTAAACATAAATGATTTCTTGGCAATAAGTCTAACGATGAACTAGCTTGAACCTTCCACTCTGAACAATTATGATGATGATAATAAATCATTATAACATAAACTCTCTTGTCTTATAAACTGCTTAATTTCAAGGCACACATATTGGTTGTTATCCATTATTCTGAAAACTTATTCGTTTGAATGAACTTGTAGGTTCGGTTCTGCCAGAGCAGTAAACCGACGTTACATTAGCGACTGTGTGCCACTTAATGTTCGTATGCAAGCTTCAGCAGGTTTCGTTAGTGCTAGTGCTCTAGGAATGGCATGTGGTCCCGCGCTAGCTGGCTTGCTTCAAACCAACTTCAAGATCTATAATCTCACATTCAATCAAGAAACTCTACCTGGTTGGGTGATGGCTATAGCTTGGTTAATCTATTTAGTATGGTTGTGGATCTCATTTATTGAACCTGCCCATGACCATGAGACTGAAGTCAATCATGTCCCAGAGGCATCCTCTGCTGGTATGTGTGTCTTATCACTCATTTCTGTCCTTACATATTTGTCGGATACAAGTGGTATAATTTTGAGAACTGGCTTTGTATTCCTCAAACTATCCGGTTATAACTTAATGCAATATTATGTTCATTCGACTCTGACACGTGTCGTCCTCCCATCATTTTCGACACATGTTAATTTCTTAATTTTTTGATTTAACATAAATGTTATATATATATATATTATATTTATATTCTTATAAATTTTTTATTTATCTTGAGTCCTAATTCGTAAAGATTTAATTTAATGATCTACCTCCCTCCCACAATTGTTTGCACCATAAAATGGGCACACTTTTTAAGGGAAAATTTAACGAGTAGAGTTTTGAGGGTAGTTTGGTAAACCTTTATGTATAAAGTAAAGAAATGGTTGGATTGTGTGTGGTGTAGGTCCCAAAAGTAACGACATTTTGTGTAAATATGTGGATATTATGAGAGTGTAGTTTATGAAAAGATTTCCTTTCTTGGATGTGCAAACAATTATGGGACGTACTAATAAGGCAAGTGTGTTATAATCCAATCAAAGTCTGTTATATATTATTTTAATTATATAAAATAATTTTTATTTGTCTTCCATCACTGATTTAATAATTTTATTTGTTATTACTGGAAATCGCTTTTTAAAATTATATACTATTTTATTTACATTTACAACATCTCGTGCAATCCGCGAGATATCTAGTTTCAAGGGTTAAAACATATAGTATAATTTATGTTTTAACTGTCTGTCACTTAATTAATTGTAGTTGAACCCTTGATGTAATAGTTGATTGACATGGCATTGACATAATTTATCCAAATTGATTCTACAGAGAACTCACTCATTCGGATTACACACTTATAAAATGTTTTCTTGACTCTCTTTTTCCACAATTCACATTTTTATGACTACTCCATGTAACATAATGAAACACGGTTTCTTCTAGCCTTTTGCATGAGAAAGGAGAGATATTTATGCATATGTTATTGCCTAAGCAAACTCCTCCACTTGCTATATATCTTTCTGCTACTCGTGTCGTGAAGAAACTCTGCCATGATTCTTAGTAGTGATTTTACTTAAAATATACATACTATACATACAAATATACATATACATACATATAGATAATAGAGGCATTCCTAAAAAGCACTAATTTAAAAGCACAGTTGTTATTGGGAAATAGGCTGACTTGCATAACTATTATATTAGAATATCAGAATTCAGAAGTTCTCAGAAGAAGTTCTTTTAGATCGTATACCTCTCAGAATTTAGTACTTGTTTGGAGTATGCAAATGCATAGATAAGCCTGCTAGCTGGTTTCCAGTTACAGAATGGCAGAAAAAAAATTAGAGATCTGACATCTTGATTGTTTCATTTTTTTAGCAGAACATGATAAGCTGGAGGAAGGTCCTGATCAGCCATTACTTCTGAAGTCATCTGAAAATGAACAAGATGAAGGGGAGGATGAAGAATATGATATGAGTGAAGAGGCCCCAGAGGAATCTCGTCGGCCAGCCAACTCGCTAGGATCAGCTTATAGGTTACTTACGCCTTCGGTGAAGGTAATGCACAGACTATCTCAAAATTTATAATTTTTTAACAAGATGAGAAATTCTAGTTGGAAAACTGCCATGTGGTTCCTGCATATATCAGTTGTTTTGTTACTAGAAATTTAAATTTTTAGTGCACTTTCAAGTAAAGCTTTTGGCATTTTAAGTAGGAAAATGTTCGGTATTAAACTCAAATGATTGATATAATATCACAATTCACAAATTTGTGGGACTGGCTGGAGACTTGTTCTTGACTTGTGTGACTCATGATGTGAGTATTACTACAAGATAATAGGTTTGTAGCAAGAAATTAAAGCTTTGTGTTTAAACTATAACTTGGAGAAATTTAAACAATAGTTGAAAAGGGAAAATAAAAAAACAGTAGAGTGAGCGTGTAAATCCAATCTACTTAAATTATAGATTGAAAAGATTTTATATCGTTGTAAAAGAATTGTTTGATTGATATGAAAAGGTTTCCATATTTTTATTAATTTTTTTGAAACAAATGTTTATTTTAAATTGAAATAAAATGTTACTTTGAAATTATTTTGTGCAATATTTTTCTATGATGAACTATATTTCTATGTCCCACAAGTAAATTCATGCTATTTTGCAGGTTCAATTGCTGATTTACTTTATGCTTAAATATGCTATGGAGGTCCTACTTTCAGAATCAAGTGTTGTTACGACATACTATTTTGGTTGGACCACAAGTACCGTATCAATTTTTCTTGCTTGCCTTGGCCTTACAGTTCTTCCAGTAAACATCGTTGTTGGAAGCTACATAAGCAATATGTTTGAGGACAGGTAATTTTTTTTAAACCAAGCTAGACCTTAAATCTTTGTTACTTCGTACAAGGTATTAGCCTTTTTTTTAATGTTCTCACCTTATTACTGGTTTATCTTCGCTGATTTTTGGTGGTGTGGTTCAAATATGTAAATTAATAACCTATTAACATGTTTAGCAATTTAATCACGACTTTCTAATTTTAGCAATATCATAGACCACCTTTCTATTTTTCACAATTTTAGCTCATGACTAGTTTTGGGTAACTTTTTATAATTAGTTGAGTTTTTAATTTTTTTAATTAAATCTACTTTTACTCAATTTAGTTAGGATTTGATGAAATTTATTCTTAAGACTAAACCTAAAGGCCATGATTACCCAAACCTCAAACCGAATCTTTTCAATTTTTTGTATTATATCATGTCCACTTATTTAACCAATTAATCCATAGCACAAACCAATTAATTTTAACTCAAATAAACTCATAGAATAAGTTGTGTGTTGGGTTTTGTTTTCTTACTTTTGCAATTAGAATTACTAACGTTCATCTCATATTTTTTTAGGGTGCTACAGTTTTACTTGCAATGTTATACAATTAAAATAAAATATTTTACTAACTTATTATACTTGTTTTTCTTAACGTGAATTAATCTTCCACCTTTCTTCTGGAAATTATTTGATTTTATTGTTCGAGTTTTTTTTTTTTTTTTTTTGGTTACGTATGAATTTTGTTATACAAAAAACATTTTCTAGCCCTTTTTATCCAATTGATAGCATCCGCCCTGCGTGAGTGTATGATATTGTAAATGATTAAAATGTGAAAAGGTCATGAAGTTATTTCAATATTTTCTAAGATTCCGGCTGCCAAGTTAGCTCGTACCATTATCATCCCAACCGACTGATCAACTTACTATATATCATTGTTCTGTTTGCAGGCAAATATTATTGGCATCTGAAATTGTGGTCTTCCTGGGTATACTTTTCAGCTTCCACTTAATTATCCCATATTCTGTGCCACAATACGTGTGCTCAGGTCTTGCCATGTTTGTATCTGCTGAAGTATTGGAAGGTAAAAGTCTCTTCATAATTTTTCTACTGCAACTTAGCTGTCAAAGCATTTTCAGACATAAATACTCTGATCTCTTGTTTTCTGAAACTATTTTATACGGTATTAACAAACTTTAGAGTATGGCTTTGCCTTACTGTTTCTGACGTTTTGCATTATTTAGCATGTTCACAGTTTCTACAGTGACTTGATTTTTTGTTTTATATGAGCTTCTCAAGCTTGTGAACCTTTCTTGTATATTCTCTTTTCCCAAGTCCAATGGTCATTAAGGGCATCTTAGTCTTCATGCGTGAAGTGAAATATATTTATTTTTCTGAATAAGTGGGTATTTTACATTTTGCTATACATAAAGTGGCTGAAAATTATGGGCTATGTTTGTTTATTGAGCAAGAATCATATCCACATCTACCGCTTTCAAGAGGTTAAACATTTTTTTGGCAGAATTATGTGGTTTGAATTGAATTTTTGCTATTTTGATTAGTAACCACCTAGTTTATGTACCATGCATGATGCATTAATAACAGATCTTATCTACAAAGTACTTTTGCTCCTCAATAATTAATAATTGTACAGGGTGCAACTTACTTAAAAATTGATTAGTAATCCATGTGAAATCATTCATAACTTTAGAGTTCTGCAGCTATTTTGCTTTTAGAATGTCTCTACGAGACTGTCTCATGGGCTCCAGTTTTAATTAATCACAATTCATTAATGACCACGATAATGGTTATATTTTGTAAAACTGTTTAACCGTGCAACTAGCTGACAAGTATCACTACTACCATCCAACTAATACCTTTATTTGGAACAACTAATACTGTTTAAAAGTACACACAATGCAAATCAGCTGCACTGTAAAACTTGTTTACATAAGTCTGGGCTCTCAATGGGAATTGGATACTTCATCCCACCTATTTCTTTCCTCTCTTGCTTTAGTAAAGTTGGTAATTAGGGATTGCAGTAAATGGTTGGTATTTTTTAACACTGTTCTGTAATTTGTATTGTTACAGGGGTAAATTTGTCTCTCCTGTCCAGAGTAATGTCGTCAAGGCTCTCCCGTGGGACCTACAACGGTGGCCTTCTGTCGACAGAAGCTGGGACTCTTGCACGAGTTGTTGCCGATGCAACAATCACCCTTGCAGGGTTTTTGGGTGAGAGTAAGCTCTTAAACATCACCCTTCTTCCTTCTCTTGTGATTTGTGTCGCCTCGATCGTTGCTACTTGTTGTACATACAATTCCCTGTATTAAACACGTTCTTTTTATTTAGACAAATACTTCCATTTCATCGTCACAATATCACTAGAAATGGCATAATGTTGTGTAGAAAATATCACTAGAAATGGCAATTCGAATATTGTTCGAGTGATAACGTGTTTTGAAGGCTTCTATGCCACGTCATCACTCGGGTAAACCCTCGAATTGCCTGGTGGTTCGGGATGCAACGGGTACTTAAGGTGGTGTATTGGTTGGCGATTGTTCCGAAGTTTGGTTTTAATTGCAATTGAAGCAAATGTCATGACTTAATCAGCGACTGTGTCTTAATAATGTTTGATTGTACATGTGAACGCATATGAATTTATCGGGTTCTACGATTTGTATGTGTGACAAACTTATATGTGTATTTTATGTGTTCATATGTTCGTCGTATAATTTTTTTTTTGATAACTCGATATCCGATATAAAGATCGGTTAATTCAGGGGACCACAATCCACTGTTCACTAGTAGGGCCCCAGTTCAAGCCAGTTCTTGTTACCCTGAGTCTACGAGGGGCTATTTGTCACGTTTATAAGGGTACATATACGATGCTTTTCATTTCTTATCAAGTGAATGTTGGCCACTAGCTAGGAATAAGTTAAAAAGATATTTTGTGGAACTTAGTGGGCGTTTGTAAAAGTTTATGATTTTAAAGAAGTGATTAAAATTAGTGATCATGGAAAAAGTGATTAATAGTAGAAGTTGATAGTGTTTGTAATTTTTTTTAAAAAAAAGTTAATAGTATTTGCAAAAAAAATTAATTTTTTTAAAAAGAGACTAATAAGTTATTAAAAGCACCCTCTTTGAAATTCTAGCGTATAGCTTATGAGAACTTATTTAAGCTACTAAGGTGTGTTTTGAAACACTTAAAATAACTTCCAGAAGCACTTATTTTCAAAAGTTGTGAGAAGGAGCTTTGAAAATAAGTGCTTCTGGAAGCTGTTTTAAGTGTTTTAAAACACACCCTAAAAGAAAATAAAATACCCAAAATTGCTTCTACACACAATTTTAGGTGATTATAATCATTTATAAGTTTTTACAAACACCCATTTAATCGAGTTGTGAGATAAGTTTAATGAGTACGTTTTTGATTAAACTTGTGCATATTATGAAATTTATACAATTACACTTACAAATTAATACCATAATACTTATCAACTAATACGTCCGTTACACTTATAAATTGATATAATGATATTAAATAATATTAAATGTTATAAAATATTAATTTATCAGCGTTATTAAATTTATAGTATGAACCAGTTTTATGAAGTTTAATTTATTAAATGTATATTCATGCTTGTTTGTTTTTCTGAATTATTAGTGATTTTTAATTGTGACTATGTAAGATTGCTTCATAGGAAAGTTAAAAACATGTGCTGTTAAAAAATACTAGAGATTTGTTGTGAATGAAAAGTAGTGGTTGCAGAAGAATTAGGGTAAATTATTAATAGGTGTAAATTTTTAATGTAAATTATTAATAATTATAAATGAGATTGCGTATATATTAAAGTTATAGTAAAAGTGCAAATGTATTTTTATTATATGTAATTATTTTTAATTTATTAATATTCTTAAAATATATATCATAAGTCACCGAAGAAGAATTAGTGTACTTCATTTGAAAAAACTAATTGGTTTCAAGAACTTCAAACTAATTAAGTTGAATAATTGAACTCTATAACACAATTGGCGTTCAACTGAACTCAAACACAGATATGCTCGTCAAAGAACAACACATGCGCAGACATGATCGAAAAGGAACCAAAACCCTAGTTTTGTTCTTTTAATTTATTCAACTGTGTGAAATAATGAAGAGAAGCAACTTAAATACTGCAAAAGTCTATTAAAAGTAAAAAGGTCTTGCCCAATATATATATATATATATATATATATTAAGAACAAAAAATTGAACCCAATAACTTTATAAGGAAACCTAATTCTTTCATGTATCAGGTGCATCATGCACTTCACAGTATATTTTATAAATATACAATTTATATTGCATTGAAACATGCAATTTATTTACACTAAAATTTATAACTATTAATATGGAAAATAAGTTGTATATTTCAGCGCAATAAATTATATATTCTAAAATACATTTTTGGAGGGCACCTGCACATATTCACCCGACTAGGAAGTAATTAAAGTACTAACCCTAATAACGGACCTAGGAAATAAAAGAACAATTATTTTTGAACAACTTTATCAATAAATAAAGGATCATGGCTACACTATTAAAAAATATCAGTTCTATTTCCCTCCATTAATTGCTACTCCTATTACCCAGCTACCTCGTTCCATCATTACACAATATAATCAATACATTACTTGTGAGTGCCATCTTTCCATTCTCAATGAACTTTAGCCTTCAACAATTCCAATTATATATGTAAGTGATCCAGTGATCACTTTAATTTTCACATCCATTAAATCCCATTTAATCTACTAATTAAAGAGAAGAAATTGAATTTGAGTTTTTTATAAGGTTGATACATCATACATGGGTTCTTGGATGTGGATCTTTCTTGCATTTTTTGCAAATTTGCTCTTTCATGGCTTCTCTACTTCATCAGAAGATGAAGGTAACTCTGATTACTCTTTTTCTGCATTTAATTCTTTACTGATCCACACCTTTTTGTTTTGGGCTAAAACACAATAAATAAAGTTCATTTTTTGAGGAGAAGGTTAATTAATTTTTGAAAAATTAGTAATAGATACAAATTTTTTATGCACATTACTAATAAGTATAAACAAAATTGCATATATAGTTAAAATTGCATACGAAAGTGTATATATATATATATATAGTTCTGATATGGAGCCTAATAGCTTATGTGGCATCCCCAGACTAAGCCCTAAACTATAAACCGTAAACCCTAAACCATCAACCGTTCGGGCCGGTGAACCATGAACCATGAACCACTGGGGCCGGTTTTGAGTCGGGTTGAGTTGGGTTCGGACCGGGTAAAAAATCTATTAGGCTCCATAAGGAGCCCAATATTAGGCTCCATATCAAAACTGTATATATATGAATCAGATTTGGTGCTGTACAACACCCTCCTGCACACACACACCATTGGATCATACACGCGCACACACACACCCGTGCGGGTGTGTGTAATCCCATGGTGGGGAGCACAAAATCCTTTCCCATATACTCCCTCCGTCCCAAATATATAAGCTTGTTTGACTTTTCACACAGATTAAGAAATTGTATTGGAAAAATAAATTAAACAAGTAAAATTTCTATTATACCCTATTTAATAATTGTTATAATTTCTAACATAATTAATGCATAGAGTTATATTAGTAAATTAATTAGAAAAAGTTACTTTACGTATAAACAAACCTATATATTTGAAACATCCATAAAAGGAAAACAAACCTATATAATTGAGACGGAGGAAGTATATATTCAACCATTTTGTATCTACACTACAAAATACTTGTAATTTAAAGAGGGTGTTAACGAGGGAATATGATTTAGGGAGGGTTTTAACGAAGGATAAAATCCCTCATTAAATTGCTTGTCGGTAACCATTTAACGAGGGTTAAAAAAAACCCTCAAAACACGAGGGCTTTACAGAGGAACTGACACATGTCAATTTCTCGAGGGCTGCATATATACCCTCGCTAATGTCCCGACAAATATTTTTCTCGCCAATGACCTCGTCACGTTTAACGAGGGCCAACTCGCCCTCGCCAACTGTTGGCTCAATTTCCCGAGGAGGAAATAACCCTCGCCAAGTTGGCGAGCATTTTGCATGGGGAATATGGCCCTCACGAAGCTCAATTATTCCGGAAAAATGAAATCGTCCAGATTCGAACCCGTGTCGCTCGCGTCCAACCAGACCCGCAGAGCCACTTGGACGCGGGCCGCTGTACTGTTTCAAATGTATTTGGGCAAATTTTCACCCCATGAAGAATCGAACATGCGACCTAGCTCCTTGTATGTGGAGGCCTTGCGTTCACCTAACCGCTTGTATCCAACGAATTGTCACTATTATATTCACTATTGGGGTTTACTTTACAACATGTTCATTTTCTACCACTACGATAAAGCCAAATTGTGATTTACTTTTCAACATATTCATTATGTGCTATTATAACCATATTCATTATCTACTACTATGATAAAATCAAGTTGGGGTTGACGAGTTCATTTTCCAATATATTCATTTTTTACTGCTATGATAAAGCTAAATTGGGGTTCACGGGTTCATTTTCCAACATATTCATTTTTTACTACTATGATAAAATTAAATTGGGGTTCACGGCCCTACTAATATGATAAAGCTAACTTGGGGTTCACAACTTCACGCGTGCACTTTCCTAACCATTCATTTTATACTACTATGATAAATCTAATTGGAATTAATTTTTCAACACACAATTTTCTACATCATAGAATTATATTATGATTTCAAGTTTCTATTTTGCTCTTCCAGATCATTATACTTTCATTAATTCATTGTCGAAAAAGTTAAAGTGTGAAAGCAGTTGTGAGGACAGTGTGTTACTATGGAAACACTTGGAACTTATGTTGAGTTTATTGCCTATTGGATGTATTATTAAAGTACTTTTTTCAGATTTTTAGATTCTTAGATGTGGAAACCCCTCAAAATGCCATTTTTGAATAAGGCACAAATAATTTTGCCATCTTTTGATGAAAAGAACAATTTTGCTCTTTAGCGGTGTGTTATTACCTTTTACCCCTTACTTTCTATTTTTTGAATTTACAAAATAAAAAATTACTAATCCTCCAAACCTACACTAACCCGTCTTCCTAACCCGTCTTCCTAACCCATTTTCCAAACCTGATTATCCAAACCTCAACTAACCCATCTTCCAAAGTTCGAAAATAAAAAAGAAATTGCAAAATTCATAAAATTCTTTCTTTGTTCTTCATCTGTATTTTCGCCGATTACATTCGTCTGTCGCCGCCGGTTATTTTCTTTGTTCATTCCTCTGTCGCCGGTAATTGGCTTTGTTACATTCCTCTGTCCCTTCATCCGCTATTTTCGGGGTTTGAGGGTGAGAAGAAATTATTTCCGGTTCTATTTCATACGGCGCTATTTTCGAGTTTAATGTAAGTATTACATGTTTTCACTCAATCTTTTTGGGCATTTATATTGATTCATTTGGGCATTTATGTATTTGAAATAAATGGTGAACATTTAAGGCTAGAATAGATTTGGATATTTAATTTGGCATTAATTTTGTTGCGCAGCATTAATTTTGTTGGGTATTTAAGTTAGTTCGGCATTAATTTTGTTGGACAACATTTATTTTGTTGGGTATTTATGTGGGCATTAATTTTGTTGAGCATGAAATGCGAGAAAGGCAAGGCATAACATATTAGTTTAGTTGAACAGATTTAGGTATTTAATTGGACATTCATGCGCCTAAAAGTACAAAATATGAAACTTATCATTATATTTGTTGTATGTAAAGGTATCAGTGGATTTTACTCATTAAGTTTCAGATTATTTACAGGTTTTTACAATTTAGAGCAGAATTGGTATAGTTACTGTCCAGTTTTAAATTAATTATTGTTCCATGTTAAAGTATTACTCTTTAGACTGAAATGTATACACTTTAGAATGTGTGTTTTAATAATTCTGTTTAAGGTGTGGTAATTTTCTCTAGAACCGTTTATAGTGTAATTACGAACTATCTTGAAAAAACCTACAACTGTAAACCATTCTCACTACCCTTTGTACATATTGTAGATGTCTGGAAGAAAATATTTGTTCATACATTGTAAAGGAAAAAGGAATGGTAAATCATACGCAGGCGGTGTGCAGACCGCTTTTCAGATCCGTGATGAAGGTTATAGTTTAACAAGACTTGTTTATGATCTAAATCACATTTTAAAAAGTGATATTAATTTGGATGAGCATAAAATATTTGAGATTATTTCTTTGCATGGTAATCCGTGGCGTGCATTTATAAAAAATGATGAAGATTTGGATAGCTAATTAAGATCTTCTCAGACACCGGAGATTTTCGTGTCCCGTAAAATAGATGAACTGGATTCTGTTCATCATGAGGATGATGCTGTTGTGGGTAGCTGTTCAACAATACCAACCAAAAGAGAGATGGGCTTTGTTCAATTGCTTGAGACATTTGATTCTATGAAGAGTGGGAATTTGAATGATAGTCATTTTAATGACATCCTTGAATCTGAAGTTAAGGAAAAGTTAGTTGACATTCATGATGATGATATGGATGGTTCAAGTGAGCATTTGTTTGATGATTCTCTTAACATCGAGTCATTTGAGAATTTGTCAGATACTCCTCAGGAAAATCACACATCAACCACCCATCAACAGTCCATAATTGGGATGCCGTCGTCTTCAAACTACATCCCTGTAGCCGATGAAGATTTTATCCATAGTAATTGTAACAATAAGTTTGTGGATAGTGATGATGATACGGGTGATTCAAGTTCCGAATCATGTTCTGATTCATCAAATGATTCTCTTGATTACGAATCATTTTAGATTGCGCCAAGCTCACCTACTGATCCGCATCCCGAAATGCATACCCCAAATTCAAAGCGTCCGTGGATACTGCCAGGTATACCTTCACCTTCCACATTTCCTAGTGTGAATAAAGAGGATAACACTACTAAAATCCCTAATGGGGTACCCGGTATACTTAATTTAGACTACACGTTTACTAGCAAATCAGAAATGTGCATTTCTGTTGGAATATACCATATGCTAAATAAAGTTGAGCACAGGGTTAAAAAATCAGATCCATGTTGATGGCTTTTGAAATGTAAGTATCCGAATTGTGAGTTTCTGTTCCATGGTATCGGAAAAAATGATTTTTTCAGTGTTTCGAAGTTCAAATGTCACACATGTCTGAATGATCCAGATAAAAACTCCCGACGAAAGTTGCCCGCGAAAGTAATCGCGTCATTCTATGCTGCTGGACAATAAGACCCAGTAATCGCAAAGTTGCCTAGATCAATTTTGAAGGATTTAAAAATAAATCATGGGCTGGATATATCGTACAATAAGGCGTTGACTAGCAAACATCTGGCTGATGACATGATTTACGGTGACTCTGATGGGTCCTTTAAGATGTTGCCAGCTTATTTGCATGAGCTGAAGGTTGCGAATCCAGATTCCGTTTCAAAGATCGAAACTGACGAACAAGGCAAGTTTAAGTATGTTTTCTATGCGCTTTGTGCATCAATTAAATGATTTGTTAATTATGGGAGGCCTGTGATTGTTGTTGATGGGACACATCTGAAGAGAAAGTACAAGGGAGTGGTGTTTGTAGCTGTAACCCAGGATTGCAACCATCATGTGTTTCCAATCGCTACAGGTGTTGGGGATTTGGAGAGTAATGAGTCTTGGTGTTGGTTTTTAGATAGGTTAAAAGACACGATTGGCCATGATTATCACAAAGATTTGTTGATTGTTTCCGATCAACACAAATCAATAATCCACGTTGTGAAGACTATTTTTCCTGGAGCAAAACATGGATTGTGTTATTACCACCTTCAAAAGAAGTTAGCTCCGTATGGTAAAAAAGTTGTACAAATTTTCCGATCAGCAGCATATGAGCACCGTCCCTCCAAATACCGAAAGTAAGTAAAAGAAAAAGTAATTATGTTGTTATTGTTGTGTTGTCATTATTATTATATTAATCGCATTGAAATATTTTTGTCAGAATTATGGATACCCTTGCACGCATTGACAATGACAAGATCATTAAGACTTTGGAAAATGCAAAACCGGAGCGTTGGTCCCGAGTGCATTGTAAGACAGGACGGTACGAGTTCATGACTTCTAACTCGGCTGAATCTTGGAATAAATGTCTGAAGTGGGCACGTCGGAAACCTATTGTTTATGTTTTGGAAAGTATTAGAAGTCTAATTCAGGAATGGTTTCATATTCGATCTACTGAAGTCAATACCAGCGGTAGTGTATTATGTTCAAGGGTTGCTTCTCATTTGTCCAGAGTCTCTACGATTGCTGACAAATATACTGTTAACGTGCTTACAAAACGTTGGTATCATATTGTTTATGGTACTAAGATTTACATAGTGGATTTGGCGAATCGTAAATGCAATTGCTGCTTTTTTCAGTTAGAAGCTATTCCTTGTACACATGCAATTGTTGCAATCAGGTAATAAGTTGGGAATAATGAATCTTTATGTTTCTCTGTTATGTATTAGTATGTTATTTTGAAAATAACCTTTATGTTTTACCATAGGCATGTAGGTTACCCTATCAGTTTATTTGTAGATTCGTATACAAGGAATTGGAGTGATACAATAAATAACGATGAATGGGTTGATGACATAAAAATGTTGTGAGGCTCCTTGTTAGGATATTTTAGTTTTGATAAATTATGCCAAAACATTATCAACATGTGTTTAATAATCTACGAATAACAAGTTAAGGGGAAAAAAGAACAAATTGAGGGGGAAAAATTAGAAGAAGATTATCGAGATTAATTTAGGTGAAATGATGAAGTTAGATGAGTTTTGAAGAAAAAAACAAAAAGAAGATTGTCGATCATAAGATCAGATGAATCAAGATTTAAAATTTATGCATTTTAAATATGATAAATGTGTTTTAACGATAAAAAAATCGATCGGATCGGGAAAGAAGTGTTCACTTTGAGTCAATTAACACGAGGGTTAAGAATCTAGTGAACTGTTCCGAACCCCTTTGAATCAAGAAACACGAGACTCAATAAATTGTTGGTCGAGATAAAAACCCGATTTAAAACTCGGATGCTCGGATAAAATCTCGATAATGGGAGGTGAGAAACCCGATTTTCGTAAAATTTTTATATTTTTTTTTAATGTGTTATGTAAATTTGCTAAAATATGTATGACAGTTAATATGAAAGCAAATAAGAACACACGTATATTTTTATAGTGGTTGGACAACTCTTCCTACATCCACTCTTCCCGGGGGGCACCAACTTAACAACAGATGTTTGCCGAGTTCTCACTCAAACGGGACTTATCACCCTCTAAGGGATCCCTACCCTCCCTTTCGGGATTGCTTAGCGTTCTGAGTTCTCATTCAAATGGGACTTATCACCCTCACGGGATCGCCTACCCTCCTTTCGGGATTGCTAGATGTTTCCGAGTTCACACTCACCTACAAACTTAACCGGATCGATTTGGGTAAGGTTTGTTTGGTTTTCAACTAGGTTGAGATTTTCCCTTACATTTGTTTATCCTCAATGCTAAGGATGAGAAAATCTCTCTAAGCTTAGGATATAGCATTTGTTCTTAGATCTAGGGTAGAACACTTTTGAATATATGTGTGTATTTCTTGCTCGTGTTCTATGAATGGAGTTGCTTGAATATTTGGCTTTAATTTCACTTTGCGGATCCTCCATTTTCTTCTTTTGAAGATAGTCTGATGTATTTATAGTGTGGATTTGAATATTACCGTTTGGAGAGTAATATTCAAATTCATACTAATAGTCTTCAACTTTTCTTTGTCTATTATTGACTTTGTTGTTTACGACTTTATGTCACATTTATATGTGTTGTTATCTTCTTATTGTGTTGTTTTGTCTTCGGATTATTGTCTGGTATGCATATTTGTGTGATTTAGGTGGATCCGGTTTGGTCTGGTTCGATCGACCAAAGATTATTAATATGCATCGATTCTCAAAGATATCATGCTCGATCTTGAAATTTCGTCATCGATTACCAAAGATCGATTCAATCGATCTTGAAAGATTCAAGATCGCGATCGTTCAAAGATCAATATCGATCGATTTCAGATTTCATCGATTCAACATCAAGATATCGATTCAAAGATATCAAGATCGTGATCGGGTTCAACATCGATCTTCATCGATTCAAAGATCGAAGATGCGATCAGTTCAACATCGATCTTGAATCGATTCAAAGATATCAAGATCGCGATCGCCCAAAGATCGATCTTGAATCGAAAGATATCGATTCGAAACTACAAAAAGATCGAATCGGATGTTAGATTCAGAAACCGAAACGACAATTAAACCGATTTCTTCTTCTTCTTCTGATTTCTGATTTCTTCTTCTTAACTTGTTCTCTCGTTCCCCCTCAACTTGTTATCTGTAGATTAATTTAAATAACACAAGTTGATAATGTTTTGGCATAATTTATCAAAACTAAAATATCCCAACAATTTCCCCCTTTTTGATAATGATGCCAAAACTAACTAACAATAAAAAAATACGAGAAAAATAATGTTAGTTAAACAAGTGAAATGATGAAGAACATTTGATTTCAAAAAAAAAAGAAGATGATTGTCAACCTCCATGAATTTTAAAATTTATGCATTTTAAACTAAATGTGTTTTAACAAAAAAGATCAGTTCAGGTGTTCACATTAAAATCTAGTGAACTTTCGAACCCCTGCTCTGATACCAATTGTTGGTCCCGAAAAACCCGATTTAAAACTCATAAAATCTCAATGGGAGGTGACTTAAATTTTTATATTTTTTTAATGTGTTATGTAGATTTGCTAAAATATGTATGACAGTTAATATGAAAGCAAATAAGAACACACGTATTTTTATAGTGGTTCGGACAACTCTTCCTACATCCACTCTTCCCTTCAGGGGGCACCAACTTAACCAACAGATGTTTACCGAGTTCTCACTCAAACGGGACTTATCACCCTCTAAGGGATCGCCTACCCTCCCTTTCGGGATTGCTTAGATGTTTACCGAGTTCTCACTCAAACGGGACTTATCACCTTCACGGGATCGCCTACCCTCCCTTTCGGGATTGCTAGATGTTTACCGAGTTCACACTCACCTACAAACTTAACCAACTGATTTGGGTAAGGTTTGTTTGGTTTTCAACTAGGTTGAGATTTTCCCTTACATTTGTTTAGCCTCAATGCTAAGGATGGGAAAATCTCTCTAAGCTTAGGATATAGCATTTGTGCTTAGATCTAGGGTAGAACACTTTTGAATATATGTGTGTATTTCTTGCTCCGTGTTCTATGAATGGAGTTGCTTGAATATTTGGCTTTAATTTCACTTTGCAGATCCTCCATTTTCTTCTTTTAAAGATAGTGCAATGTATTTATAGTGTGGATTTGAATATTACTCGGTAATATTCAAATCCATACTAATAGTCTTCAACTTTTTTTCTATTCTATTGCACTTTTTGTTTGCGACTTTATGTCACATTCATATATGTGTTGTTATCTTCTTATTGTCCAATTTGCTTTTGTGTGTCTAACGGATAACTATTGATTTGGTATGCATATTTCAGTCTCTTTGAAATTTGGTCTGCAGATTTTGGTCCGGTCCGGTGCATCGATCCGTTCAACATATCAAGATCTTTGCATCGATTCGGCATTAAATCGATTTCGCATCGGTCAACATCATCGATCATCATATCAAGATTCATCAGATCGATTAGATTAATTTAAATAACACAAGATTGATAATGTTTCATAATTTGCAAATCGAATTTATCAAAGATCGATTCGAAAATCGATCAAAGAATCGATTCGGCTTATCGATATGCATCGATTTCAACATCGATCACCAACAGATCGATTCGGCCTCGATCTTCGGTTCGATTGGCTCGGATCTTGAATCGATTCAACATATCGATCTCGCAGAGTTCAACATCGAGATAAATCGAAAACTCGATCTTGAAACGATTAAGCATAAAAAACTCATGAATCAAAAGAATGGATGAAAGAATACATAGCAATTGATTTCTTCTTCGATTTTCGATTTCTTCTTCTTAACTTGTTCTCTCGTTCAACAACTTGTTATCTCGTAGATTAATTTAAATAACACAAGTTGATAATGTTTTGGCATAATTTATCGTGATTTTGATAATAATGCGGAAGGCTCGGGATAACGGATAGAGAAAAGATAATGAGACTTTGGAAGAAAATCGAAGAATATAGAAGTTAGATTCAATTTGGCGTGGACCAATGAGAGGAAGACGACAAGCCCCAAAAACCTCCAAAAATTTTAAAATAGTATGGATTTGAATGTGATTCTCTCCAACGGTAACATTCAAATCCAAACTATAAATACAAGTTCTTCCTTCATTATTGATTGTGGAAAAATCGTGAAACGCCCATCAAGCCAAATCATCTGACATTTCCACCATAGAACACAGAGCAAGAAATACACGCATATATTCAAGAGTGTTCTACCCTAGAACTAAGCACAAATGTAATATCCTAAGCTTAAAGAGATTTTCCCAACCTTAGCATTGAGGCTAAACAAATGTAAGGGAAAATCTCAACCTAGTTGGAAACCAAACAAATCTTTACCCAAACCCAAAAGTTAGGTTAAGTTTTTTTGCAAGAATTTCGGACTAGGGATTCTAGTTCTGATTTTTGGGATCGGTTGAGTGTGAACTCGGTAAACATCTAGCAATCCCGAAAGGGAGGGTAGGCAATCCCGTGAGGGTGATAAGTCCCGTTTGAGTGTGAACTCGGTAAATATCTGTTGGGTGTTGGACTAACACGTTAAACTAAGTCCAGTTGGTTAAGTTGGTTAGGTTGGTGTCCCATGAAGGGAAGAGTGGATGTAGGACGGGTTTCGTCGGAACCACTATAAAATCTTGTGTGTTCTTTACTGCTTTATGTTCTTACTTGTCATATGCATTTGATTATAAGCAAAACAACACACATCGTTCTTAAAACGCAAAAAAATAGAATCACTCTGCCCTAACCCATGTTTTATATGCATCACATGACATGTTTTCTTCAGCACGAGCAAATAGGTTTTCGACATAAATATCGGGACCATCAATTGGTATCAGAGCGGGTAGTTCAAAAGGTCACTGTTTTTCAATGTGAACATCAGAACTGATACCATCAATTGGTATCAGAGTGGGTTGTTCAAAAGGTCACTGTTCTTAAAATGCGAACATCTGAACTGATACCATCAATTGGTATCAGAGCGGGAGTTCAAAAAGTTCTTGATTTTCAAAGTAACCACCTGAACTGATCTTTTAAAAGAAAAACCTGATCTCTGTAAATGCATATATTTTAAATGTTTTGGCGTCATTATCAAAAAGGGGGAAATTGTTGGGATATTTTAGTTTTGATAAATTATTCCAAAACATTATCAACTTGTGTTTTTGAAACTAATCTACAGATAACAAGTTAAGGGGGAACGAGAGAACAAATTGAGGGGGAACTCATGAAATCAGAAGAAGATTATCGAGATCAGACGAGGCTGCAGACGAGAATGATCGAGATCAGATGAGTTAGATGAGTTCCGGAGTTAACTGATGAGCTGTGCAAATCAAATGTGAAGAAAAGCCAAAGCCAGCAAATAAGAAAAGAAGGTTGCAGATCAGAAGATGAACAGATGAGACTGATCAAGATCAGACGTGATTGAGATCAGATATGAAGAGGAGCAGATGAGACTGATCGAGGTCAGATGTGATCGAGATCAGATATGATAATCGATATGCTAACCCGATGTCTTGACCGATGCTATCCGATATGTTGATCTCGAAGAGTGTTGATCGATCGGTCGAAATTTGATCGAGATCAGAAAGAAGAAATCGATAGCTTTCGAGTCAATATGACGAGGGTCAAGATGTCCGAATTCGGAAGAGCTGAACTCAAGAAGCTCGAAAGTGTCAAGATGCCCGATCGATAAGGTCCATGAAGAAAAAGTCTCTTTGAATCAAGAAACACGAGACTCAATAAGTTCTTCAAGAACCGAAGGCTCGGATAACCCAAGGCTTAGATAAACTAAAGGCTCGGATGCTCGATAACTCAAGGCTCGGATAACTCAAGGCTCGGATAACTTGAAGGCTTCGGATAGAATCAAGATCCCGAGACTCGTAAGAAATCAAGAATATAGCCGTTAGATTCAACTGACGTGGACCAATGAGAGGTAGACGACAAGCCTGAAAAAGCTGCAAAATGCTACAAAATAGTATTGATTTGAATGTGATTCTCTCCAACGGTAACATTCAAATACACACTATAAATACAAGTTCTTCCTTCATTATTCGGTGTGAAAAAATGCGTGAAACGCCCATCAAGCCAAATCATCTGGCATTTCCACCATAGAACACAGAGCAAGAAATACAAGCATATATTCAAGAGTGTTTTACCCTAGAACTAAGCACAAATGTAATATCCTAAGCTTAGAGAGATTTTCCCAACCTTAGCATTGAGGCTAAACAAATGTAAGGGAAAATCTCAACCTAGTTGGAAACCAAACAAATCTTTACCCAAACTCAAAAGTTAGGTTAAGTTTGTTACCGCAAGATTTCAGACTAGGGATTCTAGTTCTGATTTCTGGGATCGGTTGAGTGTGAACTCGGTAAACATCTAGCAATCCCGAAAGGGAGGGTAGGCAATCCCGTGAGGGTGATAAGTCCCGTTTGAGTGTGAACTCGGTAAATATCTGTTGGGTGTTGGACTAACACGTTAAACTAAGTCCAGTTGGTTAAGTTGGTTAGGTTGGTGCCCCATGAAGGGAAGAGTGGATGTAGGACGGGTTTCGTCCGAACCACTATAAAATCTTGTGTGTTCTTTATTGCTTTATGTTCTTACTTGTCATATGCATTTGATTATAAGCAAAACAACACACATCGTTCTTAAAACGCAAAAAAATAGAATCACTCTGCCCTAACCCATGTTTTATATGCATCACATGACATGTTTTCTTCAGCACGAGCAAATAGGTTTTCGACATAAATATCGGGACCATCAATTGGTATCAGAGCGGGTAGTTCAAAAGGTCACTATTTTTCAATGTGAACATCTGAACTGATACCATCAATTGGTATCAGAGCGAGTTGTTCAAAAGGTCACTGTTTTTCAAATGCGAATATCTAAACTGATACCATCAATTGGTATCACAGCGGGAGTTCAAAAAGTTCACGATTTTCAAAGTGACCATCTGAACTGATCTTTTAAAAGAAAAACCAGATCTCTGTAAATGCATATATTTTAAATGTTTTGGTGCGTCATTATCAAAGGGGAAATTGGGATATTTTAGTTTTGATAAATTATTCAAAAACATTATCAACTTGTGTTTTTGAAACTAATCTACAGATAACAAGTTAAGGGGGAACGAGAGAACAAATTGAGGGGGAACTCATGAAATCAGAAGAAGATTATCGAGATCAGACGAGGCTGCAGACGAGAATGATCGAGATCAGATGAGTTAGATGAGTTCCGGAGTTAACTGATGAGCTGTGCAAATCAAATGTGAAGAAAAGCCAAAGCCAAAGAAATCGTAAGAGAAGGTTGCGGATCGGAAGATGAGCAGATGAGATCGATCAAGATCGACGCGGATCGAGATCGAGATATGAAGAGGAAAGATGAGGATCGATCGAGATCGGATGTGATCGAGATCGATATGATAATCGATATGCTAACCTCGATGTCTTGACCGATGTTATCGAATGTTGATCTGAAGAAGTGTTGATCCGATCAATCGAGCCGATCGATCGGAAAGAAGAAATCGATAGCTCGAAATAATATGACTCGAGGGTCAAGATGTCCGAATTGAGAAGAGTGAACTCAAGAAGTTTCGAAAGTGTCAAGATGCTGATCGACGCATACAAGGTCCGGCCAAGAAAAATTTGAATCAAGAAACCCGAGACTCAATAAGTTATCAAGAACCAAGGCTCGGATAACTCAAGGCTTAGATAAACTAAAAGGGGATGCTCGATAACTCAAGGCTCGGGGATAACTCAAGGCTCGAGATAACTTGAAGGCTCGAGATAGAATCAAGATCCCGAGACTCGAAAAGAAAATCAAGAATATAAATTATTAGATTCAAATTGGCGTGGACCAATGAGAGGTAGACGACAAGCCTGAAAAAGCTGCAAAATGCTACAAAATAGTATTGATTTGAATGTGATTCTCTCCAACGGTAACATTCAAATACACACTATAAATACAAGTTCTTCCTTCATTATTCGGTGTGAAAAAATGCGTGAAACGCCCATCAAGCCAAATCATCTGGCATTTCCACCATAGAACACAGAGCAAGAAATACAAGCATATATTCAAGAGTGTTTTACCCTAGAACTAAGCACAAATGTAATATCCTAAGCTTAGAGAGATTTTCCCAACCTTAGCATTGAGGCTAAACAAATGTAAGGGAAATCTCAACCTAGTTGGAAACCAAACAAATCTTTACCCAAACTCAAAAGTTAGGTTAAGTTTGTTACCGCAAGATTTCAGACTAGGGATTCTAGTTCTGATTTCTGGGATCGGTTGAGTGTGAACTCGGTAAACATCTAGCAATCCCGAAAGGGAGGGTAGGCAAGTGATAAGTCCCGTTTGAGTGTGAACTCGGTAAATATCTGTTGGGTGTTGGACTAACACGTTAAACTAAGTCAGTTGGTTAAGTTGGTTAGGTTGGTGCCCCATGAAGGGAAGAGTGGATGTAGGACGGGTTTCGTCCGAACCACTATAAAATCTTGTGTGTTCTTTATTGCTTTATGTTCTTACTTGTCATATGCATTTGATTATAAGCAAAACAACACACATCGTTCTTAAAACGCAAAAAAATAGAATCACTCTGCCCTAACCCATGTTTTATATGCATCACATGACATGTTTTCTTCAGCACGAGCAAATAGGTTTTCGACATAAATATCGGGACCATCAATTGGTATCAGAGCGGGTAGTTCAAAAGGTCACTGTTTTTCAATGTGAACATCTGAACTGATACCATCAATTGGTATCAGAGCGAGTTGTTCAAAAGGTCACTGTTTTTCAAATGCGAATATCTAAACTGATACCATCAATTGCTATCACAGCGGGAGTTCAAAAAGTTCACGATTTTCAAAGTGACCATCTGAACTGATCTTTTAAAAGAAAAACCAGATCTCTGTAAATGCATATATTTTAAATGTTTTGGTGCGTCATTATCAAAAAGGGGGAAATTGTTGGGATATTTTAGTTTTGATAAATTATTCAAAAACATTATCAACTTGTGTTTTTGAAACTAATCTACAGATAACAAGTTAAGGGGGAACGAGAGAACAAATTGAGGGGGAACTCATGAAATTAGAAGAAGATTATCGAGATCAGACGAGGCTGCAGACGAGACTGATCGAGATCAGTTGAGTTAGATGAGTTCGGAGTTAATCGATGAAGGCAAATCAAATGTGAAGAAAAGCCAAAGCCAGCAAATCAGAAGAGAAGGTTGCAGATCAGAAGATGAACAGATGAGACTGATCAAGATCAGACGTGATCGAGATCAGATATGAAGAGGAGCAGATGAGACTGATCGAGATCAGATGTGATCGAGATCAGATATGATAATCTGATATGCTAACCTCGATGTAATTGACCGATCTTTATCCCGATATGTTGATCCGAAGAAGTGTTGATCCGATCACCAAGCCGATCGTATCAGAAAGAAGAAATCGATAGCTCGAGTCAATATGACCGAGGGTCAAGATGTTTGAAGAAGAAGATTTGAACTCGAAGGCTTCAGAGTGTCAAGATGATCGACGATAAGGTCCGCCAAGAAAATTTCTTCAATCAAGAAACCCGAGACTTCAAGAAGTTCTTCAAGAACCCGGAAGGCTCGGATAACTCAAGGCTCGAGATAACTCAAGGCTTAGATAAACTAAAGGCTAAGATGCTCAGATAACCTGAAGGCTCAGATAACGTGAAGGCTCAGATAAAACTGAAGATCCTGAGACTCAAAAGAAACTGAAGAATATAGCCGTTAGATTCAGCTGACGTGGACCAATGAGAGGAAGACGACAAGCCCCGTTGCAAAAAAAGCTAGAATAGTATGAATTTGAATGTGATTCTCTCCAACGGTAACATTCAAATCCACACTATAAATACAAGTTCTTCCTTCATTATTCGGTGTGGAAAAATGCGTGAAACGTCCATCAAGCCAAATCATCATGCATTTCCACCATAGAACACAGAGCAAGAAATACACGCATATATTCAAGAGTGTTCTACCCTAGAACTAAGCACAAATGTAATATCCTAAGCTTAGAGAGATTTTCCCAACCTTAGCATTGAGGCTACACAAATGTAAGGGAAAATCTCAACCTAGTTGGAAACCAAACAAATCTTTACCCAAACCCAAAAGTTAGGTTAAGTTTGTTACCGCAAGATTTCAGACTAGGGATTCTAGTTCTGATTTCTGGGATCGGTTGAGTGTGAACTCGGTAAACATCTAGCAATCCCGAAAGGGAGGGTAGGCAATCCCGTGAGGGTGATAGGTCCCGTTTGAGTGTGACATCGGTAAACATCTGTTGGGTGTTGGACTAACACGTTAAACTAAGTCCAATTGGTTAAGTTGGTTAGGATGGTGCCCCATGAAGGGATGAGTGGATGTAGGACGGGTTTCGTCGGAACCACTATAAAATCTTGTGTGTTCTTTACTGCTTTATGTTCTTACTTGTCATATGCATTTGATTATAAGCAAAACAACACACATCGTTCTTAAAACGCAAAAAATTAGAATCACTCTGCCCTCACCCATGTTTTATATGCATCACATGACATGTTTTCTTCCGCACGCGCAAATAGGTTTTCGACATAAATATCGGGACCATCAATTGGTATCAGAGTGGGTAGTTCAAAAGGTCACTGTTTTTCAATGTGAACATCTGAACTGATACCATCAATTGGTATCAGAGTGGGTTGTTCAAAAGGTCACTGTTTTTCAAATGCGAATATCTAAACTGATACCATCAATTGCTATCACAGCGGGAGTTCAAAAAGTTCACGATTTTCAAAGTGACCATCTGAACTGATCTTTTAAAAGAAAAACCAGATCTCTGTAAATGCATATATTTTAAATGTTTTGGCGTCATTATCAAAAAGGGGGAAATTGTTGGGATATTTTAGTTTTGATAAATTATTCCAAAACATTATCAACTTGTGTTTTTGAAACTAATCTACAGATAACAAGTTAAGGGGGAATGAGAGAACAAATTGAAGGGGAACTCACGAAATCAGAAGAAGATTATCGAGATCTGACGAGGCTGCAGACGAGACTGATCGAGATCAAATGAGTTAGATGAGTTCCGGAGTTAACTGATGAGCTGTGCAAATCAAATGTGAAGAAAAGCCATTGCCAGCAAATCAGAAGAGAAGGTTGTAGATCAGAAGATGAACAGATGAGACTGATCAAGATCAGACGTGATCGAGATTAGATATGAAGAGGAGCAGATGAGATTGATCGAGATCAGATGTGATCGAGATCAGATATGATAATCTGATATGCTAACTCGATGTAATTGACCGATCTTTATCCCCGATATATTGATCTGAAGAAGTGTTGATCTGATCAGTCGAGCTGATCATATCAGGAAAGAAGAAATCAGATAGCCTGAGTCAATATGACCTGAGGGTCAAGATGTTTGAATTCAGAAGAGCTGAACTCAGTAAGCCTGAGTGTCAGTATGCCTGATCAGACAAGGTCCGTTGAAGAAAAGTCTGCTGAATCAAGAAACCTGAGACTCAGTAAGTTACTGAAGAACCTGAAGGCTCAGATAACCTGAAGGCTTAGATAAACTAAAGGCTCAGATGCTCAGATAACCTGAACGCTCAGATAACCTGAAGTCTCAGATTGAACTGAAGATCCTGAGACTCAGAAGAAACTGAAGAATATAGCCGTTAGATTCAGCTGAAGTGGACCAATGAGAGGAAGACGACAAGCCTGAAAAAGCTGCAAAATGCTACAGAATAGTATTGATTTGAATGTGATTCTCTCCAACGGTAACATTCAAATACACACTATAAGTACAAGTTCTTCCTTCATTATTCGGTGTGGAAAAATGCGTGAAACGCCCATCAAGCCAAATCATCTGGCATTTCCACCATAGAACACAGAGCAAGAAATACACGCATATATTCAAGAGTGTTCTACCCTAGAACTAAGCACAAATGTAATATCCTAAGCTTAGAGAGATTTTCCCAACCTTAGCATTGAGGCTACACAAATGTAAGGGAAAATCTCAACCTAGTTGGAAACCAAACAAATCTTTACCCAAACCCAAAAGTTAGGTTAAGTTTGTTACCGCAAGATTTCAGACTAGGGATTCTAGTTCTGATTTCTGGGATCGGTTGAGTGTGAACTTGGTAAACATCTAGCAATCCCGAAAGGGAGGGTAGGCAATCCCGTGAGGGTGATAGGTCCCGTTTGAGTGTGACATCGGTAAACATCTGTTGGGTGTTGGACTAACACGTTAAACTAAGTCCAATTGGTTAAGTTGGTTAGGATGGTGCCCCATGAAGGGATGAGTGGATGTAGGACGGGTTTCGTCGGAACCACTATAAAATCTTGTGTGTTCTTTACTGCTTTATGTTCTTACTTGTCATATGCATTTGATTATAAGCAAAACAACACACATCGTTCTTAAAAAGCAAAAAAATAGAATCACTCTGCCCTCACCCCTGTTTTATATGCATCACATTACACAAGTCTTCCGCACGTATGTGTTTTCCACATAAATATCGGGACCTTCACTCCTCCTTGCCCCAAGCAAGCAGGTCATCCAAAAGAAGGACGAACAAAATCAGCACTTGAGTCTTCATCGTCGAACTTGAAGAAGAAAAAGAAGAAGAAGAAGACATCATGTTCGATTTGTAAAGGCACAAACCATAACAGCGCTACGTGTAAAATACATGTTCCATTTGTTACGATGGTAGAAGATGCAGAGTCATGCGATGTGGAGGGTACGCCTAAACAACCTAAAGCTCGCAGGTGTTCCTTGTGTCGGGGAACTGGTTATACGAAGAGGAAATGTCCAAAGCCGACCGTACGTTGATTCTACTGTCCCGAGTGTGTTGACCTTAATGTTGGCATATATTTAGGAAGTGTTGACACCATATCTATTAGGTATGTGTTCTAAAAGCATTGTGTTCTCAAAGCATTGATGTTGGAACTTGTAATAAATTGATTTTATCAGTTATTTTTTTTAAACCCGAGTGTGTTGGCCGTGATGTCGGCATATAGTTGTCAACTATTTAGGACATGTTGGCACGTATTAAGCAGGAAAATAAGACGTGTAAACATATGTATGCATGCATTATACGTTGTGTGCATGCTCAGGCATTGATGTTGGAACATGTAATAAGTTGATTTTATCATTATTTTTTCTTTTTACCCGAATGTTGATTACTTGGAACATATGCCGTTAGTTAATATAAGTTTGTCACTTATAAAACAACGAGTTAAGATAACATAACATATTTGTGAATTTGGTGAATGATTTATAGGGAAAGAAATATGTACACCAACATCCTGGACTGTGTTGGCCTGAATGTCGGCGTAGAGTTGGCATATATTTAGGAAATGTTGGCACGTATTAAGCAGGAAAATAAGACGTGTAAACATATGTATGCATGAATTATAAATTGTGTGCGGGCTCAGGCAAACATGTAATAAGTTGATTTTTTTAACCAGAATGTTGATTACTTGACTAATATGTCTGACTTTGTTAGCCGGGATGTCGGCATGTAGTTGGCTTATATTTAGGGAATGTTGGCATGCCATGTATTAAGCAGGAAAATGCGACATGTAAACATATATGGATTATAAATTATGTGATCAGACATTGATGTTGGAAGTTGTAATAAATTGTTTTATTAGATTTTTTTTTTAACCCTGATGTTGATTACTTGACTAATACCTCTAACGTTAGTTAATGAAAGTTTGTCACTTATAAAACAAGGAGTTAAGATAACATAACATATTTGGTTAATAATTTTGAGGAAGACAAATATGTATACATTATAAATTGTGTGCTCAGACAAATATAACATAAGCGTGTGTTGGCGAGAGATGAAAAAACTTATAGTTGGCTTATATTTACGTAATGTTGGCACGCCCTTTATTAAGTAGGAAAATACGAAGTGTAAACATATGTATGCATTATAAATTGTGTGCTCAGGCATTGATGTTGGAACTTGTAATAAGTTGATTTTATCAAATATTTAATAATTTTGATGTTTACATGTTAGTTCATGTAATTTGTTAATTATAAAGCAACGAGTTAAGATACCATAACATATTGGTGAATGATTTTTTTATTTTTTGGTAGAGAAATAAGTATACCAATGTCCTGACTGTGTTGGGCATACTGTGGGCATGTAGTTGACATATATTTAGGAGGTGTTGACACTGTAATATCTAGACATGAAATTACGATGTGTAAACATATTTATGCATGTGTAAACATATTTATGCATATGGATACGTAATATATGTTGGCAATTTCCCAGTCTGGGTACCAAATAATGAAAATACACAACTAAATTTAACACATCTGAATAGTTGTTCGAATAGTTTTTTGAATAGTCAACAACGAGATTTGTCCTAGTAGGCAAACAGCTGCGCACAAAATGCTTTTCTAAACATCCCACACATTTTCAGATCAATGTGATCAAGTTCACGAGCCGTGACCAGACATTCTAGGAACTTGATGCACATTATTCCACAATCACTTTTATCGATTGGTATTGGTGGAGTATCTCCACTTCTCTCTATCGTCCAATGTTTTGATTCGTCCACCGGCCTAACCCAAACGTCACCCTGGTTACACAAGGATGACAACATTTCTGCTATGTTCTGAAATTTTTTGAGCATCCCTTTTAGCTAACGATTTTCTTTTGTGATTGGGTCATATACTACAATATTTCGTGTGTGGATGTTAAGCCGGTAAAGCACAAAATGACCCTTGGAGAATTTTGCAACACCATACACTGTCTCTGCCTTTGACCAATGCAAGTTATAGCCATCATTTTGAAGCTCACCGGTTATGCACTTCATTATTTCCTCATCAACTGTCCACCAATCCCAATTTTCATTCTATTTTTGGCTTGACGACCAAGTGGTGTACATGTCTGTTAACTTTTTCTGTTGAGATAATAGTTAAATTGTATCATATTACCAAATGAAAAGGAAAATGAAGAAAATATCAAAATCTAAATCAACTCAACGTACCCATAAAAAGCTTTCAACCACATTCCAGCTTTGGAGGAATTTATCAGGCCACAACTTTGACTTTTTTACAACGACAAGTAGTAGTGAATCGATTTGCTATAAATTAACCATAATCACAACTTGGCTATTAAGAGAAGACTAATTTTAAACTAATCATATAAAAGCTCATAAATATATAACTTACCTCCTCGTTCAGCCATCCAGTTGTTTCCCATAAGGAACTGAACCACGTGGACACGACCTTACAATTTCCACAAGTTAGGTCAACAAGTATTTCTTCATTTTTCTTTGCCATCGTCCACCATATGTCAAATTCCTGCATTTTTTTTATCATCACTTGGCTCCATGGGATCGTACATTGACAATATTGTATTGGTCCGTTTGTTCTTCTTTTGTTTTTTTGCAACACGGTGTGTAGGGTCTGTGTATGGACTGAGAAGTGTTGTCCATAGCCTTTTGCTACGCCTTGTGCTGTATTTAACCTCTTCAGCTCTGTCAATTTTTTTTTTCAATTTTCTTCTTCCCCTTCCTCCTCACCACTCTTTGTATCTCCAATTCCAAACCCACACTCTCAACATTCTCAATATTTTTTTTCAGAACTTACATGCAACAACTCATTGGGGGACCACCGTTGTTTGTACAGTCTCGTTCTGATAATTATCAAGCTGTTTATTAAAAGCACAAATATTATAAACAATGATTGATTAACTCCCTGGAAGAATAAATATTTAATTAACTTACTATGATTTTATTAACCGTCGTAGTATAACCGACGTCATCATGTTCAAAAAAGAATCCCTGATCACTAGTTGGAAAATCATCACGCGATGTCTGAAATTTGTTAATGTCAGATAGATAACAATGTACACCAACCATGAAATAATAAATGTAAACAACTCAACATCATAACTTGGAATTTGTCTTCTCCAATTTCATGTCCAACATCCGGAGACATTTCTACATCTTCTTGTATATCGTCCTGTCATTGGTTGTTTATTATTAACGGTTCAAATAAGGAATATGGATTACATTTATTAAACTTTAATACAAAAAAACCTTGGATTGATGTTCTTCTTTTTCTTCAACTTCTTTATCTTCAACAGACGGTGACCCTGCATTCTGTTCCCTGCAATCTGCTGGAACTGTTAGTCCAATATGATCCATTATTATTTTCAACATTCCAACAATTGCATCATGTTTTCCAGCAATCTCAGTCTGTCGAACTTTTATTTCGTCTATTTCAGCTTTAATACTCTTCTCAGAACTTGTGTTTTGGTATATCCAGGCTTTGTTTTATGTTCATGGTCCTCCGATTCACTTTCCTCATCAGTATCGATAGTCAGCCGACGCTTACCTTTACTTCGTCTAGTTTTTACTGATGTACGAGGTACAGTTGGAGGTGGGGGTGGTGGTGGATGTTCGGCTTCCCACTGCACAGAGCTTAAGTAATAGTGAAATTTCTTCTCGCATTCCGTTGGTTCCAACCTTTGATTCACATGTATCTTGATCTGTACATAACATTTACATAGAAAAAATAATTAGAAATTGAAATACAAAATAATAACATAGATTATTTATAACATTAAATATGTTGAAACATATTGCACGTACATTCCGTTTGTCACCTGATGTTGATGATATGAATATGTGTTTCATCATATCATTCAATGTAACTTTATCCTTGCATGTCCACCACATCATTCTCAGGTAATCCTTGTTTGTTTCTGCAGTCCGGGATGCACTAAAATCACCAATGGCAGGGATTGCTTCGTAGGCCCATGTCTGTAGTGCATGTACAAATCCATAGCAGTCTATATATGGCCTCTTTAGTTCATCCAAGCATCTTGCAATCACATTTTTTTCCTCTACCCTTTCAATAATTTCACGTATATTCTTCACAAGGAACTCGTAAGCTAAACGTCCCCATGGGAAGACCGGTAACCAATGAAAATTCTTGAGAGCCAAATTATGCCAAACGGTCATTGACATTGAAGACTATCTTAGACCTGCATTTGATCGTGTCTTGTATGTACATAATAGACACGTATAGTTGCCCTTGAAATTGTATACTCGGCAACTTTAGAAACTGCCCAAAACATGATTTTTTGATTTTTTTTTCTATTTTGTACCCCTAAACCATTCCTTATTGTCGACACAACTTTGTCGATATCAGCTGGAGTGTGAACTTTTGCAGGAATACAATCATTTATGTCAAACATGGCCATTATTAACTACAACATGTTACAAATTAAATTAACAAATTGTTGTATGTAATTTACCAGGTACGGAGCCAAAATAAACTGAGCATTGATCTATCATAGCTAAACTACATTTATAATACATTTTTAGTAATTTCCTTTTAAATATACAACATCATAACATAAAGAAAATGAAATTTTCATGTTACAAATATATCATATCAATTTCCTATTAAAAATAGAATATGTTATAATGTTGGCATTAATAGTTAACAACAAAGAGTTATTTTAGTAACATCACACAAAAAATAAAAAAGACTTATTGGGTTAATTGCTAATAAATTATACTTATACATTTAAAAAATGAAGAAAAATTATTGTATGATATATATACACACATATACAAGTTAAAAAGTAATTTATTTAGTTGCTTTTATTTGAGTTGTATTTGGAAACCGTTCCACCACTACTCCCTATATATAAACCAGTTATAATTTATTTTTAAAGGAAGAATTGGAACTGTTCACCTTCCAAGCACATTAATCTATTTTTTGGAATAAAATTCGAAACTGTTCAACTACTCCTGTATATAAATTCTGCAAACGTATCAACTTCATTTTCCACTATAAATACACAACCAATGTTTGCAAATTTTTATTCTCACCATTATATATTTTTAGTCAATAACTATCATATCTCGTTCTTCAATTTTCAATCAGTTCAAAGCAGTTCTATAATGGTAATTCACATTACTTATAGAATGATTAGGTTTTATACTTACAAATAAATAAGTATCTGATACATTTCATCAAATGCTTGTATTTGCTAACATTATATAGATCCATGGTTGCAAGATAAAAGCCAAGTTTATCAGATGATTGGGGATGTGACAAAAAGTGTTGCCGAATTTGTGAAGCAGAACGAGATTCATTTTTCTTTTTTAAGTTTTACATGTTTTATCGTACTGATTTTCTAACATAAGATTTTAAAACAATGTGAAACAGAAGAAGAGATATGTTATTCAACTGATGAACGAGAAGATGAAAATGGCTATAGATAAAGCATTCGTTATGGATTTGAGACTCATTCATTTACGAATGAGGAGAGAATCAGCCGTATCAGAAATAGAAATTTTAAAGGTTGAGGGAATGATTGAGTTGCGGAGGACCTGAAGGAAAATGCGGATCTTAGTGATGAGGAAATGAAAGGTTTGCTTAATTTGGGTGGGCGTAGTAATTAGTGAAAGGTGTACAATTAATTATGTTACATTTCATATCTATTAATGAATTAGTATAATTATTCCAGTACCGTTTCCATTTATTTTCAGTTTACAATTTGGCAGTATCAATTATCATTTATTTCATAAAAAAATTGATTCGACAAGTGAAACAAAACACTTTGCCTATTTATTTCATACTCAATGAATGATTATAATGTTCATAAACAGAAACACAATAACCCAAATACAAAACCCTATGTCCCCCTGAACAATTTATTAGTTGATCTACACATTTCAAAATGTGTTAAACCAATTACTCTAAAAACCCATCATGAAATCTACATAAATGAACAATTTATCGATCTTTATCCACAACAGTTTGAATAATATGATTATAACACGAACGGCTGAAAAATAAAGTTCAATTGAGTCGTGGTTACCTTGAATTATTTATGGGCAATTAATGAATCAAATGGAATTGCCAAATGTTCGCGTTTGAAGCCGAGAGCAGACCGCCACCAATTTTATCTTACTCCGTTTGACAGAAGACAAACACGACTCGGAACCGGAGGCAGGTGATGATATGTTGAGAGTATGGCTAAAGTTATTAAAGGCATTAACAAGTAATTTTGTTTTGGGCTTTATATTTCGGGCCTTGAACTTATAATTTTTAATAGGCCCATTGTCCAGTACCGTGTAAATATGGGCCTTCACAGAAATTATGAAACAATATTAATTAACAATTTAATCATACGAAATTATACAATCAATTAACCATTATGTCAATATAAATTACAAAATCATAAAATACACCTTCAAATAGTTATTGCATATCGCTTTGTTGTCTTAAAAGCCAATCTGACATGGTTGGTTGTAATGATGGAGTTGGGAACAATATTGTTAACATATCCCATAATGGTTCATCAGAGTCTTTATAAGAATTTGACTGTTCATCCACCTAATTTAAATAACACCATCAACAATAAAGATTAGTTGACAAATATGTAAATAAAAATTTTATAAAGTAAATAACATATAAATAATAAAACACGAACAACTTACATCCAACCAAAATTCCCATATCTCTGGAGTTGTTACAATCGTAGTGAAATCTCTATCCCATACTGATCGTCCCTTCGTGTTTATCATCATGGACCAGCAATCATGCCTTGTTTTGAATGATGCAACTCGATGTGCAACATTAGTTGTGTTGTATTTTTTTTTTGTAAATTTTTTGATTCAATTTCATAGTAACATTCATAATAGCTTGACTGCTCTCTATTGCTTCAAATTTCCAATTTCCAATTGAATTCTCATGCAACAAGTACGTAGCAAGTGCAAAGTCAACTTCAGGCGTCCATAAACTATTATTTTTGCACCTCTCAAAATTGTTCTTTGGCATCCAAGACCGAAGCATATTTTTTGTGAGTACATTTGTGGTAGTGATAGAAATTGAGACAAATATTAGGTATTTATAAGCCAATAGTTTTAGCCTTTGATCTTTGGTTGTTGCCTTGGCCTTAACTATACTATTGTTCGGGTGTATTTTGAAATTAAGAGACCCACTAAAATCAAATTGAGAAAGGAAACATCCATTAATTCAAAAGAAAAATAAACAAATAAGCACAAGTCAATTATCGGGTCATTCAACCTGTCAAATCAATGTGCATATGTGCAGTAGCGCAGCGGCTAGAGCCTAGAAAGCCGAACACTGCACACAATTTATCTATATTCTATATATTATTCAAATATATTTAGCAAATATACACACACATACTCATCACACATGTACGCAAACTATACATAGACAATGGAATTATGAAAATAAATACAACTTCCAAGATAGTTATAATGATGACCCATCAACATCTGTAGCATACTTTAAAAAATTATTACATTATTATTATAATTTATGTTTTATAAAATAATATTCATAACAAATTGATGTTTAATTGATATTTTAATTTTCGTAAATAAATTAATAATAAATTTAGATTTTGAGAGCACTAAATATTATTATCATTGAAAAAATATACGTTTAATTTACAAATGTATAAGATATACATTTGTCAACTATAGTTTGTATTATTATTAACGTTATGATAATAATAATTAATCAAATTGATATAAAATAAACTGGGCACAGTAATATATAACATAAAGTAAACAGTAAACATAAATTTTAATTACCAACTGTAAACAAAAGATAACAGTGCAATGATTTTATAACATAGATAGCAAAATACAGTTTTTCCTTAAGCATTATGGTTCAAAATATTCATCACACATGATAGATAGATAGATAGATAGATCATATATATATATACATGATAGATAGATAGATAGATAGATAGATACGGGAACCGTGACAAATCACATTTCAGAAATATCTTTCAAATGTCCATTGTAGTCATTTTCAGCCACAACGAGTTTTTCCTTTGCTTTGGAGAGTTTTGCAACCACATCTTCCCTTGCACTCTGACCCACTGCCTCGTCAAAGTCAGCGTCCTAGATCGTGATCCTAAACTGAAGGGGATGAACCTTCTCAAGCAAGACTGTAGCCTTCGACATCTTAAGCTTGAGACGAAGCTTTTCCAACTTGAAAAATCAAAACAATAAAATATATATTACAAGAATTGCCCAATATAAATAATTCAAAGCAAACTAACATATCATTAAATAAACCAATACATCTTGCATGGACGACAAAATATTGAGTGTACTCTCACGGCGAGCCGCGCATAGCTCCATCAATCGCTCAAAGCTTGTTTCCTAAAACAATAACAAATTAGGTTAACAAGATGCATATGCTCAAAGCTTGATTCCTAAAATATTAAATCTTGACAGTTGATATAATGAGGTAAAGAAGGATTACCCTTGACATTTCCAGAGATGTTGTTGATATGAATGTTTGTAATGAACTTATGAACACAACATTTATTTATATGGAGTGGGATTTATGTAATATGCAAAATAAATAAGGGAACTAATTTGTACATTATAGTAATTGTACGTCCCGAACGGGTTTTAGTGAGGGTTGAAGTCTAGAGGGGAGGGGTGAATAAACTTCACAACTTTTCGTGGATCAGGTGTGATTTGCAAGTATGCCTGATCAGGGTGCGATGAGAATCAGTTTGGACTGATATCCGACTTACTGATTTGTCAAGCAAATCAGTTCGCCGTCTATCAGTTTAACTGATGGTGCAGAAGATTAGTTAACCCGTGTGAAAACCAGTTTTAAACAAATAAGGATTCTGACCAGTAAAGTTCAGATCAGATGACAAGGGCGTCAAACTGATCAGATCAGTAGCTTGATGATAATCTGATCCAGGTACAGAATATGCATGCAGATAACAAGAGTAGTGTGCAAGTAAGTGTAAAGCAATGTAAAGGCACACGATTTATAGTGGTTCAGACAACTTGTCCTACGTCCACTCTTCCCTATCAGCAGGGGCACCAACTTAACCAATTGGACTTAGATTATTGTGTTAGTCCAACACAGCACAACCAACAGATGTTTCACGAGTTCTCACTCAGCTAATCCCAGAAATCTGATCTAGAAACCCTAGACAGAAATCTTGCTATAACAAACTTAACCTAACTTTTGTTTGGGTATAAGATTTGTGTTTTTCCAACTGGAATACTATCCTATCTTTTAAATATCCTAAAGCTAGAGGATAAGTATTCTATGCTAAGAACTATGGGATGAACACTTAAGAATAAATCTTGAGTTTGTGTTCTTTGTGCGGAAATCTCTTGAGAGCTTGAGCTTGAGTATTATTTCCGTTACCTTACTCTGAAGGTTGATCCCATATTTATAGGCCCGATTTCGAATTAGCCATTGGAGAGCAATTCGAACTTCGGTCTATTTTAGGTAGGCTTGCAGACTTGATTTGATGTGCTCAGAAAGGCCATGCCCTCTTCGTGCAATATTGTCCTTTCTAGCCATTTGGCATTGATACACCATATCCTGCATTCGTCAGAACCTTACATACGTGTCGACTTCTAAGTGGTTAACAAGTACACTTATTCGGCACCTTGAAAAGCCATCAAATTAAAGATTCTTCTGGTCTGAACCACTTCGTATACTTTAAGGATAAGATGATATGCTTATCACGGTTCTCACTTATCCTCTACTGATTTGTTGTCAATGAGATCAGTAGACTTGAGTCTTCTGATAAAGTTGTCTTAGCTGCAACCTATCGACTCTGCTGTGTCTTTATAGAGTAGATCTTCTGATGTGCTTCAGATCTTCTTTCTGATCTTTACTGCTTCATATTGAGTTCCCCCTCAATATGTGATCTAGTCTAATTCTTCAGCTGTCTAACATGTTCAGTTGGTTTCCTATCCTTTTCATCAGTCGACTAACAGGTTCGACTGGTCCTATTACAACTGTTTTGGAACTTCTATCAAAACAAAATTTTTCCAACAATTTCCCCCTTTTTGATGGAACCAAAACCAATTGGAAAGGATGTTGAACACAACTTTAAGCAGAATAAATAAAAGAGACAGTTCATCAGAAGACAATGAGAGTTTATCTTAAGATCAGAGAAACTAAAATATTTCATTGATAAGTTATAATCATTACAGGTACAAAATGAGAATATTCTAGTCTGACCTTACAAAAGGTCTCCTGAATCAATATCTCTCTTCCATCGGAACTTCACAGAAATCGAAGAGCCTAGCCTTGATTTCATCTACCTTGCTCTCATCAGTGATATCATCTTGCTCGAGGCATTTGTTGATAGTTGCATTGAAGGCAATCTTTTCCAGCTTCCCATCTAGTGTCTTCTTGTATTCCATCACTTCAAGGTCTGGTGCAACTGGTGTACAGCTCAACCTCTTTGCTTCCCTCATGATATTAGCAAAGAACATGGGATGCTTGTTACTCAACCAATCCCTGAATATTTCATTCTTGTCTTCATTGGTTGGGATAACTTGGTTGATGTATGCTGATATGTACCACTCTCCTTTGATCACTCTCCACTTCTTGGCCATATTCTTGTCAGGTCTTACGATGAGATCCACATCTGCATCCAGAATGGGCTCAACGAAGTGCGATCCTTCACCTTCTCCAGCAACAAGGCCTTTCTTCTTCTTCAGTAGAAAAGCTTTATCCAGCTTTGCTTCTTCCTCTCTTCTGCGCTGCCTTTCATAGTCTGCTTTCTTCTGCTCTTCAACTTTCTTCTTTCCCAGCAGATCTGATGTCTTCTTCTTCGCAACAACTGGTTTCTTGCCCTTCTTCTTAGCTGGTTCATCAGATTCGGTCGATGATGAGATGACTTCAGCTCTTTCCAGCTGTGCTGCTGCCTGGGCATCTTTCCTCATCATTTTTTGTCCAGTGTGATCTGGATGCCCACAACAAAATTCTCCACCTGATTTAGCCTGTCCTGAACATCAGCATCCTTCTCCTCTTCCCCCTTTTTGGTTCCCTCAAAAAGAGCCTTCAGCTCAGTACCGAGGTTTCCAATCTTGGTGGAAAGTTCTTGTTGAAGATTTTTCATAGCAGGGGATTCAGCTTCAGTTCCAGGCAGAGCTTGTCCGACAACAGTTAGCATGGATTCTTGTGCCTTATCTACGATTGTGCTGACTTTGTCGAACAACCCATCAAGCTTGTCAGCAGTAAAGTTTGCCTTTTTGTATGCAACAGTGAGTTCTTCTTGCAGCTTGGTCATCTTGGCCACCTGCTCATTCATCAGCAAGGTGAACTGTTTATTCCTGCTTTCTTCAATCTCAGCCATATTCCTTGTCATCTCCAGCATTTTATCAGCAGTTGTATCCCTGATATCTTCACTCATCCTCATGCAATGCTGGGATACAAACTCTCGTTCTGTGCAGGTGACTTTTTTTGATTTGCTTGGGGACGAAGAAGCTGACATCATCTCTGAACATATGAGCCATGTTCGCCCGGAAAGTGTTCTTAATGTACTTCATCAGATTCTCCTCGAATGATGGAGAAGTTTGTAGAATCTGCATCACCTGACCTGCTGATGTCGAGGGTCCTTCAACCTCTATCTCCTCAGCTTGACTTCCTCCAGCAGTCAGGTCTATCACATTTTCGGCTGATTGTGCCTCAGCTGATGGGGACTTTGCCGCATCTCCCACACCAGCGTCATTGGCAGCTACTTCAGTTTCCTCCGGCTCCTCCACAATGATCATTTCTTTTGCCGTCCGCTCTGTATCGGCCATCTGCTCAAATAACTCCTCAATCTGAATTGGCCCTCCAGAATCAATCTCTTCTTCAACCATTCTCATCTGCTACATAGCCCGACTGTACTTAACCATTTTGTGAGTTAGCTCTCTATGCATCGGAGTGTCTGGCATCCCCAGCTTTCTGGTTATCAGTTCGGCCACAACATCATCAGACAATAAGTCAGTAGCTGTCTCAACCTCAGCAATCTTTCGCATCTCCAATTCATAGTCCAAGAAGGGACGAACTCCACCCTTCTGCTCCAGAACAGTCCCAAAATCTTCAAATTTCTTCAACCTGATATCTCTCCAGGTAAGAACATCAAGGACTGTTTCTCTGGCTTCCTGCTTGACATTCAATTCTGGATATCTTTCATCCAGCATCTTCTCCAATCTCCTTCGAATAATCTTTTCAGTGAAGGAAAAGATTTCAGGTTCTGGCTCAGCTTCAGGAGAGATTGGTGGAGAAAAGGTAACCATTGTCAAGGTCTCAAGATCATAAATTGGAGCTCTGGATGAAATGACTGGTTGATCAGATGCAGCTGATGTTGTTCTTTGCTGAGTCTCAGATCGAGCAACAGCTGGAGCAGCAGTAGACTTTGACCCCTAACCTGCACCCCTTGGAGGTAGCTTGCTGATGGGCACATTGTCATCATTCGAGTCGGATGACTCATCAACCAGACCTAATCCCTTGGACTTCCCTTTTCCAGCAACATGTACACTTGGTGCAAATTTTGTCTTCTTTGCTGCCGGTTCCTTTAGAATAATCCCTTTCTCAGGCTTTCGGGAACCATTTTTCCTCTTCTGTCCTACTGCCCCCTTCTTCTTGACTTCAGTAGCTAGTTTAACAGCAACTTCAACATCGTCATCAGCTAGACCAGGAAGAGCTTTATCCAAGATAAACATCTTCTTGTATGAAAGAACATACAGAATCATTTCGTCATCGACTTTGAGCAGCATTGTGATCTTGGCTACAAGGACAATCTTTCCTCCCTTCTCAACAAACTTGGTTGATTCCTCCAGCAATCTCCTCTTCAGAAAACCCAACCAATCAATATTTGCTTTATCGATTATTGCATTCATTATTCTGGCTTTCTCATGGGTAACTGCATCCAAGCTATATGAAATCCCCGCGATCACTTTCTGCACAACATCGAACAACAATCGATATTTTCTTCTAAGCGTAGGTTTCTTGAAGCCCTTAGTGTGATGAGAATCAGCAGGGCGAAGGAGATTCTTGATAACACCACTCTCTTCCGCGGCACGATATGCATCAAGCATAATTCCATCCTCTGGTGCCGAAAGTCGGAAAATTCGGTAAAGGTCTTCGTCGGTGATTTCCAGATGTTCGCCTTGAACTTCTGAATACAGGACACCTTCATGTTCTCTCAAATTATAGAGGAATTCAAGAAAACCATCGAGAATAATGGAGTCGGCACTCGCGGAGCAATACGTCTTCAATCCGCACTCTCTTAGAAGCTTTAAAATTTCAAGTGATTCAGGATCGGTCGTCGTCCTAAAATCCACACATCTGTCCTCAACAACCTCGTCAACAAAGTCCCTAAAAATTGGATCTTTAGGTTCCTGTGTGTATTGAGACGAAGAGTGGGTGGTCTATGCAACTTGTCTAACCTTTGGTGCCATTTCTGAAAAAAAAATATTCTCATTAATCACGGAGAAATATGCAAATAGATATATATGTATATATGTGTACCAAAAGCGAGTAAGAACAAAAATCCTAAATCAATTACCAAATCTCAACCAAATTTTGAAGAAGGTATAAATAAAACGATTTGGGATAAAATTTTGCAGAAGAATTCAGAGAGTTAGAGCGAGATAGCAATTTGCAGAGAGAAAAATGTGAATTTTGTAAAGTGACGAAGTGGGAAGGGTTTTGGAAATAAAAACGAGAGGGAAAAACATAATCATTTTGAAAAATGGAAACCAAAACGACGTCTAATCGCAATCAACGGTGTTGATGAGGCGGTTTAGAAAAGTGGAAATCGTGAGGTCTAGGAAAAACATAGGCCGTAGCTTTTGGATTTTAAAAAGGGTAATTAATGCGTTTAATACAAGAGCCTCGCGTCCGCATTTAATGAAAAGTCAGTACGACGTCATTTTTATATTAATAAGAGTAAATGGCATATAAATGAAAATAGAAAATAGCAAAGGATAAGGAATTCGTATCTGATTGACTGATATTGTAATCAACCAATTACCACTTAAGAAGAATCTTGTCCCTCCTTTTTGTTTTCTAGTATGTTGATCTTAAATTACTCTCTAATCCTTAGTACTTTCCCAACAATGTGTTTGGCTCAATTAATTCCCTCTGTTCTGATCCTATCAGTTGAAGTTCCTTCTTCAACTGTTCTTTGTTTCTGATCAGTACTCAATTGATCCTACCTGATCAGATGAAGTTCCCCCTTCATCTGTCCTTCCTTTATGATCTGTTCCCAACTGATCTCTTTTGATCAGATGAAGTTCCCCTTCATCTTTCCTTCCTTTATGATCAGTTCCCAACTGATCTCTTTTGATCAGATGAAGTTCTCTTTTCATCTGACCATCTTTCCTGATCAGTCTCTTAACCAACTGGTGTTTGAGATTAATCCACCAAAGTAATCTGGTGCATCTTCTCCTAAGTCCAGTAAACCTAGCTCATTGCATAGTTCTCTGAATCTGACTTCAGCTAGTGGTTTGGTTAAGATATCGACTCTTTTTTGCTTATCGGTATGGATCTTTTCCATTCGATGTTCTTCTTTTTCGCATGGTCTCGAGATAAAGTGGTGTCGATGTCTACATGCTTGCATCTTTGTGTAGAAGGCGGGTTACGAGTGATAGCAATTGCACTATTACTGTCATAGAAAATAGGCACATTCATAGCTACAATGTTATAATCCCTCATTTGCCGACATAGCAGAAAGCGATTTGGGAGCAACAACTTCCTCGCTGACCATATATTACGCTTGGTAGTAGATAGGGCAACAGATGTCTGCTTCTTAGAGAACCATGAGACCAAATTTTGCTTCCCAAAAAACCGACAGTGCAGAGGTTGATTTTCTATCTACCCTACAACCTCCATAATCAGAATCGGAGTACCCACTAAGCTCTAGATTATCATCTGCTGGATACCATAAACCGAGATTTACAGTACCCTTCATATACTTAAGAATTCGCTTAGCTGCATCCAGGTGGCTTTGCTTGGGATTAGCCTGAAATCTGGCATATACACCTACTGCGAAGGTTATATCTGGTCTGCTTGCAGTCATGTATAATAATGATCCAATCAAAGCCCTATACTCTTTATGATTAGTTTTCTTACCACCTTCATCTGGATCCATTTTGAAAGAAGTCATCATTGGAATTCTGGTTTCCTTGCAATTCTGAACACCATACTTAGCCAATAAATTCCCTGTGTATTTCGCCTGGCAGATGAAGATCCCTGTGTGAGCTTGTTTGACTTGAAGACCTAGAAAGTAGCTCATCTGACCCATCATGGACATCTCAAATTTTCCTTGCATCAGTTTACTAGATTTCTCACATAGCTTCTGATTAGGAGAACCAAAGATTATGTCGTCCACATAGATCTGAACCATCAGAATATCTTCCCCATCCTCTATTCTGAACAAGGTCCTATCAATTAAGCCCTTGGTGAAACCATTTTCTGTCAAGAACTGGGATAGTGTATCATACCATGCTCTAGGAGCCTGTTTCAGTCCATAAAGAGCTTTTCTTAAACGGTACACTTGGTTGCTCATTTCAAAGCCAGGAGGTTGTTCAACATAAACTTCCTCAGCTAGTACCCCATTTAAGAATGCACTCTTTACATCCATCTGATACACATTAAATCCCCTATGAGCTGCATAGGCCAGTAATAGTCGAATGGCTTCCAGGCGAGCGACTGGTGCAAAGGTTTCATCATAATCAATCCCTTCTGATTGTGAATATCCCTTAGCAACAAGTCTTGCCTTATTTCTGGTTATCACATTGTGCTCATCCTTCTTGTTCTTGAAGACCCACATAGTACCAATCACATCTTGATGAGTTGGTCTGTCTACAAGTTCCCAAACTTGATTTCTCTCAAACTGTTCTAGTTCTTCTTGCATGGCTAGAATCAAGCTTGCATCTTTAAGAACTTCTTTAACTGTGAGTGGTTCCTTCAAAGACAGATAACAACAATACATTGCACTTTCACCAATCTAATGTCTAGTTTTGACTCTATCAGATGGGTCTCCGATAATCAGATCAGTTGGATGACTGGTTATCCAGGTCCTTCTTTCCTGATTATCATCAGTTTGAAGAACATCATCCTCTTCTGATAAAGATTCATCACTAGAGACTGGGAGAGGTACTTGAGTAGGATGGACATATCACGATGTTGGACTCATCATTTGTGTCGTCCACGAAGACGAACGAGATGGAGGTTATAATTGTCTCAAATAGATCCATATGGAGCGACCTTGGGTCCTCGATGAATCAAGGTCAAAGTTAGGACATAGATGAGATTTTGGTTTCTTTTTGAATGAATCTGGTTTGTCTTTTACATCTTGTTTTGATCAAGATTTCTCTTGATCGATGTTGACTCATCAAAGACTCATCAATTTTACTTGTTTTCCGATCCTTAGAGAATATCCTTAGAGAATACTTCATTCGGGAGACCTTCAACCAAGGACATCCTTGCTATCTTGTTAAGAGTTTTGAAGTTTAGATGACTCATTCTCTTGTGCCAGAGCCAATTGGAGCTCTTTGAACTCTTAACAATCAAGCATGCATTTCTTGGACAACTGTCCCAATCTGCTGTATAGATCATTCCTTTTCTGGAGCCAGTTAGCAAAATCTGTTGAGTCACTCGATTTCTGATTGTGCATTGATCTGATGAGAACTCAACACTAAATCATTGTCACAGAACTGTGATACATATAACAGGTTGTGCCTTAAGTCGTCAACGTATGAAACACCAGAATTCATGACATCATCGTTCACTAAGGTTCCAACTCCTCTGGTAAAACCAAAGTTGTTGTCCCCAAAGAGAACTCGTGAGCCTGATTTCTCAATGTAATTGCTGAGGAGATGTTGACTTCCAGTCATGTGCCTTCAACATCCACTATCTATGTACCAGATAGTTGCTTGTACACCTCCTTTATTAGCCAGCCCCACTCGAGCCTGCGAGCAAATCAGATTTTAGGTACCCCAGTAGAATCGGGTCCTGGGGATTAGAAGTACCTTTCGGGATCCAAACAAATCTGGCACCTTTGTTGAACACAAAAGGTTTGATTTGTCTCCCATAAACATCTACATAATCATACGTTTCTTTATATGCAATCTGATCATTATGATTATTAGTGTGAGCCTTTGATGAATCAGAAGACTTTGGATTTTTCATTGACACTTGTCTTCTTTTAGTCCAGTGGGGCTCAGGTGCAGCAGCCCTAGGTTTCTGATTATAAGGGTAGGTACGACCTCTACCATTAAAAGATTCATATCTTTTTGACATAGATGGTCTTAGAAGTTTACCCTTAGCTTGCTTGTTAGGCAGCATGAATTGAGTTGACTTCAGCTGGTACTGTCCCTTACGAGATGGTCCAGACTGAGGCCTACTCTTCTGATTTGGCTGATGTCTCTTCAGAAGAGCAAGATTCTTTTGTTGATTCCTCGGCTGGTGTCTGATCAGTTGGGGTTCATTTCTGTTCCCTTTCTGATCCGACACTTGCCTTGCCTGGTCAGCTGATCCTTTTTTCTTATCTGATACAGATTTGGCTTTTCGTGTATCTTGATCAGAAACTCATTTGGTTACACTTTTCTGATGTTAACCAAACAGGGCTTTTGAGGATCCAGAAGGGTTCTCATACCCAATTCCCTTCTTATCAATTGATGTACGAAAATAGTTGTTCAGATCTTGAACGGTCTTAGAAGATTTAGTGAAAACCTCTATTTTCTTACGCAAATTGTCCTCAGAAATTTTCAGATTCTCATGCATTCGGAAGAGTTCATCAAACTTAGCCTGAAGGACTTTGAGTTCTCCAGCTTGTCGTTCATTGAGAGTCAACTGTTCCTTAATCAGCTTTCCCTGATCAGTAGTACTGACTTTCAGAAACTCCAGTTCTTTAGTCATCTTCTGAACAGTTTCAGCTAATTTTAGTTAAGCTGCTTTACTTGCCTCAATATCCTTGACAAGCCGAATATTCTCAGCCCTTAGGTTATCATTCTCGACTTCCACCCGTGTATAAGTATCTATTCCATTAGAGAGATCATCAAGCAATTGGTCATTGTAGACCTGCAGGTTAATCTCTCTAGCAGAAGTGCTCAGCACAACAGGTGTAGAACAGGGAACCACAGAAGGTTTAAAGATTACCTCAGACTGGTCAGGATCTCTGGCCATGAGACAGATGTCTTCATCAGATGAGAAGTTCATATCATCGACATCTTCAGTTGTGGTAATCAGGCAGAAATCTTCAATAGATGAGTAGCCTGATCATCTGAAGGTAGATATGAATCATCAATGCCAGATGTGTCGGCAACCATAGCTTTTCTGTCTCGGAACCTTTGTTCTCTTCTGTTCCGCTTATATTTTCTCTCCTTGGGAGTCAGATTGGGGCAATCATCACTGTAGTGACCTGGTTTCTGACAGTTGTAGCAAACCCTTGAGTGTCCAGAATTTCCTGTGTTAGGTGAATCATTTCTTCGGTATGACCTGTCAGGAGACTTTCCACCTTGTCTGTAATCAGAACCTCTCTTATCTGATCTCTCATCTCGTCTGTTCTATCTGCGATCCTCTCTACGGTCATCTTTCCTTTCATCTCTGTGATCGCCTTTTCGGTCATCTCTTCTGTTATCCCTATCATCCAAAGAACGATACCTTTCTTGTGATCTGTTAGAAGATCTTCGATCACTTCCTCTGCTTCGTCGATAGTCATCATAGAACTTTCTGTACTTGCCCATCTGAACATTTGTTCATTCAAGTTTTCTCGTTAGAAGTGCAATCTGTTCGGCCTGACTAATGATGTTTCCAACTGGTTCAACAATTCGTGAACTGCTACTGGTTGCCTGAAATGCAACAGATTTAGTTGAGTTTGCAGCAGCTTCAGGAGGGACATCATCTGATCCTTGTCCTCTCTCAATCAGGTCGAACTCATGGGCTTTCAGACTGAAGATAAATCATTTGGCTTCATGGTAGCAATATCTTGACAATCCTTAATCACGGTCACTTTCGTATCCCATTTCTTGGTCAACGATCTGAGAATCTTGTAGTTGATATCCTTGTTTGACATTACTCGTCCTAGATCACGAAGTCGGTTGACTCCTCATGTGATCCTTCCATCAAATTGATCAACCGTTTCATTCGGTAGCATCTTCAGTTTCTCAAATACCACCAGCTCAGCTTGCAGTTTGCTGTCCTTAATCTGTTCATTTCCTCTGCATATTTCAGCAAGTGTATCCCATACTTCCTTAGCTGTCTTCAGGTACTCTACTTTCTCTCGTGTAGTAGCATCCATAGTTTTCATGATGAGATGTCTGGCAACAGTATCCAGATTAGATAACTTTCTCTCATCTGCATCCATCAGAGAGGGACTCTTTCTGATTCTTGCTCCAACTGGTTGAGTAGGATCTCGTTCTCCTGCTTCAGCTGGGTTATAGTGATAGATGACAATCGGCCCTATCTCAAGAATCTCATCCATTCTGTTGATTATTACTCCCAGATGGTCTCTCATGTCGATGGACCAATCTGCATACTCATCAACAGAAAACATGGTTAGATTATGATGCATACCTGAAGTGTTATCCATGCTTGTGGTGATTTTGAAAAAAAAAATGAGTTTTTAAAAACGGTTTACAAAGATCAGTTCAAGTGACCACAAAGGTTCTTCCTCAAGAACAGATGATATTCAAAGCCAGTGGTCGGATGAACCACTGCTCTGATACCACTTGTAGGTCCCGAACGGTTTTCAATGAGGGTTGAAGTCTAGAGGGGAGGGGTGAATAGACTTCAAAACTTTTCGTGGATCAGGTGTGATTTGCAAGTATGCCTGATCAGAGTGCGATGAGAATCAATTTGACTGATATCCAACTTACTGATTTGTCAAGCAAATCAGTTCGCCGTCTATCAGTTTAACTGATGGTGCGGAAGATTAGTTAACCCGTGTGAAAACCAGTTTTAAACAAATAAGGATTCTGACCAGTAAAGTTCAGATCAGATGACAAGGGCGTCAAACTGATTAGATCAGTAGCTTGATGCTAAACTGATCCAGGTACAGAATATGCATGCAGATAACAAGAGTAGTGTGCAAGTAAGTGTAAAGCAATGTAAAGGCACACGATTTATAGTGGTTCGGACAACTTGTCCTACGTCCACTCTTCCCTATCAGCAGGGGCACCAACTTAACCAACTGGACTTAGATTATTGTGTTTGTCCAACACAATACAATCAACAGATGTTTCACGAGTTCTCACTCAGCCAATCCCAAAAATTTGATCTAGAAACCCTAGACAGAAATCTTGCTATAACAAACTTAACCTAACTTTTGTTTGGGTATAAGATTTGTTTTGTTCCAACTGGAATACTATCCTATCTTTTAAATAGCCTAAAGCTAGAGGATAAGTATTCTATGCTAAGAACTATGGGATGAACACTTAAGAATAAATCTTGAGTTTATGTTCTTTGTGCGGAAATCTCTTGAGAGCTTGAGCTTGAGTATTATTTCCGTTACCTTACTCTGAAGGTTGATCCCATATTTATAGGCCCGATTTCGAATTAGCCGTTGGAGAACAATTCAAACTTCAGTCTATTTTAGGTAGGCTTGTAGGCTTGATTTGATGTGCTCAGAAAGGCCATGCCGTCTTCGTGCAATATTGTCATTTCTAGCCTTTTGGCATTGATACACCATATCCTGCATTCGTCAGAACCGTACATACGTGTCAAATTCTAAGTGGTTAACAAGTACACTTATTCGGTGCCTTGAAAAGCCATCAGATTAAACATTCTTCTTGTCTGAACCACTTCGTATACATTAAGGATAAGATTATATGCTTATCACGGTTCTCACTTAGCCTCTATTGATCTGTTGTCCATGAGATCAGTAGACTTGAGTCTTCTGATAAAGTTGTCTTAGCTGCAACCTATCGACTCTGCTGATGTCTTTATAGAGTAGATCTTCTGATGTGCTTCAGATCTTCTTTCTGATCTTTACTGCTTCATATTGAGTTCCCCCCCAATATGTGATCTACTCTAATTCTTCAGCTGTCTAACATGTTCAGCTGGTTTCCTATCCTTTTCGTCAGTCCTATTACAACTGTTTTGGAACTTCCATCAAAACTACAAATTTCCCAATAGTAATTAATAGTCAATTATTTTATAAATACTTGGGTTGGGTTGAATATTTTATATATCAACACGTATGTGTGCACGTGGCCGACTAAATCTCCAAATCTTGCCAACTGTTATAATTTTGCATAATTGAAATATATAAAAAAAATATATTAGTTGATATAATATATTTGACCGTTTTAGTTTCCAAAATTTGTCCTTGGGTTATACTAGTATACTCATTACTAATACTAATGTATTACATACTAGAGTGGGTTGTATTGTTGTCTGCAAAACCGAGGAGTTCACCGACATGCCACCGACTGATAAAGTAAAGTAAAAGTAACTGATTACACATTATATCAATCAATTCTGAGATTGCCAACTAGTTTTTTTATTAAATTTTTTTTTTTAGGATCTGAATAATTGAAAGTGAACACATCATATGTTATTGGATTGTACACATTAAGTTGGAGTATTTGTTTTTTATATAGGAAGGTATTATGATTAAATAAAAGGAATGTTTTAATACGATAAGCCACATATTATATATTAAACTTATGACAATATATGTCATAACAAAAGAGTTACATGAAAACCATAATAGATAATTACCACTAATTAAAATATACAGAACTAAAACATAACACCATTAATCAACTGATGTTCGTAAAAACTCTTCAACTGCAGCATGTTCAAGGAGTTGACGAAGGTTAACGTGATCATCTCCCAAACAATCTTCAAGTTCAATTTTGATCAACTTCACTTTTAGTTCAATAATCTGTTTTTTCTCCAGCATAATCTCAGTCTTTTCACAAATTAGTTTGAGAATCGTGGTCGCTTCCTGAAATTAAGGGAATTTCATTAACCGTTAACAGTTTAATAAGATGTGGATCTTGTAAATATGGATTCACTAATGGAATGTCGTATCTCGTAAACACGATCGATGGTATTAGTTGACTATTGTATTCGGTATCACTAATGGAAGATGGTATCTCATAAACACAATCGATGGTATTAGTTGACTATTGTAATCGGTATCACTAATGGAATATCGTATCTCGTAAATACAATCGATGACATTAGTTGACTATTGTATTCGGTATCACTAATGGAATATCGTATCTCGTAAACACAATCGATGGTATTAGTTGACTATCGTAATCGGTATCACTAATGGAAGATGGTATCTCGTAAACACAATCGATAGTATTAGTTGACTATTGTATTCGGTATCACTAATGGAAGATTGTATCTCGTAAACACAATCGATGGTATTAGTCGACTATTGTAAACAGTATCACTAATGGAATGTCGTATCTCGTAAACACAATCGATGGTATTAGTTGACTATTGTATTCAGTATCACTAATGAAAGATGGTATCTCGTAAACACAATCGATAGTATTAGTTAACTATTGTATTCAGTATCACTAATGGAAGATGGTATCTCGTAAACACAATCGATGATATTAGTTGACTATCGTAATCGGTATCACCTAATGGAAGATGGTATCTCGTAAACACAATCAATAATATTAGTTGACTATTGTATTTGGTATCACTAATGGAAGATGGTATCTCGTAAACACAATCGATGATATTAGTTGACTATTGTAATTGGTATCACTAATGGAATATCGTATCTCGTAAACACAATCGATGGTATTAGTTGACTATTGTATTCGGTATCACTAATGGAAAGTCGTATCTCGTAAACACAACCGATGGTATTAGTTGACTATTGTAATCGGTATCACTATTGAAATGTTGTATCTCGTAAACACAGTCGATGGTATTAATTGACTATTGTAATCGGTATCACTAATGGAATGTCATATCTCGTAAACACAATCGATGGTATTAGTTGAATATTGTATTCGGTATCACTAATGGGATGTCATATCTCGTAAACACAATCGATGGTATTAGTTGACTATCGTAATTGGTATCACTAATGGAAGATGGTATCTCGTAAACACAATCGATAGTATTAGTTGACTATTGTATTTGGTATCACTAATGGAAGATGATATCTCGTAAACACAATCAATGGTATTAATTGACTATTGTAATCGGTATCACTAATGGAATGTCGTATCTCGTAAACACAATTGATGGTATTAGTTGACTATTATATTTGGTATCACTAATGGAATGTCGTATCTCATAAACACAATCGATAGTATTAGTTGACTATTGTATTCGATATCACTAATGGAAGATGGTATCTCGTAAACACAATCGACAGTATTAGTTGACTATTGTATTCGGTATCACTAATGGAAGATGGTATCTCGTAAACACAATCGATGGTAGTTGACTATTGTAATTGATATCACTAATGGAATGTCATATCTCGTAAACACAATCGATGGTATTAGTTGACTATTGTATTCGGTATCACTAATGGAAGATGGTATCTCGTAAACACAATCGATGGTATTAGTTGACTGTTGTAATCGGTATCACTATTGTAACTAGTTGAATTACTCCTTAAAAAATGATACATCAAAATTACTAGATATTACACAATGTAAAGTTAAATATATAGTTATTATAATACAAATTGGACACGTAGTCGTGTCACCTGCCTCATCATCTCTTTAAATTAAATATTAAAACATTCTATATAAACACCAATTGGACACGTATTCCATTTGAACAAAAATATGGTTCTTCTATATACTTTTTGTATCTTCTTTCTCTTCAATTTGGTCTTCGTTTATTTTGTATTAAATAATTAATTACTTATCATTTTTTTAATAGGTGACGGTGAAGTTCAACCTTGCGAAAGTAAGAAAATTGATGAAAGAAGAATACGATTTCAACAATCCGGATATGGATCCATGTTTTAAGGTATTTTGTTTGTTTATTATTAAAGATAAATATTGTTTGTTTATTATAAAAGATCTATTTATTTAGTTATGTTTATGAATTTACAAAACTATCTGAGGCTTATTGGCTATACAAGGTGCATACTGAAGTCAATGCGTAAAGAGAAGACCGATCTGGAACGTCAATTGGAAGGTTTGAGCGAAGGACTGTTGGACGGCAACAAAACCATGGTGGAGAAGACATTGATTGCGCAGGATATTGTGAAAGTGAAGAACGATATTGCTAAAAAAGATGATGATATTCAGGTCACGATTTCAGAAATACCAGATTTCATAAAACCCCACGTTCATCTTTAGATCGGAAATATGTTAATTTCTAATAATTTTACTGTTTTACTTAATGTGTTGTCATTTTGTGCGACTATATGACTCCTCGTATGAACATTTCAAGCTACTTTTATCTATATGATGTAATATTTTAACTTATATGATGTGGGTGTATATATTTATTTTGTCTTTTTTTTTTAACCTAACTTTGTCATTTTCGGGTCGGGTTTTCTTATTTTTAAACCCTAAACCGACCCAATTACAATGGCTACTTTAAATATTAAAGAGTGAACCCTAAGTTGCTGTAAAAGCAGAAAGGGGGAAAATAAATTGCTAAACGGCACCACCACGACTCAGATTAAAAATTCTGAGATGTCTACATCCGGATCCTACTCTAATACGGGATCTGAGTACATGCAATGTTTTTGTGGAAGCCAATCGTGTGTATGAATATCTTGGACCCCAGATAATCCAGGTCGTCGCTTTTATGGCTGCAAAAACTGGAAGGTTTGTTTTGAATTTTTTTTTTTTGTACATTCTGTTTTTTTCGTATACATATCTTTAAGATAATTTAGATTTTGATTATGTCTCCAAATTTAGCGAGGTAGGGGTGGATGTAACTATTTTGTATGACTAGATACTCCAATGACTCCAAGAGCAAAATATGTAATATCAACGTTGATGAAGGATAAGCTTGAGTTTGAAGATGTTAGAATGAAGTTAGTCAAAAAAAATTATAGGATGAAGTGTACTCTAATTTCTTCCTGGATTTATTTTCTTGGCATTTGCATTTTGCTACAAGTAGTATGTAATTTGTGTGTGCTCACAGTAAGATCAATTAACATGCTTATTTGAAAGTAATTTGTTTCATGTTTGTTAATTTTTTGCATATTTAATTATGTAAGTTTGACTTAAAATTAAATGTATTTTCGTCAAGGCTGAAGGCTCATCTAAATTAAATGTTTGAGATCATTGTATATTATGATTTTTAAATTTCTTCGTGAACTGTATAATTGTGTAGATCTGTTTAAATGTAATTTACTCAAAATGTTAATTAATAAAAGTTTGAATGCATTTTGCAATATTTAATCAACATTGGAAAAAAAAAGGAAAAAAACACATTATTATTAACATTGGATAAACAAATATTAAAATTAAGACAATTATTAAAACACATTAATTTTTATTCTACATTATATATGTAAATAAAAATTTTATCAACATTGGAAAAATAAATATGAAATTAAAGACATTGTCCAACTTCCAAGGCCATCTGCAATTATTAAAATAATTTAATTTTTATAAATATGAAAATCGGAATTCAAAAATGTGTATAGCAAGTATCAACATTTGATAACACTACCATTTACATGTGTCCTTAATTTGTAAACTAACCGTGCCATGTGTCATTCATTTTAATTTTTAACTATCTATTTTCCAATTTTCTTAAAAAAAAAATTATTTCTTAATACTCAACAGTCATCACTACATTTTACCGATGACATGTGTCCTTAATTACATTTTATTGCCTTCACTTTATGATTTTTTTTTAGTTTTACATTTTCACACTTCAAAATTATAACTTCTACTTTTTCACAGTTTCCAACAACATCTAATAAGTAAGCCTCTCATTTTAATTTAATCTACTTCTTATCATCTTCTTCGATTCAGTTTCGCATTTTCCATTAATAATAATGTCTATTACTAGATCTGCAATTAGGGACAATCGCCGACAAACCGATTCCACCGATGACGATCAGAGGTCGTTAAATGTTATTTGCAGAACAACGGAGTTCCATCATCGTTTGGTATTTTATATTTAGAGTTCATTTTGTAATTTTTTTTAAATTAGTATATAGTGTTTTTTGTTATGTGTTAATTCCAATTTTTTTTGAATGAATATAGAACCTGACATCGGTTGCATTAAAGTGGTTTGGGAAACGGAAAAAAAACAATTCTCGATTGAAAATGGCTACTCGGGTATAATATGTGGAATTTGTCTATATGAGTATCACGAAATCAAGCTCGGCAGTGGCTTAGGTCGATTTAACCACAGATGGAATGAGGTGGTTGATAACTTGATGATACGACAAGGCGACATCCTTCACTTCTCCTGGGATTTCAAGGACAAAGCGCGCTTGCACCTTCAAGTATGTATGTTTTCTTTATAATTTTACTCTGTGTTTTTGTACTTTTTACGATTGCTATTATGGTCACTTCTATGTTTTTAATCGAATGAAAAATTGTGTCCCCAATTTGTGAGTAATCGTGTGTTTTTTTTAATGTATTATTTTGGATCCGTGTTAAAAAAACCGCATATATAATATATCCACATTAATCTAATTTTGAAATAATTTATATTAAAACTTCAAGTGCAAATAAGTATGTGAATAAATTGCCTGTTAAATTAGTTAGTGGTAATGAATAAATTGCATGAGTATACATATTTGATGTAGAAACCTGAATGACTAATAATAGGGCCCACATCTTATATCATCCCAAGAGTAAATAAACATTATTAGTACAAGTTACAACATAATAACATACTGCTACCAATGACATAAAAAAATACAACATAATATATAATATGGTGATTGGAAAAGTCATATTACATAAAGTAACAAGTAAAAACCTTAAGTGACCCATACATTATAAATTGAATCATAATATTCAACATTTTAAAATATCACCTACTTAATCAATTAATTTTTTTTTCCTTGGATGTGCGCCCTCAATGTCATACTTCTCATCACCATCATCAGTAGTATCACTAAACAAATACTTTAATTCATCATGCAAGGGATCACTTCCAGTCCAATAATAAGCTCCTGCCATCGGAGCTACCTAAATCGTGGATACTCTGTAAGGGAATTTCATAATGTACAATAATAATAAAAAGATAAACAAAAAACATGTGTTTGATACAACATAATGTTGTCTGTATTACTAAAACAAATAAAGTGTAATTGATTATATTTTATACTATCATATTAGCAAAAATAAAAAAAGTGTTGTTACCTCAATAAACGCATGTCACTGTTCCAAATCTGCGTAAACGAATTCTTCATCGGACTCTACTCCAGGAAAATTGGTAACGTACTCAAACGCCTTAAACCGTTCTCGAAGAGAGTTAATACGAGAACCTATTTCATGTAACTCGTAATTTTTTTGGAACACGTCTCTCATATAATCATGACATAGAATGATGCCTTCACTGTGAAGATCCGACTTCCATTGCCACATTCCCCTTTTTTTAGGCAAACAAAACCACTTAAAAGAGCCTCGGTGATTTATTTTGACCATAATAGATCATAAAAATATGAATCTTGATCTACATTAGGATATGCCATATTTTGTTGAACTAAAATGAATTTTACAAGTTGAAAATAATTGTGTGGAACATTTCGATTTTATAGATGTTAATCAAAACATTAAATGTAATGGATTTTGGTTAGGCGTGTATGTACATATATTAATTGACAAAAATTATTGAGATTTAAATTATTTATTACAGTACACATCGTAGTAATTGCATAATATTATATATACTACTATTATATTTCGTTCTTGTATATATTTACTATTTAGTATCATATACACACAAGTTATATCGTTCTTGTCAAGGACGAAAGACTCAGTTTTTTAGATTTTTATTCTCGTGGAAAGCTACGGAAAAACAACTTATTTATTCATATAGATCGATACAAGTTGAACACATTTGAAAAGATGTGTCAATGACAAAATCTTTTGAAAATTCGGCCAACTTTTTGGTATTAGATAAAGTACTATATGCTGCATTGATATCCAATGTCAAATCAAACACATCATTACAACACACATAGCTGTAAACACATATACAACACACATAAAATAAACTCCAGGCCAACTATATTAAACATCAAAATAGTGAAATACAATATATGTCCCTTCAAACAAATACTTCAGCACATAATAATCAATGTTTGCATATTTTCGGTAGTGGAGAGCCATTGGAAGTTCCTACATGAATAAAATAATGAAAATATTTAGTAATTCAATCAATAAATTAAAACAAAATACAAAAACAACAAAACTATTACCTCCTTCCATTGATCCCAAACCTCATTTGGTGCCTCCACATAGTTATTTTCTCTAACCCATTCCACTCCAGGCCAATTTATCATTATTTCAAACACCATTATACGATTTCGTAAGTCCGATGCACAATATTCTATTTCTTTCACGGAGTACCTTTTACCTTGCGAATAATTTATGTAATCACGAGCTGCTTTGATACCCTCGTACTGATCAACATAAGACCATTGCCCATTTTTTTAAACGCTCAAGGTAATAAGCAAGTGCAGTTCCCCTCATCAGAAAAGACATAGGGGTCATAAAAATCAATGCAATCTTTTGCCGGAACAACCTTCTGATAATCTTCATCCTCATCCACTGTACCTTCAAATAAAAATTTAAGAACATCGTACAAGGGCTCTCCTTGTTCAAAATAAGCTCTTGATGCATGATTATTCTAAAAGAAATGAATCAGTGTTAGTTATATAATATAATTATTAAACACTGTGAAAGTTATTATAAAATAATATAATCCATAACACTATAATCAATATCTCACCATAAACCATATTTTCCATTGAAATTCAGACGCAGTAAGCTTGTTGGCTTGTTTATCCCAATAAACTTCATGAGTATTTATCATATGTTCGAAAAGAATGTATCGAAAACGAATAGCTCTAACACGATCAACAACTTCATCAACCTCGAAAATCTTATTGTAAACATCATTTATGTACAAACGAGCAACGTCCATACATTCGAAATGATTTAGGGAATTATAGTGCCATAACCCTCCTTTTTTCAGCCCAACAAGTGATGAAATTAGACTTATTGTTTCTTCCTCGGTCCAAATAATTTCATTATCTGGAGTTTTGTAAAAATAATGGGCTTGATTATGTATTGACATATTTGTTCATACAATATAAAGTAGAAACTATTGGAAACACATGTTTTATGCTAACATCTCCGTTGTACTTATAGACAGTTGCAAAAAAAGAAAATTTTCAACTTTTCTAATATATTATAAAACAACTCACATAAAGTTTGCATTGTGTAGTCTATTTAAATACACATGCATGAACAGTTAATACATAAAAGCTTACATTTACAAGGACAAATTTGTCATTCTCAAAAGAAAGACGATTATGTAAACATTGTAATAAATGTAGCAGGTAAAATTTATTTATAACGACAAAGTACATAATGTAGAATGTGATTTATGTTAAGTAAAGATAGATGTTAAGTTTAATATATGTGTAATGTATTTTTCAAATTATTTTTATAGCAAAACAACAAATAATTTTAAGGTATTTTTATATATATATATCTAGTTTATCTATTGTAATTTGTCAACATGTACATAAAAAAAAATTAAAATATATATTTTAAAAAATCAATAATGCCAACTCGTTTAAATTTTATTTCCAACTAAAATAGAAAGTATCATTCATGGAGACGTAAACGATTTTTATTTATAATATGTATTATTGAAATAACAACAAAGTCCAATAGGCCCATTACTGAAATATATTTATAAATACGTTATTAAAAACTAAATAAACAACAAAGCCCAAATGACCCGATAGAATAACAGGTTTTAATTAATTTGGGCTGATCCTGTATTTCCATGTATTAATTTTGAATATAGCACCGATTCATTTAATGCCCCCGTTCAAAATATTAGGGTTAAGTGCCTACGTTCAAAATTCATCATTAATATGGTTAGAAAAACTGGAAGCATACAACTTTTCGAATTCCGCTATTGTGACGGTCAAGTCTGAAAGGACACGACTCTTGGATTCTGACTCTATATTATGTCGATCATAATTTTCTTCCTCCACCACCACCACTCCTTCTTCTACTGTGCTTTTAAAACAAGGGATTTCTTCTCCAAAAACATTAATACGGTTAGTACGTCTAATCTTTGGAATCACAAGTTAAATTTTTTAAATATAGGTTTTGTCAATTCAATTTTGGACAAAACCCCCTAATTTACAAACATATGTTAAAACCCTAACATATATGTCTGTTATTTTGTGTGCTCAGATGGCCTCAAGCGGTTCAGATTCAGAAATAAGTGATTCTGACATAAGGGATTACAAAAGGAAGACATATCAGCAGTTCGGTGAGGGGAAGTACAACATTAGAAGCAAGACTGGAAAGTTCACATGCCCATTTTGTAAAGGAAGGAAGAAACAGGACTATGAATTAGATCATCTGGCCCAATACGCAAGGGCAACAGGAAGTATGGGAAGCAAAAGTACAACAAAAGTCAAGGCAAAACACCTTGCACTTGCAATGTACATTGATGACTGGCTAGATGAAGCTCTGGCTAAGCGACAAAATTCTCCTGGTCCATCTGATTTTTTTGGGGAAGGTGAACAAGGTTGGTAAATCTCAAATTACATTGTATCTACTTTCATAAGTTCGATTAGAACCCATCAGATATTGTTGATTAAATACATAACACTAATCTGTAAATGGTCTGAGTAAATTTATTCTTTTCAGATACACCGAAACAAAAGCTGAACAAGGATGACGATGAATCTGAGAAGAAATCCAAGGAAGGGTGATGCTGAAAAGGGGTTGGCGGCGGTTGAAGTTTTTATTTTTCTTATTTTATTTATCTTATTATGTTATTATGGACAATTTACTGTATTTTGCATATTTATATATATTTTCTTGTATTTATTATGTTTTGTATAACATTCTATTTTAGTATAAATGTTATTATGTTATTTTTTGTTTTGCGTATTTAAATGTTTTAATATTTAGTATAAATGTTGGTTTGCTCATTTTGAGTGATAATGTGTTTAATTTCGTTTGCCTTTAAATTTTTATTAATTGATGCATTCAATTTCTGCGTAAACTGTATGACGAATCGAACTTCTATTTAATTGATCAACTAAACACTAACACTTGTATCAACTAAAAACCTTAATTCATTTCAGTAAATAGTTCTTATATTTTGCTTAACTAATTTTTTTTTTATGTAATAGTAACTAATATTATTGTAACTAATATTTATTTATTGTTAAGGGTCTTGTAACTAATCATCATTTTTTTAAATTTACTATTATAGTAATGGATGCCAACCGTTTTCAATTTATCAGCCAACTCAGTGCCAATCTAAAGATTATTTTCTTATAACTATTTACGAATATAAGTCTTTTCATATAAATAAAAAGTTCTTAAGATTGAATTAGTATGTTTTGCCAACTAGTTTACCAACACAGACAAAAAATATTGTTCAAGAACTAAAAACCCTAAACTGCTTTCATACACAGAATTTACTGGTCGGACGTTACAAAACATTAATGATACGTTAAAAACATGTCAACCCCTAACGAGTCAAAATATGAAAATTGGGACTCAACATCTATACTCTTCAACTTCACACGGGTTTCTCCATCACATTTAAATGTTTATATATGTCACAACACATATCCAATCGAAAACTTGACCCTTTTGTAGGATCAATTTCAGTGACATTACGACCGATTATCGTGTACTCAAAGTACTTGATGAACATAACACCACAGTTAGTTGTGTTGTACTGAAGAGGGACATCATTTACTCTATCAATCGTCCACTCACAAATATTACCAGTATCAACAATTGTTCCAACAGATCTTCTTCCTTGAGCGCACAATGAACGTAGCATTTTCAGCATTTGCTCAAACTTTTCAATTGGCCATCCACCATAACCAGGAAGTGAATCATAAACAGACACATGATTCTCTAATGGATTAATCTCGTAAAAAAACCAAATGATCCCCATTTATATGGGCAACACCATAAACACTCTTAGCTTTCCACCACGGCAAAGATGGTCCATCAATCGGTAAACTACCATCCACATATTTCATAATTGTTTTTCCTTTCACATTCCAATCCCAATCCATCTGTTTGTCAGTAGCCTTTTGTCACTCGGGATATATCCTTGTCAATATATTCTGCAAACAAACATTACACATAGAACAAAAAATATGACCGCAAGCAATTGACAAAACTTCATAACTCAAAACTTACCCATAAATGTACACCAACACAAGTCCAACGAACTTCAAGTAGATCAGGATATTTCTTGGCCTTCCAGAGTCTCATATTCATAAGAACATCAATATTCTGATTAAAAATAATATACAGTATAAGCACACAATATGAATACAGTAAGCACACAATATGATATACAATATAATCTGATTAAAAAAAATTATTACCTCTCTAGTAAACCATCCTCTTGGATTTTTTAGAGGTAAAAAGAATGCAGCATCAACATAATCGGCTTGTTCCAAAGGAAGACAAAGAATCATTTTGATTTTGGTTTCGTGATTATAATTTTGACGGAACCACCTGTAAAATTGGTCTAGTATGTCTTTCGAGTATGGACTAAATGGGTCACCATAACGCTCAATTTCATTTGTAAATGGTTTTTTCACAGAAACTTTAAACCTCTTTCCATTCTCTCGATTGATAACAATGTATGGTGATTGTACAGTACGACTCAGCTTTAAACTTCGTTTCGTTCACTTTGGGACTTCGACCGAACCACCACCTAGAATGCTATTTTTTTCCACTTCTTCATTCTCCAATTGTTGATCTTTGACAATATTTACAACATCCTCCTTGACTACAACCTAAAACTAAAACATTTATGTTGCAAGAATATTTTTTCTCCGATTATATAATTTTCAAGGTAACGACACCATAGTATCAACAAAAATGACATACCTCAGGAGGATCTTCTCTTTGTTTCGTACAGTTCATATCTTCAACACCGCAACCACTTTCTTCAAATAATTTATTATCTTGCTATTATAAAATAATATTAATTAAAGATATAATAAGTATTGTATTCACTACTTCATATATTATGAGAGTTTGACTTGCCCCTGTTGTCAAATCTTCAACGCATTCAGCAGTTTCAGCAGTTGTATTATCATTTTTTCCCAAACCTTGACAACTAGACAGAGGACACTGGAACATAAAAGAAAAATTGTAATCATTTAAATTTCTTATACAAAACGAGATGTTAACAGACGGATGGTTATAGTAAATTCAATTCAAACCTCTTCAACACCCACTCTGTCGGATGTTATTTGACATCCACACTGCTTCATCTTCATCAAGGATGTTAATATCATTTCTTTTTTTTTTGTGTATCCTCTATCTTTTTTAATGAAGAATTTAGATTGCAAAATTTTTGCTTCACAAACTCCATAAACGAGTCTTTCTCTGCTAATTTGGTGCTGCAATCGGGAACAAACGGGGTTGTTACTTCTGGATTGGTGCTGCAACCGAGAAAAAACGAGTTTGTTACTTCTGGATTGGCTTTGGATGAAGACATATCTTCTCTTCCCACTCAACAACACTTAAAAATGCCAAAGAATTCTTCTCCCACTCCAAGGGTATCAATCTTCCAAATACAATATTCTGTTAAAAATTATTACACAAATTAATATGTTGTAACAATCAATTAAAGTTCATTGTGTTGTTGAATATGAGGGTGAAAGGCTTACTTACATTATCAACAAATGTCTGAGCTTTTATGGGGTCGTTCAAAACTTTCTCCTTCAAGTTCTTGAAACTATCTGATAAGACGAAAGAATCCCAAAACACCATTCTGGGATAACATTGGTGGTCATCTACTACTTCGATATGGGAACCACAACAACTCCCTACTAAGGGGAATGTTTCAATTGCCCAACACTGTAGAGCATGTACAAAGCCATTTACATAAAAGGGTCGTGGGCTTCCTTTCTTGACAGGTCTACCTCTTTTTCTTCTTTTGTTTTTACATCTTTCAACAGAAGAATCGGAATGAGTTTTCAATTTGACAACATTGACACGCAAGTCATCTACCAACAATTCAAAAGCAACTCTCCCCCACGGAAGTTGGTTGAATTGTTGAAGATCATCAACAATATGGAAGTACTGCATGTCAATTTTATCATTTTTCTTATGTTTTGCACCAAACAACCCGTACACTATCAACAATAAAGCCAGTTTCAAACTATCTTCCGACTCACCATTAGAATTGACAAAGGCATTCTTTATATCGGTCAATTCAAGCCCTTTTTCCATTGTTTGAATAGTTTATTGTACAATTCAAAAGTTGAGGGTAAGCCCGCTATCCCCCCAAATTTTAAACCAGTAACAAGAGCGAACTCTCTAGGACCAAATTCTGTCTTTCGGTTATAAAGATCAAACAAAATCTCTTTTCTTGAAGTAGATGAATCTTGATTAAAAAGGAGATGGAGGTATAATGATCTTGAAATATCATATGTCTCAACTTCAAAAACTGACCAAAACATGATAGTTCAAACTTTTTTATGTTTTCACCCTTTAGAGGATTACTAACTAATTTTAAGAGGTTAAGGTCTGACAGTGCATACATTTCACCATCAAACACTTCTACTTCAGAGATACATGCCATATCTACACACTATCCTGCAGATTACAAAGTATGGAACAACTTAAAAGAATATTGACAAATTTTGCAAAAAAAGCCAACTAATAATCTGTAACTAAATCCACTAAACAACTACAACTTAATATAGTTAGCTTTAATTAAAGAATATAGCTTAGTGCCAACATTCAACAATACAATCATAAAAGCAAACTTATACTAAGCATCAAATACGAAAAATTACAACAAAATCCAAATAAATAATAACAACAAATTTCAACGTCATCTTCAATACCAAATTTCATAAATTGAACAATGAAATCTATTATATGTTCGTATTGATTTATTACCCAACAATATTTATGTAACAATTATCAAACTATAGAAATGCCCAACAAAAATTGCAAAAATTGAGTAAAAATTGAGTCATATTTCGGTAGCTTACCTTGATGACAGATGAAAGCAAAGGCTAAGACAACGCACGACACTCTAACCCTACAGAGTATGAGAGTATGACGACGACGGAGACAGTTAAGATGCCGACGGAGACGGCTAAGATAGGGAAAGCCAAAAACGACCAAGACACCGAATGCTACACGGCGACGGCGAAAAATTCGTTCTCCGGGAAAGAACACACCAATAATGTGAAGTGAATGTCAATTTTTTTTTTAACTTTTTTGCATTTACTATAGTTAAAATTAGGCTTGGGTTTTGGTTTGTACACAGGGTTGGACAATGGGTTGGATACTGGGTCGGTCATTGTTAGTCAAAGTTCATTTCAAAATTAATAAAATAATAGTAAGGGTCATAAGATAATAACACACCCCTAAAGAGCAAAATTATTTTTTTCACCAAAAGAGGACAAAATTGTTTGTACCTTATTCAAAAAGGGTATTTTCCTTCATCTCACTTCTTAGATTCAACGTAATGGTATATCATCTTCTATTACACCTGGAAGAACGACACATAAAAAGTGTAATAAACCAATGCTATCATCATTTTCTATTGGTCTCCTTTTATTTTCATACATATTATTTAAAAAATGTAATATTATAATTTATTACAGTACCACTGCATAATCGAAAATCTCAACCGGAACACAACGTATACAAGCCTCTTTTACAAACGCAATCACCACACATGGAGTATACACTCCAGTTTCAGAAACTAGAAAAATCTGGCTCTATATTTAAAGAATGACTAGCAAGAAAAGTAAAATAGAAAAATAAAGAAAAACTATGGTGTAATCAAATAGTGAGATTTTCTTGAATACCAGAAAATGTGCCTATTATCTTGCCACCCATGTCGGGAAAAGTTTCACAGCCAGGGAGAGGCCTGACTTTTCCGATTCTGTCAACTTCAACGGGATACTTGAGCAGGTGACCAGTAATGTTAGTTATTTCATCAGCTGCAAACTGTTTCCAGTTGAGCTCGCTCATCCATCTCACAAGTCTTACGCATTCCAGGCTCTCTGGTTGCTCAAAGCATTTCTCCAATGTACCCGTGTGCTCCGCCCACAATGACATCCTGTATCCGTATATCTGGAAATTATAATTGTCAAAAAGAAGGAACTTGCATTAACAGCGGCAGATAAATCTTTTAAGTATACTAAGAATCATCCCACTTTTCGGACATGGGAATATGGTTAGTTGTCCTACACGTAAAGGTAATTCCAAAATCTCAGATCCCTGGTTTTGAATAACTATTGAAGGATACAACTATACTCCCTCCATTTCATGTTGATTTTCGTTTTTTTTTTTTTTTATAAAATAAAGGAATATAAAATTTTGACATATATACCTCAATTAAATAACGCAGAGAGTGTGGAATAATTTCTAAGTGTGAGGCAAAAATATATTCATTAAATAAAAGATCTTTTAGGGATACATATGTGGCAAATTAGAAAGAAATGCAGACGAGAGCTAAAACGACAATGAATTTGAAAGAAAATTTAACCTCTAAAACGACGATTAATATGAAACGGAGGGAGTACATGGTATGACTATCTACATCTCTTCGTCTTCCATTGTAAAATGATATAACATCATATATGAGTTAAAAAGATTTTTGGTCTCGTCTGTTCGATTTTAATCCCAAAAAATTAACTTTTTCGGTTCCGTCCCAATATTAAAAAATTTATCCAAACAAATTCATTGAGAAATTGAAAATGGTGTCTAATGTCCAATTTTGACCCCATAACGTGTCTATTCCAAGTTTGGCACCAAATTAAATCCTCATGTGACATAAAACAACACCTTTCTCAATTTTCCTGCAATTTGGGGCCAAATGTTGGATTTGTTTAATATTAAGACTAAACCGAAAGCATTAACATTTTTTGAACCAAAATTGGACAGTAAACAACTTATGGAACAAAAAAACTTTATAACTCCATACATACATCCTCAAACTTCATGCTGCTAGATCAATAGCTATATGAAGAGCAAAGTGGAAATGCAAATTTTTTATTAAGTATTATATTATGTGATCAAGAAAGAATCTGAATGTACCTCTCCATGTGGATTAGTGTGCTTGTTAGCCCACGTATAATGAGGCTGATACGCACCCATAGCAATTTCAGTATCCCGGGTTTCTTCTAGAGAGCGTTGATTGATGTTTGCCGAACCCATTAACACAAATTCATCATCCACTATCATTCCCTTTGAATGGACATAGATTATGAAGCGCCTGCTTTTCCTTGTGAGTGCCTATAGCAACATCAGAAGTTCAAAAGTTAAAGCTTTTAGTATTTTTAAAAATATGTACATATTATATTTTTAACACAACATAAAATTAAGATTTCAATTTAAAAAAAAAAATGATATTAGAACATGTTTATGAATTAATTTTCACATTTTGAAGATATTGATATCAATAGGAATTTTTTAACTGAAATATTATATTGTATTTCATATTATATTTACGAAGTTGAATTATTGTAATGAAGCATCAACGTGAAACATTAGAGATGGTTAGGGGTCACGAAAATGTACATACTTGTGGAGTATTTCCATCAGAGCTTTTCTTATCTGGCTTCCTTTCACCGACTACGGCCTCACGATTCCCAAGGCAAAAGAAGTTGAGATAATCCTGAGGTTCGTACTCTTTCTCGAGCCCCATCTCTTTTAATGCCTTGTATATGGTTTCATACATCATTTGCATTGTGTTATCTGCAATAAATGTGGACGGACTTAAATTTTACGAGGGGCCCAATTTATAACATAGTGTAGCTAAACGCACTTTTTTAAAATTTTTATATATTTTCGAAAATTATTTGGACTAAACATCTTTATATTAACAGAGTCGAATACATTTATATGTATATTGAAAATGTGAATTATACATATTCTTTCTCTATTTTGTTACCCCTTTCTCACCTAAAAATCAACATTTTATTTATAGAGTGTTGATTTTTACAAGGATTAGTAATAGTGGTGTACATTGAACATGATGCACATAATACTTTGTTTAAAGGAGACAGACATTCGTATGAGATGGTTTTATACATGATATATGGTATAATCTATAACACAAATAATACTCATCCTTCCAAAATATTAGAGCGTTAATACACAATTTATCTTCGCCTTCTTATGAGAGATATCTCAAATACGGATGTATCTTAATTATAAGTGTATATATATATATATTAAGAAATTCAAGTGGGTCGGGGGGCCCAAATGACCCCCGACCCCAAGGTAGGTAAAATCCTTTGACTGCAAGTATGCACAAAATATTAGTGTACATAAGGTCAGAAGTAAAGTACACCCATAAGGGGAATTCATTAGGAAAGAACTCCTAAGCTCCAGTTGCACCATGCAAATGGTGCAATTTTGATCAATATTTGACTCATTCACAAAACCACTGAAATTTATAATGAAAAGTGTTAGTTCATCCAGAAAAAAAAAGGAAAGAAAAAGAAGTAGTAGTTTTTAGGCTGAACAATATTTTATCAATATACAACAAATACTTTTCATCATATGAGCTGATACATTTTATCACATGAACTAAGACTTCTCAACTGCAGTTCTCTATGATTCACGAAACAAATATAAAAACACAGCTTAGTTGCAATTTTTTTGTCAAAATTTGCACCAAATGCACAGTGCACCGAAGTGTTAATACATTAATATGGCTTTCAATGCAGTCTCACCACACGTTGCTTAACCTTTTGCCTCTCTCTCCCACAACAGGAAGGAAATGCAATCAATCACCATGCAAAAGTAGCATGAACAAGAAATTGAACATTTCATCATTATAACTAACAAAAGCCAATGATTCCTTACAAGAAAATGAAACTGATTCTTAATTCTTAAATATTGGAATCTGAGGTGGTGAACGTGAAAAGGTAAAACTATTAAAACGTAATTGGTGATGAACACGTCAAAATATCTGAAGACCACTTTATTGAAAGTTACAATACGTATTTTCATAATGATCTTTAAAGAACTGATTTATATCACCTTCAAAATAGTATACAAAATTCAATAACTCTGCTTCTTTCATATAGTCTTATCGACTGTGGTACCAATAATAAGGACGGTTACTTTTTATTAAAAGGAACTAAAAGAGATCCAACAAAATCAGTTGCTCATAATATACAGGCATTCCATATCTCAATATATGCAAATAGTTAAACTGAATCTTTCTGACAGGAGAACATAAATGCCATCAACCTATTCAGAGGACGAATTGCAACGTAAATTTTTAACCGAGGGCTATAAGAGTCTACCTGCCAAAAAAGAATTCTTTGAGTTGGAGTACTGGTAGGAACTCCCTCGGGCCACATTGGAATGATAATATAAACAGAAAACTTCTCCCTTGCTCTGATTTTACGGGCAACCTTGAGAGCTATTTCCATAGGAATTAAGTTATTTGCACCTGAAAATAAAAAAGGAATTAAGTTAATATGAGGGAAAAAGAATACTTGAGAACAAACTACTTCTGCTCCTGTAGAGATTAACTGCTGAAGTGCTGATTGCATATGATGAGTCCTAACTTTATTATGCAACAAAAAAATTAGTTTCTTACCCAAATCGTTATAATTAGCCCAATTAAATGATGATCCAAGGAAGTACTGGTTCTCAATATAGATAAAATGTTGTGCTGCCCGAATTGCCTTTACATAAGCAGTATGTATACTCATATCTATAAGTAGATTCTTCCCACATACTAGGTTCTGTGCAATGCATCAAGTTGCTAAATCAATATCATTGTCATAAAATTTGAAACACGTCTAAAATTTATAAAAGCAGGTTTTCTTACCTTGCTTGTAGCCTCTTTCGGATCCTTGGGGAAGTGTTTGACTGAGTTCGAGTCAATTGAACGAAAAATCTAAAATCATGAAGTTAATTTTAGCCCCAAAAAAAAGGAAGCAACAATGAAAATAACTAATACTCCCTCCGTCCCGGTGTAATAGTCCTGTGTCTATTTGTTGTTTTGTTTAAGGAATAATAATAAAATAATCAAAATGAAGGGTAGTTTTGGGTATTGGGAGAGAGGAAAAAGGTATGTGGAGTAATGAATGGAGTAGTGAGTGACATTTTTTGTAATATTGTGTAAAAAGTGGGGATAAAAATTATGGGTAGTGGAGTTACTTTTTCCTTTTATGGAATGAGAAAGTTATAGTGGGACGTCCATAAAAGGAAAGCGAGACAATTATAGTGGGACGGAGGGAGTATTGTTTAGTGAAAACAAATAATACTGACCAACTAATACCTTTAAATAAAATAACTAATACTATTTAAAATTGCACTTGGGCAGTCGCAACTGGTGCTAGAAGTGTTTGCCTAAAATTAAATGTCCAATGTAATCTTGTTAAAGTAAGTTTTATTAATAGGGTTATTTTGGTAAATTAAAGCAAGCCTATAATTTAGGACATAAGAAAGTAGAAACTAAACATATCTTAGCGGTACAAAGAGAGTAAACAAGCAAATCCGAGCCTTTAATCTCAAATAACTGGGAGTAGGCTACATGAACCAATAAATGAATCACATTAGGTCGCGTGCACAAATTAGTCTTCCGCGTGCCTCTCTCTTTAAGAAGATCTTCACTAAGCCTCTTAGTCTCTCTTAGCTGTACAAAGGGAGTATAATTTAACAAAATACAATAAATAGTTCAAACCTGGACATGCCAACCCTCTGGATCACTTTCTCTTTGACTAGCGGGGATTCTATCAAGCTTGAGAAAGGAATCATCAAGTGAAGCTTTCACTTTCTTAAGCCCAAGGCGCTTGGAGGCCTTATGCCAACGCTCTTCAAAGTTGGTCAACACATCATATGCAGCTGGACCATCTATTTTAGAGTGTAAATCATGCCATGGCTCGCGTGGACAACCAGAGGCGATACATGGGTTATATAAAAACCAGAGGAAAAAGTTCATAGTGGGTGTTTGGTTAAAAAAGAATTCGATGGGAATTGGAATGAGAATATGGTAACTAATCTCACTTTGTATGTGATAATGAGACTCAAAATAAGTTAATCATTATCCCAATTAACTACCTCTTTTCCTATAATTATTTCTTTTCAATCATTGAACTATTTCTCGACCAACAATCACTTTTTATTCTCACTTATTCAAGTGTAACCATCATTCCATTACAATGTACTTCACTTTCATTCCCATCGAAGAATTTGAACCGAGTGCCCCATCATGGAGAATTATGGGCTCGTACAAAACATAGGTCATACAGAACAATTAAGCAAAATCTTACAGTGAAATTAGGATTATGAAAATCCTCTTTGTGAACAGTATGCAATGTGCTAAATATTTGGTGCTTCGGGGTATCATATCTTCCCTTGCAGAGGTCAAGGCCTCCAACAAATGAGATGATCTTTCTCCTATTGTTACCTGCATCAGCATCCACTATTACACTTTTCTGATGATGTGTATAGATTGTTCCTGTTTCCTGATGCCAAAAAAATATACAAATTGAGCCGTGGCAAATTCTTGTGTGAGAGTCTGAGACCGTGTATTTTTTTAAGATGGTTTAGAATCTTAACACAATGATAATAAATATCAGTTGATTTTATACATTTGGTCAAATATAAAGTTGGATTATTAAAAGGTAAAAGAAAAAGACAAGATAAAATTAGAAATTCTTCAAAATAAAAGTTCTTAAAATTATGCTACACAAACATTTATTATTAACATAAGTAAACAAATAGTTGAAAGAAAAATTACAAAGCTATAATATATATAAAACTAATAAAAAAAAATCTGAAAGAGAAAAAACACACATATGGTAACCAACTAATCAAATCTGGCTTTCTCAAAGGGAAAAAAAAAATCTTAGATCCATTTTCATTGAATCTTTCATAGAATAGAATGGGAATGATTTGCAAAAAATGTATTTGAAACAATCACACTCAGATTCAGGTTAAGCAGGATCAATTAAAACTGATATCCTGTGCATGAAAAATAATTCTAAATAAATCATAACACTTCACCAGTTACGACGTGCAACTGGTGCAACTTTGACAAAAAAAAAGAATTCAAATCAAGCTATTTTGTTATATTTTTCGATAATCATAGAAAAAAGTGTTCAAAGAGTATTAGTTCATGTCATGAAAAGTATCAGCTCATATAATGAAAAGTAGTCATATTGAAAAAGCACTATTACTATTCAGCCTACAAAATAATATTTTTCTTTATATGAATTTATAATTTTCTTCATATGAACTAATACTTCTCACTACATATGTCAGTTTTTTCTGTCAAAATTGCACCAGTTTTTGCCAAAAGAAAACACAAGAACTTATATGAGATGATTGAACCTGCTTTTTAGCCCAGCTTCCTTTCCTAGCACTCCTAGGACACAGCAGCACTTGCACAGATGAATGCTTGAAGTAACGACGTGTTTCCTCATCACTTGTACCCATTAAGCCATCCTGCATGTACAAGAAGACTAGCTACTGAATGAAACACATTTAAGTCAAAGAAATTTTAACAAAAGACTAGAGAATATATGCCATTATAGCTAGTAATGTTTTGCATCAAATAAATCACCTAAGACGCACAATGTATGTTGCAGTCAATTTTGTTTGGAAGCATAATAATCTGATACTAGCAAGCATCCGTAAACATAGCTTTGAAGCGTTAACCATATATATGCATTTGACATTTTTGATCTTCATACATGCAACACTCTTAAAATTAAGAATAGGTAGTCAAAGGATGATAGCAATATTGTGCTTGGATTCATAACCAAAGTGATCAGAAAGACCTATCATATCACATATAGGGGGTGTTTGGTCTGAAAAATTTCAATATGAATGGGAATGAGAATGCGTATAGGAGAAATTATGGTGCTTAATGAAAATGATTAATTTACCTTTATCATACTTTATATGAGGTAATGACACTCAAAATAAGGTAATCCCATTTTGGTTATCTATCTCCCCTCACATAATCATTTCTCCTCAGTTATCCACTATTCGACAACCAACAATCAATTTTTATCTCCACTTATTCATAGATCAGAGTAGATCAATGTAACATCATCCTAATTTTAAATCCATTTTCAATGTTTCTCATCCCCATTAAAGATTTTGAAACAAACACCCCCTAAAACATAGAAAATAAAGTGCTATACTAAAATATAAAACAAAAAAACAAACCGAGCTTTTAATCCCAAATAAAGTGCTATACTAATATAAAATGAAAAAAAAAAAAAGTGAATGATTCTTACAGTTTTATACCCCAAAATGCTGGTAGACGTAGGATCATCCCATACAAGGAGAAGCACCCTCACACCTTCCTGAGACTTGGCTTTCAGAATCTCACCCAAATTACTATTTGGTACACTAGGATCATCTCTCACAAGCTGAACCAGATGATAAACCGACCAGCCTGTGATATAAATTAAACGACGAGCCTGACATATTGCATCATAGATATCACGCCAGCATTGCCCGTTCTTATACAGTCTCCCATTGGCCAACCACAACTTAGGCAGCATATCATCATCTACATGAGCATCTTGATAGAGAGTGTTGGGAGATGAATTTAATAAAGATATATGATTTTGATTAAGATCCCAAAACTCCTAAGTATGACATGTTCAGAATGATCTTGATAGTTGAGTCAGGATTCAGTTTTAGAGTATTCAGGATGTTATCTGCAAAATGTATAGTCAGCAGATATAGTTTAGGATAGGTTCTGAAGACTCTGGAGAACTCAGTATGTTTCTGAAGTATCCGAAGTTTCAGGATGAAACTGAGATATCAAGACTTCGATGATGATCTTGAAAAATCAAGACTCAAAGACGAAGACTCGATGACATCGGTCATTATAAACTACAAAAGATTAGAAGACCACGAAGACTCGAAGACCTAAAGACTCGAAGACTCAAGACTCTAAAGACTCGAAGACACATAAGACGTAAGATCAAGCGAAGATCAAAAGTATTGAAGGCACAGTAATTACTGAAGACTCAGTAATATACTGAATGCTCAGTATGAACCTGAGTGTTCCAAGGCACTGATAATATCTATCTGAAGGATGCAATACTGAGAAGATAGCGATTCCTTAAGAAGTTAGATATTGCCAAGACATTCAAATGTAGACAAAAGGAACTAAGTCAGAAGTGTTGTTAAGGTTATATCAAACTCAGAGTTTGTAACCAAAAGAGCCGTTGAAGGTACCATACTGACACTAACAGTGACAGGTCGCTGAAAAAGATGTCAGATGTACAAAAGTTCCAGACTGCAAAAAGTGAAGACCGGCTACATGAAAAGCTATTACCTAAAACGTGTTAGGGAGTTTCAAACCCTAAATATAGCCGTTTCACACACCACAAGAGGGAACTCACAAAGCTATCTCTCCAACGGATAGTTTTCAAAAGTGACCTTGGTGTATGCCTATAAATCTTGGTGACCCTCTACATTGTAAGGTTACGGAAATTTATCGCAACTCAAGAGCTCAAACTTATTCTTGCAAAAGCTAAAGCACTCGAAAAACTTAGAATTTCCCAAGTGCTTCGATATTGAAGAGAGCTCACTATACTAAGCCTAGCTTGATAAGATTTATCCAAAGCTTAGTCGAGATATCCTAACCCTTTGCATTGTGCTTCATTGTAAAGGATATCTCATCCTAGTTGGAAACCAACCGAGAAACCCCAAACCCTTGAGAAGGTAGTTGGAGTGTGTTTGTTGGTGAGAAGAGTTGTAAAGAGTTAGTAAACTACGCGGAGTAGTCAGAAAACTCTAGAGGAAAAGTTAGTAAGCTCTGGGGTAGTCCGAAAGCTTGTGTGTGATTGAGTAAGTAAACTACGGAGGTAGTCGGAAAACTCAAGTTGGGTTGAGTAAGTAAACCACGCGGAGTAGTCGTAAAACTTCGGGGCGAGTTGAGTAAGTAAAGCACGAGGTAGTCGAAAGCTCGAAGTTGATAGTGAATTTCTCTCGAAGAGTCGGGAGAGTGGGCGTAGGAGCTTGAGTCTACGAACCACTATAATTCTTTGTGTTCTTTTATTGCTTTTCTTATCGTACTTTTAATTGCATTAACTTGTTTTGAAAGCATACTTTTCATCGATATTGATTGGAATCAATCCATTTGAAGTTGCATAAGTGAATCACTGACCTAATCACTATTTCGATTAAGGGAAGGTTTTCAAAGAAAGCTTAAAACGAGTATAATCTAAGGGCCAACCATTCAAGATTTAATCGAGTAGCTAGAACAGATAGTTATCAAATGAACTCTCTTACGAGGATTGATAAGTTAGTTATCGATCCAAGCAACTCAGGATCTCGACTTTTCGGGGACTTCGGTTGGGATTATCTCGAGGTATCCGAAAGCATTTCGAGGATCTTTGTCTCGATGAGACTTTGACTCGAGCGATGCATGGCTTCTCGAGAACCTAATCTTGAGGACTATCTCGACCCAAGTCGACCTCGAAGAATTTTTTAAAAAAAAACACTAAACACGTGTATTCCCCATACACGTAAGACTCGTTACACGGGACCAACAAGTGGTATCGAGCAAGTGGTTCAACTTGACCACTTTGTGTTGACCAAAGTTTTATTTTCAAAAATACTTGTGGTCTATCTCGAATCGATCTTATTTCTTTGAAATTTTTTACTTTTCAAAAAATGTCTTCTAAAAAAGCATCCATGTTCTCGGTGGAGAACTATGACCTATGGAGACCGAGAATGCAGGCTCATCTCAGATTCCAAACATGGCGTATGTGGAGAGTGGTCTCTCAAGGACCATTCCAATTTCTTTGTGGTGAATCAGGAGAACAGAAGATGAGAGAATTGATCCTAGTCAAGAGATTTTTCCTAAGTCGATGACCAACCTGACTCTGAGGAGAGAAAGTTAGTCAATCTAGACTACATTGCAAAAGACACACTATACAAAGACAATTGATGATGGTGTGATGGGAATGATCTCTCTTTGTAATCTTGCTAAAGAGATTTGGGATACACTTTAGTTGTTATGTGCCAAGGCACATATCATATAAAAAGAAAACAAACTTTTCGTTGGCAATTGGAAAGTTTGATAGTTTTTGAAATGGATGATGGTGAATCAATAGACAAATTGGAAGTCGATTCACTAAGCATCATGAATGATCTAAATGCACTTGGAAAGAAATATTCACGAGAGAGAAGTTGCATTGAAAATTCTTAGAGGTGCATCTAAGAAATGGGATATTCATGCAATTGGTGATTGAAAACACCAAGAACATTAGTTCAATGCCTTACCAACAAGTCTTCTCGAAATGAAGACCTATGAATTTGTAATTGATAAGAAATCCAAAAAGGTCGACAAAGAAAGATGATTCTTCATCAAGTAAGAACGTGGCTTTAAAAAGCAAAGATAAAACACAGAAAAACTAGAGAGTTCGAGAACCCCATGCCAAAAATCGGGATGAGCTTGAGGAAAAGCTAGCAGCGATGGCAAGGAGGTTTGACAGACTTAATAAGAGATTTGGAAAATACAAAAACTATTACAGGAACCACGTGTGCGGAAGAAACCCGAGGACGGATCAACCGAGAAGAAGAAAGACTGAAAGGCGATGGATCTTCATCCGGAAAGAAGGACTCCAAGTCCAAAGAAGAAAATAATCGAGGATGATGATACCAACAGATCTTTATAATTGCGGAAGAAAGGTCACTTCAATTATGATTGTCGATTTGAGTGCTAAGGAGAGAAGAGAAAGGCAAGCTAAAAGAGATCGGAAGTTCTCTAGCAAAAAGGCCATGGTTGCGGAAGAAGAAAACTCGAGGAGGGATCTAGCTCTTGAGATGAGATATTCTCGACAAAGTGAAAGTGATGACATCGTCGATGGCTATTGAGGAGGTAAGCTCTTCTTTTTCTCATTGTTGCTCCTACACTAGCACAAGAGTTTTCAAGTTCCATTGAAAACAATCATTTTTGACTGATGGATTCTTTTGAGAATCGATGAAGGACTATCTTTATTTTTACAAGGATCGCTAAATAGAACTCAAGAGCGAGAATAAGGAATGAAAATTTGAAAATCTAAAATGGAAAACTCTCTAGCAATAATGAAATCACTTCTCAATTAATGGGAGCTCTTGATGGATGGATGTTACGAAAGTACAACTCTCGAGGAGAAAGAGAAGTTCGATAATGTCCCTAAGCGAAAAATTAGAGAAATCCATCAAGAAATTGACTAATCGAATCGAAGTTCAATGACCTCTCGAGAAGCATAAAAATCTACAGAATCTGTGAGGATAGTGCGAAGAAGTTAACTCTATTGAATAAAGCATCTAATGTAATAGATGAAATTGAGAGTTATCGAGATCTGCCACTATAAAACTGGATTGGGATACATTCCGGGGGAACCTCACAAGGTCATCGAATCTCCGATCTAGTAGCAAGAAGACAATCTTTGTAAAACCAAATGGCACCTACACTTCAATTTGGAGTAATGCCCAAGGTTGTAGACAAGGGAAAAGGACCTATGGTCTCGGTAAAACCTGAATGATCGGGTTAGAAAGCCCAAACCTCGGTGAAGGCTAGAAAACTCGAGAAATCGTCGATTGAAAGTTTCGAGCAAGTACTTCAAAGCCTCACGCTTAAGAATGCAAACACGAAAGGCTCCACATCGAACCATCAGAGGAATCCTCAGATGAGAAACACTCACAGAGACATTCTCAATGAAGAGACCAAGTCCTCAAAGACATTGAAAGACCCATATTTGGTCTGCAGATAACTTTGAACCTCGACTTGCCTAAGGGTAAAGGTTATCTGAACCCAAGTCAACAAAGATTTAGACCAAATTTGCACAAAAGCCTAAGCATCCCAAGCGCAGGGCTGAACAAAGAAGAATTCAAAAGCCCATGTTCATGCTAAAGCTAACACACATATACAGAAAATTGCTAAGGCACCCAGAGTAGTGGATGTATATGTTGATGTTTATGGAAGAAAAATTAGCCACTCTAAAGTGATTAGAGTTGTCGTGATTTGGATTACGAAGGTCAAAACTAACCTCGTAGGACCCTACACAAATTGGGTACCTAAGAATTGATCTGTTTTTAGGGGGAGGAAAACAAGGGCACTAAGTCGATGAAAGACCACATGACAGCGATGATGAGCAGAGATGAAAAGCTCCCGATATATGGTATCTTGACGGTGGATGCTCAAGACATATGACAGATTCAAGAAGATGCTCATTGACTATGTTGAACAAAGAGGCCCTTGAGATCACTTTTGGAGATAACTCAAGGGGACGGATGAAGGATATGGAACTTTGGAAATAGACTCGATTCATATCCATGGTGTTTCATATGTATCCGGATTGAAGCATAACTTCTTTGTCAATTAGCTAATTACGTGATAAGGGTTTCAATGTTGAGTTCTCCAAGAACTTATGTTTTGTGAAAGATGATACATCACGGAAGAAGGTATTCTTGTTGGTACAAGAAAAGGGAATGTGTATCTTGGCGATTGGAGTTCAACTCCTAAAGATACATGTTTAGTTGCTAAAAGTTCCACAGATACCGGTTGGTTATGGCATAAAAGAATGAATCACCTAAACTTCAAAACCCGAACAAGCTTGCATGATTAGCTCTTGTGAGAGGGTTGACTAATGAAGTGTTCGATGAAAGAACACATTTGTGATCGTGCGAGAAAGGAAAACAAGTTAAAGCATTATTTAAAAGCAAAGTTGAAGTTTCTCTTGAAAAGAATACTTGATTATTGCATATGGATCTCTTTGGTCCTATAACACTGTGAGCACTAATGACGGAAATACACATTGGTAGTAGTTGATGACTACTCAAGATATACTTGGGTCATATTCTTTTTCAAGAAGAAAGAGACTCGAGATAAAGTTCTTTAGAATTACTAAAAAGGCTCGAGAATGAGAAAAAATCTGAGTGTGGTCAAAATCGGATCGACAAAGGAACCGAGTTTATAAATCATATCATATCGATTATTGTGCGAGAGAATGAAATTTTACATGAAACATCATTTGCAAGGACCCTCAACAAAATGGTGTTCTTTGAAAGAAGAACGAACTACGAAAAAGAAGTTCGCAAGGACAATGATAGTGAAGGTGATATTCCTAAAAGATTTTGAAATTTGAAGTTCATCAACACCGCATCGCTACTCTCGAGAATAGATCTATCTTGACCAAGAGTCAAGGCAAAATACCCTATGAGCTTTGGAATGAAAGGAAGCCTCTTGTTTCTTTCTTTTCATGTGTTTGGTTGCAAGTGTTTCATACACAATAATGGTAAAGATCGATTGAAAACATTTGATAGTAAAAGGCGATGAAGGAATATTCTTAGGATATTCTCAAGTCGATCAAAAGCTTTCGAGTTTACAAGCTGTAGGACTCTTATTGTGGAGGAAACACCTCATGTTGTTTTTTGATGAATCTACTTGTGTTCGGAAGAAAGGGGAACATGATGCAAATGAATGACCAAGAGGATCACCAGATTAAGCACTCAAAGTAAAGATAAATCATCCTTTGAACACGAAAAAGAAGAAGTCGATCACTATCTATGATTGGAGTGACTCGGACTTCGAATAAAGAAGTTCGGGATGGAAATCGGATGGTGAGACTCGGGAAAACCAACACTAAAAGGTGACCAATCGAGCAGACACGATTCGGACTGGGTATGTGATGCCAATGAAGATGTGGTCACGGTGAGGCAAATTCTCGAATCTATCAACCAAAAGGGAACAAATGTCTCGACAATGTTCTGAATAGAATGTCCCCTGAGGAAGATGATTCCCTTTCTCCTGTTTTGTTGTTCTCTGAATTTACTGATTTAACTGAACCTAACATTTCAAATGTTGAGGACACTATTGAAACAGGAACATCAAGAAGGAAATGGTTAGATAGTCATCCTACAAGTCAGTTGTGGGTGATCTGGCGAAGGTGTTAAAAACAAGAAGGTTCCATGGTGAAAGTGCACTATTTCGCCGCTTCCTATCGGAGAAAGAACCTCATCGAGATTGGTGAAGCTCTACAAGATTCTCATTGGATTACTGCTATGCAAGATGAGCTGAATCAATTCTCAAGAAATGAAGTATGGGAGCTTAGTAGATAGACCAGAAAGGCACAATGTCATTGGAACCAAGTGGGTTTTCAAGAATAAAAGAGATGAAAACAACAACATTGTAAGAAACAAGACAAGGCTAGTTGCACAAGGTTATTCCCAAGAAGAAGGCTTGGATTATGATGAAACATTTGCACCGGTTGCAAGACTAGAAGCCATCGATTGTTTTCTTGCATATCTTGCCGCCATGAAGTTCCGATCTATCAAATGGATGCGAAAAGTGCATTTACGAGCGGTGTGCTTAAAGAAAGAGGTTTATGTGGAACAACCTCCACGGTTTCAAAGCAGAATGACCAAGTTTCTGTGCTCGGAAAAGCTTTATGCGGTCTTAAGCAAGCACCCGAGCATGGTATGATACTCTTTTCGGTTTTCTTCTTGACCATGGATCAAAGAAGTTGATAGAACCACCTCGGGGATAGAAGATGGGGAAGATATCTTCTTGGTTTGGATATATGTTGATGACATCATTTTTGGATCTCCAAACCATCAATTTGTGTGAAAAGTTTTCAACAGCGATGAAAGGCAAATTTGAGATGTCAATGATGGGAGAGATGAATTTCTTTCGTGTCTTCAAGTGAAACAATCAAAGGAAGGAATATTCATCAACCGGACAAAATACACGAGAGATCGATTGCTAAATATGGTGTGCAATTGCTGCAACACATTTAGGATTCCCATGAATACTAACTACAAAATGGATCCGATTACGATTTCAAGGCAAATCGGTGAGCCATACCGATTATAGAGAATCATTGGATCATTGCTCTATCTCACGACCAAGTAAGTAGGATATAACATTTCTTTGTTGGGATATGTGCAAGATACCAAGCTAATCTAAAAAATTTAGTCACATGGAGAACGCCAAAAGATCTTGAAGTATCTTAAAGGCCGCGATGAATAGAGGATTATGGTATCGGTGATGATAACCTTGAGTTAAGTGGTTACTCGGATCGCCGATTATGGAGGTTGCATAATAATTGGAAGTCCACCTCGGGGAACTTGTCAATTTCTAGGAAATGGTGATATCTTGGTTTTTGAAGAAAGCAGGACCTCGATAGCAACAACAAGTACTTCTTGAAAATTTGAATATATGGGCTGCGAGGAAGGCTGCTTTGTGCTTTCGGATTCTTTGGCTCAGACAACAATTAAGGGATTATAAAGTTGTAGTCAATGAAGTACTAATATTTTGTGACAATAATAGTGCCATTGCTATTTCACAAAATCCGGTATTGCACACCAGATGCAAGCATGTGGATATCAGACATCACTTCATCAGAGATCATGTCGAGAAAGAAGGACATAAGGATGGAGAAAATTCATACCGATAAGCGAAGAGAGCCGATATCTTGACTAAACCTTTGGTGAATCAAGATTCGGGAACTTTTCGGTTGAATTAGGGATGTTAGAACCAGGTGTATAAAGTAAAATCTGAAAAATTGAAGGTTTTCAGAAGCATGAAGTTTTCTCAGACTCTACTGAGAAGCTTAGGATAAAATGGAAATACTGAACTGAGTCTCGGGAAACTCAGATTTACTGAAGGTGAGTACTCAAGAGCAAAAAAAGAACAATTTGATTACTCGGTATTATCTTGTGGTTTATCAAGGTCGATTACTTTCGATGAAAGGCGATAGAGGAAAATTAGTCTGAAGAAGTAATGACTCATGCAACTCATTTATTGCTTAAGTGAAGCTCAGAAATCATTCGCAATAAATACAAAACACCTGAGGAATGTTTTTGGGCGGGATCGTTTCAAATTCCGAAGAAGGTCAACAGTCATTTAATGCTCTGCTACATTAATGACCAATGAGGATGTTTTGGCGGCTTACTTTTCAGAGATCGTCGGTTCATATACCCGATTAATCGGAGATTAATCTCAACCGTTGTTTTTCACCTAACCAACACGATTCCCCACGATCTCAAAGCTATATATACCCTAAGAAGCCTTTCAAGCCAAAATTTTATTAAACCCTTCGTTCTCAAATCCTCTGCAAATAAATCCCCTTGCCCAGAAATTTCTAAACCCTAAAGCTTCATTTCTCAAATCATCTCTAAAATGGCTCCAACCTTGTTCGACAGATTAGCCGAAACCAACAAGCCGGTAATGCGAAGTTCGTTGTTTCACTCGAAAGCACAACCAACTCAAAGCCGAAGAGGAGGCTCTGATATGATTCGACATTGGCTAAACTCCCAACTAATCGCAAACCCGACCGGACCGGGGAGTTTGCGAAAAAGGTAATCGAATTCATCTATAACTGAAGGTAGATGAAGAGGATCAGATGCATTTTTCGACATTTGTATCACACTTAGAGCATTCATCCAAATACGTCGATTTTGAAAGGGATTTGTACATAACCCCGAAAAATCTGAATGATGTTTTTGAGCTCTGTGATAGAGGAGAGGATCCTACGATGTATATGTCGGGTGCAGAGAGCGGGGAATACTTAGATAGGATTGTTGAGAATCTCGTTAAGTTTGAGGCGACATTGCATAAGAGAGCACTTAAAGCCACAATATCGTGTATTGATGGATATTGTGAGTAAATGCATCATGAGTCTTCTTGGGGAGTTTTGAGCGGATCAAGACCCAAAGCTCGATCGATGGCGGCGATAGAGGCCTCACCCACCATCGACTTCAACCGGTCAAATTTCGATTCAGACGGTGAGTGAGCAGATCAAAATTTTGAAGAAGGTTGACGGGGCGATCTCAATAAAAGGCAAGATCCACCATGCCACCAAAATTGCTTACATTTTGGAGATGTGCGAGAGAGGAGGAGGATATCTTCTTCAATTCGACCCCATTCCTAAATCCAAAATTCTCTTTAAACCCATTCTTTGCAAAAAGCGGTCATCGGGGGAAGAGAAAAAGAAGGTTGAATCACCGATTCATGGTGAAAAAGAGACTCAACAAAACCGGGGAAGGTTTTGTTGGAGGCAAAGATGGAGCGAGGAGCAAAGATGTTGAAACCAAAGGATCTTGCTCCAAAACGCAGAAGATTGGTGGTTCTCACCGATGAAGATGAAAGTGATTCGGCGAGATTCAACCGGGAGCAAAAACCGCTCGAGTTCACCATTACAAGTATTGGCTCGGGTTATCTCGAGGACACAGGATCGATCGGAGGAGGCGAGGTCTTCTACCGAGGTGCTCGAGACATCGTTAGGTTCGAGATAAAATTTCTCGGGAATTTTTTTACGAGCTCGGACCTCGAGATACCTACCGCCGGATGAAGGCTCAGACAGAAGAGCATTTCGAGTCGATCCGAAGATGTGCGCACTCGGACAACAAACGAGCCGACTCAAATTCAAACGAGGATATGCCAACTCAGGCCTCGAACCCTCGAGATCAAACCGAGGACCTGACCGCGACAAACTTCAGATCTTTGCTGAGGCTCGGAGCAGAATATTCTTGATGAAGCTCTGAGTGATCTGCTTTCTTGATCCCTTAGCGGATGTTTCATTTGAACCGAGAGAGCCCAAGATGGAAGAAGAGAGAAGCCGAAGAAGGCGAGTGGAGGAAGCAAGGGAAAGCAGTTCATTCTTGACCGATTTACTGAGCCGAAAGCTCATACCCCGATCTGCAAGATGTTTTCTTGATTAAGGGATTCATCAGATTCATCCTCAAAATGAGACTCTTCCCGAGATGTTTGATATTCTTTGCATGAGGGGGAAGACTAGTGGAATGAGGTGACAACCTTTCCCGCCCGACTTCTCGGGGTTCGTGGAGGACAAAGCTCGGGATGAAAAACTCCGATTTTGATGAGCTAGTTCGAAGAAGAAGTTGGGTGAAGCGAGAGCAATGAAGTTGGTGCCCCGAAAGCGTGGAGACAAATCTAAAGATGGAGATGGGGACCAACAGAGAGATGTTGAGAAGCGATCTCGGATGGAAAATGAGACTTCATTGTCGATCAACTCCGAAATTGGTCAACCTCGGTGAAGTTAGAACTCTTGGTACCTTTTCGCACTATTAACAATTATGCCAAAGTTCTTTGAAAAGTCCTATCTTTAACTCTGAATTGTCGATAAAATGATCGAGGCTCGATTGGAGGCTGGAGCTCGGGGGACTAAGCCGAGGCCTTGGATGATCGAGACAAACCACGGGAGGTGCGCGAGAAGATTCCCGAGATTGATCTCACTCCTTGATGAAAAAAAAACTTGAAAAGGTTGAGCCAATGATGATCAAAATTGCTCGGATGGAAGAGGCGTTGGCCAATCAAGCTCAAAAGATGGAAAGTCTTAGTCACTCTTGATTTGGTGCAAATTCAAAACACGCCTGACCACCCGGATGACCTCCATGGAAGAAAAGTTGAATGAGAAAAGTGGAGGAGTCAAATTTGAGTTAAGTGATGGTGAAGCGAAACACCCGGAGAGTTTCGATTTCTAAAGGTGAAACCGAAAAAAGAATGAGGTCCGATAAAAGTCTGCTTTGTTGAGGAAATGAGCTCAATGCTCATGACCAAGATGTGAGAGATGTTCAAAGAAGCACTATATCGGCGGTTGCCCACTTATTTGAAGAATTTTACGTGGCCAAGAACCATCTAAGGAGGTGGAAGATTTAACAAGATCGAGATAGCGGGAGAGATTCATTTGTGTGAGCAAAGAGCAATATCACATGGACCACAAAGACTCTCGGACTTCTTCCAAATTACGATTGCAAGAAGGGGAAAAGGTTCAAGATCTCGAGAAAGTTCATGGCACGTACTTTGGGAAGAAGGCTCAAAAAGATCTTTGAAATGTATAATTTAGCCAAAGCCTTAAAAGAAGTCGAAACTTCGAGAAGTTTAAAATTTGCTCGGTGGAGCCGGTTGTCTACACTCGAAGTTTTCGAGCAAACCATGCTTGATGTTGCAAGAGAGAAACCGAAGTCTTAGAGCAAAAGTTGGAACAAGCCGGCCGGGCTATTTGAATTGCCTATGAAGAGGAAAAACCTTGGGCGTTGTTCAACCTAAAAAGCAAGCGTCGCGAAGGCTCCTAAGCCAATCCAGAGAAAGCTGATTCTGGATGATGAAGAGAAAGAAGAATCTTAGTCTCAACCTCAGATGAAAGTCTTCAATACTAGAAATGCTCTGAAGACACTCAAAATGGAACAAGCTAAGAAAGGCTCAGCCGCCGATCTCGGGGAGCATCCGTGATCGAAAGAAGATGAGCGAAGAGCGAAGCGAAGAGTGAATTCGAGAAAGTTTTGCGAGCAAGAGGAAAGGAACATCAAAAGCGCTAAAAGTGGCCCCACGTTGATAAATGGATGCCCATTAAACTCAACGATATGTGGGAAGAAGTCAAGAGAACCTTCTGGTTCAATTATGATGTTCTCAGGGAATGGAGAGGGGAAGACTCAGATCAGAATGAAGCATTCATTGAGTATCTTCTTACCTTCTATCCAAAGTATCTCTGAGTTGGATTAACCTTGCGGATGAAGGAGAAATGAGATAGTAGCCCCTGGTCCATATTCTATCCTCCTCCAAGACTTGATAATGACTTGGTGAATAAGAAGGCCATTACTCAAGAGATTGCTCGATATCTTTGGTCGGTTGGGTCTAACGAAATAGTCGAGACATCATCAAGGAAAGAAATGAAAGTTGAAGAAGAGATTCCGGAATGTTCGATCTGGAGGTGCTTATTTGATGAAGTTGAGAATGAAGCAAATCAAGAGCGTAAGACCCAAGAGCCAAATCAAGGCGAAGACTCGAAGGATCTGTTATCTTTAAATTTTTGTCTTTTTGATTTTGTTGATTAAACTCATTGTAATCTGTAATGGTATACTCATCATCAATGAAGATTTATCATTATGCTCAAAAGATAATATCTCATTATCTTATTTACATGTCTTTTATTTTGATATGCCTGAATGTATGATGATATGGGGGGAAATTATGCGAATTTGAAAAATTTATGTAAGTATTTGGTAATGAACTATTTAAAGAGATTCATTCTTGAAGAAATTCTTTGAATGATTAAAGCTATTTGAGAAACTCGAAATTGTTGGGAGATTCTCGATTTAAGAAAACTGTTGGGAGACAATCAATCTTGTAATAGGATAAACTGAAACCTGAGTATAGGTTTTATGTTTGTAACAAGATAGGTTTTGGCATCATCAAAAAGGGGAAAATTGTTGGGAGATGAATTTAATAAAGATATATGATTTTGATTAAGATCCCAAAACCCCTAAGTATGACATGTTGAGAATGATCTTGTGAGTTTAGTCGAGATTAGGTTTTTTAGAGTTTTCGAGGATGTTATCTGCAAAATGTATAGTCAGCAGATATAGTTTAGGATAGGTTCTGAAGACTCTGGAGAACTCAGTATGTTTCTGAAGTATCCGAAGTTTCAGGATGAAAATGAGATACTGAAGACTTCAAGATGATCTTGAAATGGCGAAGACTCAAAGACGAAGACTCAAAGACATCGATCATTATAAACTACAAAGATTGAAGACCACAAGACTCGAAGACAAGACTCAAGACCAAGACACAGAAGAGTAAGATCAAGAATCAAGATCAAAAAAATCTTGAAGGCACAAGATAATCGAAGACTCAAGAATATCTTGAATGCTTTCGAGATGAACACGAGTGTTCAAGACGATAATATCTATCTGAAGGATGCAATACTGAGAAGATCGCGATTCCTTAAGAAGTTAGATATTGCCAAGACATTCAAAATGCAGACAAAAGGAACTAAGTCAGAAGTGTTGTTAAGGTTATATCAAACTCAGAGTTTGTAACTAAAAAAGAGTAGATTGAAGGTGTCTACCTTTAATCGGAGACAAAAGTCAAAAAGAGGAAGACGACATCAGATCCATACCGATAATCGACAAAGCGATATTCATGAAAAAGATGTCGGATGTACAAAAGTTCCGATCGCAAAAAGTGAAGACCGGCTACATAAAAGTTTATTACCTAAAACGTGTTAGGGAGTTTCAAACCCTAAATATAGCCATTTCACACACCACAAGAGGGAACTCACGGGTTATCTCTCCAACGAGATAGTTTTCAAAAGTGACCTTGGTGTATGCCTATAAATCTTGGTGACCCTCTACATTGTAAGGTTACGGGAAATTTATACGCAACTCAAGAGCTCAAACTTATTCTTGCAAAAGTTAAAGCACTCGAAAAACTTAGAATTTCTCAAGTGCTTCGATATTGAAGAGAGATCACTATAAAAGCTTGATAAGATTTATCCAAAGCTTAGTCGAGATATCCTAACCCTTTGCATTGTGCTTCATTGTAAAGGATATCTCATCTAGTTGAAACCAACCGAGAAACCCCAAACCCTTGAGAAGGTGGTTGGAGGTGTGTTTGTTGGTGAGAAAAGAGTTGTAAAGAGTTAGTAAACTACAGCGGAGTAGTCGAGAAAACTCTAGAGGAAAAGTTAGTAAAATCTGAGGGGGTAACGAAAGCTTGTGTGTGATTGAGTAAGTAAACTAGGAGGTAGTCGAAACTTAGGTCGGGTTCAAAAGTTAAAGTAGTCAAAAAACTCGAGGGCGAGTTGAGTAAAGTAAAATCTGAGGAAGAGTCTAATCGGAAGTTGATAGTGAATTTCTTTGAAGAGTCGCGGGAGAGTGGATGTAGGAGCTTAAGTCTACGAACCACTATAAACTTTACTTAAATTTGCATTAACTTGTTTTTGAAAGCATACTTTTTCGATATTGGGTTGGAATCAATCCTTTGAAGTTGCATAAGTGAATCACAACCTAATCACTATTTCAATTAAGGGAAGGTTTTAACCAAAGCTTAAAAGCGAGTATAATCTAAGGGTCAACCATTCATACGGTCGAGCTTAGAAACAGAGATAGTTATCAAACTGAACTCTATTACGAGGATTGATAAGTTAGTTATCGATCCAAGCAACTCGGGATCTCGACACTCGAGGACTCGGTTGGGATTATCTCGAGGTATCTGAAAGCGATTCAGGATCAACATCTCGATGAGACTTTTTCGGTAAGCGATCGTGCTTCTCGAACCTAATCTTGAGGACTATATCGACCTAAAATTGACCTTTAATTTTTTTTAAAAAAAACACTAAACACGTGTATTCCCCCCATACACGTGTAAGACTCGTTTACACCGGGACCAACAGAGAGTGACCGTTCCGCCCTTGCGAACAGGAAAATAAAACCCAGGTACACCTTGATACGCAAGATCCCCCCAACTCCTCCATGATAAAGGGGCAAGTAATCCATTGGTATATACTGAATCTTTAGGCTCAAAACAGCCCCTGGATTGCATTGCTTCCCATTTGCACCAAGAATAGGATAAGTGCCCTCAATTTGTTGGCCTGAAATCACCTGTTCGACAGGGATTCCTACAGCCCCTATAATCTGGGACCCCACTACATCGCTGTCCTTAACCACAAACTGCACTTCTGACCCGTAATGTGCCACCGGGACATAAAAGTGCTGCCCCCAAACGGGGTTTTCGGAATTACTAATAACGAAAGTCCTACCAACTACAGCATCAGATACCGCTATAGTGACATAAGGATCACTTGTAATCTTGGGAGGTGTGGTTCCTTCCACTTTAGATATGAACTTTCCTGATAACCTTCCAAACATATCACCTAAGCTTTTGTGGAATAAGTCCATGTTTGGAAGGTTTCTTGCTTCATTAACCCAAATATCGAGATTTCCATGCAACAATAACACCCTGAGTGACCCTGTTGAGGTCTTGAATGGCACAGATTGCACACCTTGACCGTGCTGTGAACTCCCGGACATTGAATCAGAGTAACTTAAATGAGCCATTTCAGTAATTACCTAATTTCTTCTATTTTGAAATGAACTTAGCAGCTCTATATGGGATAAAAAAGAGTCAACTTATTGCAAAATGACAAGTTATAAAGTTCATCAAGATCCAATTAATGAGGTGCTACTATAAAAATACAAGGAATGCATCTGATTATCACAAGTAAATACAAAACCAAATGATAATAAATCTATCTAGATTGTGCTCAAAGATGCTGATAACATAAATTAAAACCGGAGTTCCCTTATTGATAATAAGACTATATAACTAACAACAGATCTCAAAAAGTCTCAAAACTACCCAGATAAGTAATCTAAACCAATAACCAAATCTTAACGCTTTTCTAGCTCAAACAATCACCATAAAAGAACTGGAAAACGTATTAACTTGCATTTGACCCAGAATAAGCAAAGGAAGAAACGTGGGGGGAGGGGGGATTAAAAATTATTAAATACAGATGAAGTTGAGTTGGCAAGAAAAAAGAGGAGGGGTCGCATTAAATTTTGAATAAATCCAATTGGTGGAATATTCAACAAATTGATGGCTGCACCCAGAGATCCAACGGTGGGCGTTACCATCGCAGATATAATAAAGAATGAGGGAAGATTCGGGGAAAAGGGTGTGGGTGAAAGTGAACAAAGCGGGGAATTTTGCAAGTGGGGTATGGGCCATTGTGTTATCCTTCTCGATTTGTTCGTCAAAGAAGGATTGTAAGTACAGGGGTAGGAAATAGGGAAGAAATTGGGAGCAAAGCTAATGGCCGGCGGCGAGTAGGGGACGGCTTCTAGAAGCAAGGGAGAAAGAAATGGAATTGCCATAGTCCAAGACAACTCTTCAACGGTCACTATCAAATTACTTTTATTAAGAGGGTCTTTATTTGAACTTAGTTTTGGGAAGTTATAATTTTTTAGATTATTGGTGAATTGGAAAAGTTGGGTATTTTGAAATTTTGGTCTCAAATTATTGTCCCAATCTCCATATGACAAATGGCAGTATATTATTAGTCGAATTATATTTTATTTGAATAATTTATTGCCTCAATCTTCTGCGTTTGTTATATTCACTTTTCATATGCACTTATTGAATCTCTTTGCATGCAAATAATTATTGAATTCCCTCACATGCATTTGTCTACATATACTTATGGATCAATATTAGACTTGCATCAAAATTATATATCTTTACTAATTTGCTTTCTAACAAGTATTAGTTTCGACGCTTTCCGGGCAAGTGAACGATCTTGTGATGCCTTGGGCGTCTGCCCTCTCCGATTCTAGAGTATTAGTTTCGCGCAGGAATGTCAACACTATTCGGGCATATGATCGAATTAGTGATGCCTTGGGCGCCTGCCCGTTCCTAGTGCTAGGGTTTCAGTCAGGTTGTTGTCAATTTATTGATAGGGTTTTCCCTTATTTCTCCTTGTGAGGGCTTGTTATTTTCTCCTTTGTTGAGAGCTTCTTTCGTTATTCATTCATATGGATCGTTTGCTAGAAAATCTGAACATATGCCCGGATGAGGATGATGAATTGATTGTGGAAGAGGATGAGGATGAAGTTATGAAGTAGCCGGATCCGAACTATGTCTGGTGGGTAGATTCCTCACTGACCAGGCCATTAACCCTAATATCATGAAAGGGAGGATGGCAGATTTATGGAAACCAAAACATGGGGTTCAAATCCGGGACATTGGCACGGGAAGGTTCTTAATTCTGTTCTTTCATCGGCTTGATCTGCAGCGTGTTATGGCCAGTGGTCCTTGGCCCTTTGGCATCCACCCCCTAGTTCTGCATGATCTGCAGAAAGGAGAGACTTCCTACCATGTCTCTTTAAATAAACTAGTGTTCGGGGTGCAAATCATTAATATCCCGATTGGGTTTTTTCAAAGAAAAAATGGGAATTTCGTTGGGAAATTTCATCATCGTTTTTTGGAGTATGGCGAGCATAACAGATCAACACCATGGTTACCGATTATGCGTATCAGGGTAGAGATTGATGTTAACGAACCTCTTAAGAGACAAAAGTGGCTTAATACAAGAATCGTCTACTGTGGTTGATTTCGCTTATGAAAGATTGCAAAGTCTTTTGCTTTATATGTGGAAAGCTTGGACACTCGGAGAGTTTTTGTGAGATCTTATTTAATTCGGAGGGACCAGAGATCAAAAGAAGCTGGGATACATCTATTAAGGCGGTGACTTGTCGTCCGCAAGTGGGTTCGAATAGCAGGTGGCTGCGCCAAGGTGGTGATGAGAACTGGTCGCCGGCAGAGGGAGACGGAGGTTCACGACATAAAACTAGGGTTTCGCCAGAGCCTGCACGTGACAAAATTGGAAAGGAGAGATTATTAGCGAAAATTGGGGGAGGGTCCAGCAGTGATGCTGCTCATTATGTCAAGAATCCCGAAAACTGGGGCATTGCATTAACTACTCATTATGGCGCTGAAAACGCGGGAGTTTTCAATAACCCCTGCTTTAGCCAAGTCAACGAGGCTGATTTTAACTTTGGAAATGACGAAACAACACTTTTGGAGATGAAAAAAAAGAAGCAGTTATTAACGGATAGAAAACAACTCCAATCAAATAGGATAGATGCAACTGAGGAGACGATGACGATATTGAGGACATGATTGAAGAGGACAACACAACCAAGCAATTTTTAAAAGCAGAACCCGTGCACGGGGCTTGCTGAGAACAATGATTGCCCTAAGTTTGAATTGTAAAGGATTGGGGCACCCTGCTACAATTCAAGCGTTATATGATCTCGTTAGAGTTTGTCGCTCTGATGTTGTTTTCCGTTTTGAACACATTTCTTTTGGTGTTAGAATTGAGCATTTACGTGTGAATTTTCATTTCAATAATTGTTATTCTATCGATTGTGTTGGCTGGAGTGGAGTTGTGGCCGTGTTTTGGAATAATAGTGATATAATTTCACTTTCGAGCTACTCTTTGAATCATATTGATATGAATATTAGTGAGCCTAGTGGTGGTTGGAGGTTAACAGGTTTTTATGGAATTCCGAATAGAAGTAGACACGTATATCACACAATGTACTTCGTACTCTTTCAAATGTTAATAATCGACCCTAGGTGGTGATTGGCGACTTCAATGACCTTCTTACTAGTGATGATAAACGAGGGCGGGTTGAGTACCCCCAATGGTTATATAGGGGTTTTCGTGAGACTGTGGATGACTGTAACTTATCGGGCGTTCCTTTAAAGTGGTCTAGAGGGTGAGGGACTCCTAATATGGTTGAAGAATGTCTCGATCATGCTATGGGAAATTATAGTTGCATACTCGATTTCCTAACGCTGCACTTCACAACTTAGTGTCACCGGTCTCTAATTACAATCCTATTTTATTAGAGACTGAATCGGTTGTTCGAAGGGTTCGACGTCGTGGATTTCACTTTGAGAATCGGTGGTTAGCTAGAATGAACTGAATACCATGGTGAGCAAATGTTGGAGGGGTTTTAGAGATCTTGATGTTCCCTCAAGATTTGTGGCTACCAGCGACACTTTAGCAAGCTGGGGTAACAAGATGGACTAGAAATATTACCTAAGAAAAAAGGAATTGGAACGAAAGATTGAAGCTTTGCAAGGGGACGATTCGTTGGCTGGTGCTCAGTGTTATAAGGAAGCAAGGGGGAACTAAGTCAGATTCATATACAGGAGGAAACTTTCTGGAGATAAAGAGCGAAAGTCCATTGGTTACGTGAGAGAGACTTAGATACACGATTTTTTCATGCAACCACTTCGGCTCGAAAATGGAAAAAAAAATCTAGTTAAGCTTAAAGATGACAATGGCAACTGGATTGAGGGACAACAGGGGTTATGCACGTTAGTAGGCGACTATTTTTCTTCTATTTTCCAGCCTAGTAACAATTCGGACCATGATGATCAGTTTCTGGAGGCTGTTATTAGTTGCATTTCAGACACACAGAATGATGATGGTTGAATTCACACTGGATGAATTTACTATTGCAATTAAACAGATGCATCTCGATAAATCGCTGGGTCTGGATGGTTATAATTCGGCTTTCTTTCAACGGTGTTGGGGTATTGTTGGAGAGGATGTGTTCTGGGAATGTGTAAGTTGGCTTCATTCTAATTCGATGCCGGGAGGAATGAACTATACTAATGTTGTTCTTATCCCGAAATGTGACAATCCTCAAACAGTGAAGGACTTACGCCCCATTTCCCTTTGCAATGTGTTCTACAGAGTTTTGTCTAAGGTGTTATGTAATAGGTTAAAGCTAGTCCTACCTGGACTTATTAACCGTGCCCAATTTGCCTTTATAGAAGGACGCTCCATTTAGGACAATGTCCTTATTGCCTTTGAAAATCTGCATAGTATGAAGAGTAAATTGTGCGAGCAAACTGGAAATATTGCTTTGAAGATCGACATAAGCAAGGCTTATGATAGAGTGGATTGGCGATTCTTACGTAAAATCCTAGCCAGGTGGGTTAATTGGATGACGCTTTGTGTCACGACTATGAGATATTCTATACTTGTTAATGAGGATTTTGTTAGGCTGATTGTTCCGGGACGGGGACTTCGGCAGGACGACCCTCTTTCGCCCTATCTTTTTATTTTGTGTGTCGAAGGACTTTCGGCAGCCATTAATAGGGCATGTGAACGGAATTTTATTCATGGATACAAGAATTGTCATGATGCCCCTCCTATTTCCCACTTATTATTCGCTGATTATTGCTTACTTTTGTGTAATGCTAGTGAAAAGGAACGCTTGGCGCTCAAAAAGGTTTTGGACGATTATGAAGAAGTGTCGTGTCAGGCTATCAATTATCAAAAGTTTGGCATTTATTTTAGCTGTAATGTGGGACCTGAGTTGCGACACTCTATTTCGAACACTATTGGGGTTCACAGCCCTTTGAATACAGACAAGTATCTAGGGTTACCATCCCTTATTGGAAGGGAAAAATGAGAGATTTTCAATTATGTTAAAGAGCGCTTATGGAAGAAATTGCAAGGATGGAAGTGCAAGAAAATATCGAAGGCGGGAAAGGAGATCTTGATCAAAACAGCTGCACAAGTGGTTCCGTCGTATTGCATGAGTACCTTCCTTTTTCTATCCACGTTATTGGATTAACTACATCGAATGATGAACACTTTCTGGTGGGGAACTAACATGTATAGCAGTAAGGGAGTCAAATGGATGCAGTGGGAGAAGGTTTGTGTTCAAAAAGAAGTTGGTGACCGAGGTTTTCGAGACTTGCACCTATTTAACATTGCTCTTTTGTCAAAAATTGGATGGAGGTTACTTACTAATCCACAAGCTCTAGTATGCCAAGTATTACGTGCTCGTTATTTCTGCCACAGAGACTTCTTAATAGCCAAGCTTGGGTACAATCCGAGTTATACGTGGACTAGTATTATGGCGGCTCAACCGTTGATTAAAAAGTGAGTAGGATAGAAAGTTGCAACAGGGGGATAATATTTTGGTTTAGCGTGATCCATGGGTTAATTATGAGAGGAACTTATGGGTACAAACACCCGATATCCAGGAGGTTGAGACACTTAGCGTTTCTGAGCTTATGTTTCCAGGGTCTTCTCTTTGGAATCGTGATCTTATTATGGCAATTATGAGAAAGACATTGTGAAAATCCTAAGAACCCCGATTGCACCGCATGGTAGTCGGGATTCTCTAGTATGGCACCACACTAGAGATGGTAAATACTCCATAAAATTCGAGTATTCCTTGTAATTCGATCGCGTTTGACCCGGAGCTGGAAGCGAAGGGTGATTGGGTGGGTTTATGGAAGTGAAAAGTCCCGCCGAAGGTGAGAGATTTTTTGTGGAGGATTAGTCGAGATGTGTTGCCTCATAAGGTTAATCTCCATTTGAAGAATATTATTGAGGATAAAAATTGTGTGATGTGTGAATATCCTATGGAGAATTCATGGCTTTTATTTTTTGATTGTCCCTATGCCAAGGATTGTTGGCAGATGGCTCATATGTGGTCTCTTGTGGACACGATGGTCTTTGGTGCAGATTCAGTTTGTGACTTAATACTGAGGTTATTGCGCAGTGAAAAGGGGAGTAAAGTTGGAATGCTAGTGTGGCAGATATGGAAGGAAAGAAACAGCAAGTTATGGGATGTCCACCATCGTTCGCCTATGTTTGCATGTCGAGCGACAGCAGCTGAGCTCGTGGAATGAGATTCTGCCCAGGTATCACGGAACAAAACAAGTAAGGTTCGATCATGTAAGCTTGGCATCCGCCGAACGCTGGAATGCTTAAAATGAACGTCGATGCTGCATTTTCTGATGAGAGGTTTGAGACAGGTATTGGATAGTAATTCGTGATGAATTTGGGATTTTTGTTCTGGGGCGAACATCCTTTTCCCTGGACGAGTTGAAGAAAATGTTGGTGAAGCCATGGGCTTCGTGGAAGCCCTCTCGTGGGCAAAATACTTGATGCTTGACAAAGTTATTATTGAAGGTGACTCAAAAATTGTGGTTGATGCTATTAATAATCATTGCACTGCGTCGTCAGTGTTTGGAGATTATATTAGAAGTTGTATGTCCTTACTTAATGCTTCTCCTTAGTACTCGATTACTTTTGTTTATCGTGACGCCAATAGTTGGGCTCACAGTTTAGCTAAGGCTTCTCGTTCTCATGAGAGTCAGACTTTATGGAACGATCCTCCAGTCTTTGTGGATGGACTTCCGCCCAATAATTGTACATGTGAACATGCAATATAAGTTCTCTTGAGTTCGAAAAAAAACAAGTATAATTCTTGATTAACATTTTACAAATGTCTCTCAATGAATACTAATCGGTAGACTGAAAGTTCTGGATCATTCAATTTCGTAGAACTTGATAAATGGAAGGAACGAGTTGCTCATAAGAATCATTGAATTGATTGCATCATCGAGGATGTGATCATAAATAATCCTAATTTAGTCTTAGGAGATCATACTGCTAGAGCCACAATTAGGTATTGAAAAAGAGAACGTGAGATTAACGAGGAGCATTTGATGAACATCTATTTTGTTGACAAACTGATTTATACTCATGGGTGTTAGTGTTAGTGTCCTAGAGACAATCTATTGTAAGGATATAATACTCGATAATATTCATTTTGATTTAATATTATTATTAATTTAATATTAATGTATGGCAATACACTTATTCAAATATTATGTTTGATTGTTTGCATTTATTCTTATTTGTGTTCCCATGAGTCATTGCTGTCATTGAGACTGTGAGAACTCAGATGACTTAAGCATAATTCTTAAATAGCCCCGATCAAGGATCATAAAAAATGGGATATTGATGATGTAATTGAGATTGGTGTGCTATCTGCATCATACTTTTAGAGAGTGTAGTAGATCTCACTTACTACGAGATACTAGGCATCTCTTGATGGATGCACAAATACCTTAGAGGGTATTGGTATACCCATCTGAGAAACCGTTTGATGTGATTTCACAATATGTGTCTACGGGTGTCTCGGTTAGTGGGAGCGATGTGATACTCCTTTGACTTGAGGTCAATACACACGACATTTGTGGAGTGATGAACTTTAACCATGACCGACGCTTGCACCCTTCCATGGGTAGATATGGTTTGGATTGAGTTCATCACGAAATGCATGTGCGTGGTAGTTGAGCCAAGAATAAGATTCATTCCTCAATGTGGATATAGAGAGAATACTCATCTTCTCATCATAATTGGATTTAAGTCATAGGCCGATGCACGTCAACTTGGACTTTGTGGCTAAGTGTGCTATTAGTGATCAATTAGTGATTAGAGATAATATGATTAAGTTATTTGAATAGACACTTAATCATGTTCAAGATTTAATCGAGTATTCGTGAATGGAAGGAAGTTATCGTAATAGCCCATGATTCAGTTACAGGTAGTTGCACATTTCCTCTCAACATACCTCATATATTGAGAATGTTTGATTTATTGTCTAGGGTTCAATTAAGACCGTTAGTTGGACTAATCACTCGATATATGAGGGCCTATGGGTCACACAACAAGTAACGGTTGTTTACTGATTATAGTTGGTTGATTAAATATTATATTGGATATTAATATTTAATTTATGGAGAATATAATAATAATTATATTTAGAATGAATTACTATTACTATTTAATTAAATTAGATTTAATTAAATAGGATTCCCAATAATAATATATGGAATATTATTATAGGATTTGATATATATGGAAATCGAATCCCTAGAGATTTGATATACATGGAAATCAAATCCGTAGAGATTTAAGTATAATGGAATTAAATCTATGGGATTTAATTTACAAGATTAAGAATTTTATTTCCTAATCAGGTTAACTTAAGATTTAAGTTGGGTCTCCCCTATATATATGAGTCCTTGGAAATTCATAATAAGAGACTTCATATTTTCTCCATAGAATCTCTAAGTTAGAATTTTCATAGCAAATTCATCTCGGGGATTCAATGCTGGCAGATCTGTGCAAATTGGTAAACGACTGTTATGTGGATACCGTAGTTGAGGAATCCGTGTATGAATTGTTGTAAGAATTATGTTTACGTTTACCCATATTTAATTATGCAATTATATGTTCGTTGTTGGTGAACTGTTTAATTCCACTGCGCATGTATTACGTGTTTACGTGCCTCTATATTCCAACAATGGGATCTTCTGACGTAGATTTCGTATGCAAAAGTCAATATTCATTCATATAGTGGTGTCATTACAACTAGTGGCGAATATCTTCAACAAAGGTTTGATGTCACAGGTAGACAAGGTCTTTCACCGATTTTTACATGTACTGAGCTATGAGAGTGTGGGTGTATGTGATATCATCCGATGATTTGATGAATACTTACGAATGAATGCAATTATGACAAGACAAACTCTCATTTGTAGAATACATCATTTTCTGTTTCAGTGACGAGTACTTCCGAAGTCCAGATGAACAGAATTTCAGAAAACTACTCTATGTCGGGGAACAACATGGATTCCCGGAAATGATAGACAATACAAACTACATGCATTGTGAAAAAAATTATTGTCGTACCGCATGAGAAGACATTTTAAACATATTTTAGATTTTATTTAATGTTTGTCAAAAAATTTATTTTAAGTTTAATTATATTTTTAATATTTACTTGAATATTTTTTTCATATTTATTTAGGTTTAATTGATTTTGAAGGATTTTTTTAAAATTTAATATATATTTTTATAATAAAAAATTTAAATGGAAAGTTTTACATCAACATGTAACCTAAAGATAGCCGGAAAAACTATGTTTATCAACAATTCACAACAACTAAATATCTTAATAAATAATTCATTTTTCTTTCTTTCACATATACAAACTACAATTCAATATATCCTCATAATTTTTCATATTTTATCAATAATCTAACACAACCTAAAATAATTTTTCTTTTTCATTATTTAGTAATTAAATATCTAAAAATAAAGAAAAAAATCATATACTTAAAATAAATTTTCTCAATAACAAAATTAATACTCCCTCCATTCCGGGATAATGTGCACGTTTACTATTTTTTCATGTTTTAGCGAGGAATTTTTTTATTAGTATTTGAAATGATAAAGTATTTTTTAAAGAGACACATAATAGAGGAGATGTGAATCTATCATATCCCTCCTTATAAGTTACTTTATCATTTCAAATACTAATAAACAACTTGTAAAATGATAAAAAAGTGTGACTTATTTATTGTAAAAGTGCACTGCACTCATAATTTTATGGGAACATAGTTATGCTAAAATGACTTATTTTACGAGAAAGAAAAGTCTAAAATTAATATTGAACATAGTTGCATATTTTGTATAATTGCATGTTTCTATTTTGTATAATTGCACAATTTTAAAATGCACTATGAGTGTACGGTGCACCCGGTTGCACATGAGACCCACTCATAAAGGTAGTGTGCACGTTATCTTGAGACGGAGGTAGTACTTCATTGAGTCAAACTCTTCGATAATAGAAAATGATAGAGGTTAGGGGAAATAATAGAAATTAGAAAGAAAAAAAAGAGAATATTTGATTTTGATTCAAACTATATCAATATTGATCTCTATTTATAGAGAAAATAAAAATAAAAATTGTGATAACTCTTATTTATTTATCACATATATAATATTCTATAAATAAAAAATTGAAAAATTATTTAATATATTTAAGTTAACCAATAAGAAGGTGACACATCTCACATGTCAAAATTAAAAAATGTGCAAAACCCCATTTTCTGTACATCGATTGTGCGTATTGATTTTAATTTTGATTTTTTTTTTTACTTTTGATGACCGATCATGACGATCCTCCAATAAACATGGTTCAAGAGAGACCAAAACCAAAATAGATGTGTACTTAAAAAACTAATTTTCAAGTGAAAAAGTTAATGGGCCTGAAATCAAAATTTGGACAAGTTAAGGGACTAAAAAAATATGAGTGACTCATCCTAAGGTGCAAAGCCCACCTACAACTTACTTTTAGATCCAATTTTTTTAGAATTACTCTTAGGTGCAAAAGGTCATTCAAAATGACTACTATACCTCTTACTTTATTTAAGTCATCTTCATCTTTCAATATGTTCATCTTTCAATCCAAAAAATTCCAATTGAAACAGAATCCATGTCTGTAGTGCATGTACAAATCCATAGCAGTCTATATATGGCCTCATTTAGTTCATCCAAGCATCTTGCAATCATATTTTTTTCCTCTACCCTTTCCATAATTTCACGTATATTCTTCACAAGGAACTCGTAAGCTAAACGTCCCCATGGGAAGACCGGTAACCAATGAAAATTCTCGAGGGCCAAATTCTGCCAAACGGTCGTTGACATTGAAGACTATCTTAGACCTGCATTTGATCGTGTCTTGTATGTACATAATAGACACGTATAGTTGCCCTTGAAATTTTATACTCGGCAACTTCAGAAACTGCCCAAAACATGATTTTTTGATATTTTTTTCTATTTTGTACCCCTAAACCATTCCTTATTGTCGACACAACTTTGCCGATATCAGCTCGAGTGTGAACTTTTGCAGGAATACAGTCATTTATGTCAAACATGGCCATTAATAACTACAACATGTTACAAATTAAATTAACAAATTGTTGTATGTAATTTACCAGGTGCGGAGCCAGAATAAATTGAGCATTGATCTATCATACCTAAACTACATTTATAATACATGTTTAGTAATTTCCTTTTAAATATACAACAGCATAACATAAAGAAAATGAAAATTTTATGTTACAAATAAATCATATCAATTTCCTATTAAAAATAGAATATGTTATAATGTTGGCATTAATAGTTAACAACAAAGAGTTATTTTAGTAACATCACATTTCAAAAATGAAGAAAAATTATTGTATGATATATATACACACATATACAAGTTAAAAAGTCATTTATTTAGTTGCTTTTATTTGAGTTGTATTTGGAAACCGTTCCACCACTACTCCCTATATATAAACCAGTTATCATTTATTTTTAAAGGAAGAATTGGAACCGTTCACCTTCCAAGCACATTAATCTATTTTTTGGAATAAAATTCGAAACTGTTCAACTACTCCTGTATATAAATTCTGCAAATGTATCAACTTCATTTTCCACTATAAATACACAACCAATGTTTGCAATTTTTTATTCTCACCATTATATATTTTTAGTCAATAACTATCATATCTCGTTCTTCAATTTTCAATCAGTTCAAATCAGTTCTAAAATGGTAATTCACATTACTTATAGAATGTTTAGGTTTTATACTTATAAATAAATAAGTATCTGATACATTTCATCAAATGCTTGTATTTGATAACATTATATAGATCCATGGTTGCAGGATAAAAGCCAAGTTTATCAGATGATTGGGGATGTGACAAAAAGTGTTGCCAAATTTGCGAAGCAGAACAAGATTCATTTTTCTTTTTTAAGTTTTACATGTTTTATCGTACTGATTTTCAAACATAAGATTTTAAAACAATGTGAAACAGAAGAAGAGATATGATATTCAACTGATGAACGAGAAGATGAAAATGGTTATAGATCAAGCATTCGTTATGGATTTGAGACTCATTCGTTTGCGAATGAGGAGAGAATCAGCCATATCAGAAATAGAAATTTTAAAGGTTGAGGGAATGATTGAGTTGCGGAGGAACTGAAGGAAAATGCGGATCTTAGTGTTGAGAAAATGAAAGGTTTGCTTAATTTGGGTGGGCGTAGTAATTAGTGAGGTGTACAATTAATTATGTTACATTTCATATCTATTAATGAATTAGTATAATTATTCGAGTACCGTTTCCATTTATTTTCAGTTTACAATTTGGCAGTATCAATTATCATTTATTTCATAAAAAAATTGATTCGACAAGTGAAACAAAACACTTTGCCTATTTATTTCATACTCAATGAATGATTATAATGTTCATAAACAGAAACATAATAACCCAAATACAAAACCCTATGTCCCCCTGAACAATTTATTAGTTGATCTACACATTTCAAAATGAGTTAAACCAATTACCCTAAAAACCCATCATGAAATCTACATAAATGAACAATTTATCGATCTTTATCCACAACAGTTTGAATAATATGCTTATAACACGAACGACTGAAAAACAAAATTCAATTGAGTCGTGGTTACCTTGAATTATTTATGGGCAATTAATGAATCAAATGGAATTGCCAAATGTTCGCGTTGAAAGCGAGAGCGCACCGCCACCAATTTTAGCTTATCTCCATTTTGAGAAGACAAACACGACGACTTAACAGGAGGTAGGTGATGATATGTTGAGAGTATGGCTAAAGTTATTAAAAAGGCATTAACAAGTAATTTTGTTTTGGGCTTTATATTTGGACCTTGAACTTATAATTTTTAATGGCCCATTATTGATCTGTGTAAATATGGGCCTTCACGTAAATTATGAAACAATATTAATTAACAATTTAATCTTACTTAAATTATACAATCAATTAACCATTATGTCAATATAAATTACAAAATCATAAAATACACCTTCAAATAGTTATTGCATATCGCTTTGTTGTCTTAAAAGCCAATCTGACATGGTTGGTTGTAATGATGGAGTTGGGAACAATATTGTTAACATATCCCATAATGGTTCATCAGAGTCTTTATAAGAATTTGACTGTCCATCCACCTAATTTAAATAACACCAGCAACAATAAAAATTAGTTGACAAATATGTAAATAAAAATTTTATAAAGTAAATAACATATAAATAATAAAACACGAACAACTTACATCCAACCAAAATTCCCATATCTCTGGAGTTGCTACAATCGTAGTGAAATCTCTATCCCACACTGATCGTCCCTTCGTGTTTATCATCATGGACCAGCAATCATGCCTTGTTTTGAATGATGCAACTATATGTGCAACATTAGTTGTGTTGTATTTTTTTTTTTGTAAAATTTTTGATTCAATTTCATAGTAACATTCATAATAGCTTGACTGTTCTCTATTGCTTCAAATTTCCAATTTCCAATTGAATTCTCATGCAACAAGTACGTAGCAAGTGCAAAGTCAACTTCAAGCGTTCATAAACTATTATTTTCGCACCTCTCAAAATTGTTCTTTGGCATCCAAGACCGAAGCATTTTTTTTTAGTACATTTGTGGTAGTGATAGAAATTGAGACAAATATTAGGTATTTATAAGCCAATAGTTTTAGCCTTTGGTCTTTGGTTGTTGCCTTGGCCTTAACTATACTATTGTTCGGGTGTATTTTGAAATTAAGAGACCCACTAAAATCCAAATTGAGAAAGGAAACATCCATTAATTCAAAAGAAAAATAAACAAATAAGCACAAGTCAATTATCGGGTCATTCAACCTGTCAAATCAATGTTCATATGTGTAGTGGCGCAGCGGCTAGAGCCTAGAAAGCCGAACACTGCACACAATTTATCTATATTCTATATATTATTCAAATATATTTAGCAAATATACACACACATACTCATCACACATGTAAACAATATATACATAGACAATGGAATTATGAAAATAAATACAACTTATAAGATAGTTATAATGATGACCCATCAACATCTGTAGCATACTTTAAAAAATTATTACATTATTATTATAATTTATGTTTTATAAAATAATATTCATAACAAATTGATGTTTAATTGATATTTTAATTTTCGTAAACAGATTAATAATAAATTTAGATTTTGAGTGCACTAAATATTATTATCATTGAAAAAAAATACGTTTAATTTACAAATGTATAAGATATACATTTGTCAACTATAGTTTATATTATTATTAACATTATGATAATAATAATTAATCAAATTGATATAAAATAAAATGGGCACAGTAATATATAACTTAAAGTAAACAGTAAACATAAATTTTAATTACCAACTGTAAACAAAAGATAACAGTGCAATGATTTTATAACATAGATAGCAAAATACAGTTTTTCCTTAAGCATTAAGGTTCAAAATATTCATCACACATGATAGATAGATAGATAGATGGATGGATGGATGGATGGATGGATGGATGGATGGATGGATGGATGGATGGATGGATGGATGGATGGATGGATGGATGGGATAGATGGATAGATAGATGGATAGATAGATAGATAGATAGATAGATAGATAGATACAGGAACCGTGACAAATCACATTTCAGAAATATCTTTCAAATGTGCATTGTAGTCATTTTCAGCCACAACGAGTTTTTCCTTTGCTTTGGAGAGTTTTGCAACCACATCTTCCCTTGCACTCTGACCCACTGCCTCGTCAAAGTCAGCGTCCAAGATCGTGATCCTAAACTGAAGGGGATGAACCTTCTCAAGCAAGACTGTAGCCTTCGACGTCTTAAGCTTGAGATGAAGCTTTTCCAACTTGAAAAATCAAAACAATAAAATATATATTACAAGAATTGCCCAATATAAATAATTCAAAGCAAACTAACATATTATTAAATAAACCAATACATCTTGCATGGACGACAAAATATTGAGTGCACTCTCACGGCGAGCCGCACATAGCTCCATCAATCGCTCAAAGCTTGTTTCCTAAAACAATAACAAATTAGGTTAAAAAGATGCATATGCTCAAAGCTTGATTCCTAAAATATTAAATCTTAACAGTTGATATAATGAGGTAAAGAAGGATTACCCTTGACATTTCCAGAGATGTTGTTGATATGAATGTTTGTAATGAACTTATAAACACAACATTTATTTATATGGAGTGGGATTTATGTAATATGCAAAATAAATAAGGGAAACTAATTTGTACATTATAGTAATTGTACGTCCCAAACGGGTTTTAGTGAGGGTTGAAGTCTAGAGGGGAAGGGTGAATAAACTTCAAAACTTTTCGTGGATCAGGTGTGATTTGCAAGTATGCCTGATCAGAGTGCGATGAGAATCAGTTTGGACTGATATCCGACTTACTGATTTATCAAGCAAATTAGTTCGCCGTCTATCAGTTTAACTGATGGTGCGAAGATTAACTAACCCGTGTGAAAACCAGTTTTAAACAAATAAGGATTCTGACCAGTAAAGTTTAGATTAGATGACAAGGGCGTCAAACTGATCAGATCAGTAGCTTGATGATAATTTGATCCAGGTACAGAATATGCATGTAGATAACAAGAGTAGTGTGCAAGTAAGTGTAAAGCAATGTAAAGGCACACGATTTATAGTGGTTCGGACAACTTGTCCTACGTCCACTATTCCCTATCAGCAGGGGCACCAACTTAACCAACTGGACTTAGACTATTGTGTTAGTCCAACACAGTACAACCAACATATGTTTCACTAGTTCTCACTCAGCTAATCCCAGAAATCTGATCTAGAAACCCTAGACATAAATATTGCTCTAACAAACTTAACCTAACTTTTGTTTGGGTATAAGATTTGTGTTGTTCCAACTGGAATACTATCCTATCTTTTAAATAACCTAAAGCTAGAGGATAAGTATTCTATGCTAAGAACTATGGGATGAACACTTAAGAATAAATCTTGAGTTTGTGTTCTTTGTGCGGAAATCTCTTGAGAGCTTGAGCTTGAGTATTATTTCTGTTACCTTACTCTGAAGGTTGATCCCATATTTATAGGACCAATTTCGAATTAGCCATTGGAGAGCAATTCGAACTTTGGTATATTTTAGGTAGGCTTGCAGGCTTGATTTGATGTGCTCAGAAAGGCCATGCCATCTTCGTGCAATATTGTCCTTTCTAGTCGTTTGGCATTGATACACCATATCCTGCATTCGTCAGAACCGTACATACGTGTCGACTTCTAAGTGGTTAACAAGTACACTTATTCGGCACCTTGAAAAACCATCAAATTAAACATTATTCTGGTCTGAACCACTTCGTATACTTTAAGGATAAGATGATATGCTTATCACGGTTCTCACTTAGCCTCTACTGATTTGTTGTCCATGAGATCAATAGACGTGAGTCTTCTGATAAAGTTGTCTTAGCTGCAACCTATCGACTCTCTGTGTCTTTATAGAGTAGATATTCTGATGTGCTTCGGATCTTCTTTCTGATCTTTACTGCTTCATATTGAGTTCCCCCTCAATATGTGATCTAGTCTAATTTTTCAGCTGTCTAACATGTTCAGCTGGTTTCCTATCCTTTTCATCAGTCGACTAACAGGTTCGACTGGTTCTATTACAACTGTTTTGGAACTTCCATCAAAACTACAAATTTTCCAACAATTTCCCCCTTTTTGATGGAACCAAAACCAATTAGAAAGGATGTTGAACACAACTTTAAGCAGAATAAATAAAAGAGACAGTTCATCAGAAGACAATGAGAGTTTGTCTTAAGATCAGAGAAACTAAAATATTTCATTGATAAGTTGTAATCATTACAGGTACAAAATGAGAATATTCTAGTCTGATCTTACAAAAGGTCTTCTGAATCAATATCTCTCTTCCATCGGAACTTCACAGAAATCGAAGAGCCTAGCCTTGATTTCATCTACCTTGCTCTCATCAGTGATATCATCTTGCTCGAGGCATTTGTTGATAGTTGCATTGAAGGCAATCTTTTCCAGCTTCCCATCTGGTGTCTTCTTGTATTCCATCACTTCAAGGTCTGGTGCAACTGGTGTACAGCTCAGCCTCTTTGCTTCCCTCATGATATCAGCAAAGAACGTGGGATGCTTGTTACTCAACCAATCCCTAAATATTTCATTCTTGTCTTCATTGGTTGGGATAACTTGGTTGATGTATGCTGATATGTACCACTCTCCTTTGATCACTCTCCACTTCTTAGCCATATTCTTGTCAGGTCTTACGATTAGATCCACATCTGCATCCAGAATGGGCTCAACGAAGTGTGATCCTTCACCTTCTCCAGCAACAAGGCCTTTCTTCTTCTTCAGTAGAAAAGCTTTATCCAGCTTTGCTTCTTCCTCTCTTCTGTACTGCCTTTCATAGTCTGCTTTCTTCTGCTCTTCAACTTTCTTCTTTCCCAGCAGATATGATGTCTTCTTCTTTGCAACAACTGGTTTCTTGCCCTTCTTCTTAGCTGGTTCATCAGATTCAATTGATGATGAGATGACTTCAGCTCTTTCCAGTTGTGCTGCTGCCTGGGCATCTTTCCTCATCCTTTTTTTGTCCAGTGTGATCTGGATGCCCGCAACAAAATTCTCCACCTGATTTAGCCTGTCCTGAACATCAGCATCCTTCCCCTCTTCCCCTTTTTTTGGTTCCCTCAAAAAGAGCCTTCAGCTCAGTACCGAGGTTTCCAATCTTGGTGGAAAGTTCTTGTTGAAGATTTTTCATAGCAGGGGATTCAGCTTCAGTTCCAGGTAGAGCTTGTCCGACAACAGTTAGCATGGATTCTTGTGCCTTATCTACGATTGTGCTGACTTTGTCGAACAACCCATCAAGCTTGTCAATAGTAAAGTTTGCCTTTTTGTATGCAGCAGTGAGTTCTTCTTGCAGCTTGGTCATCTTGGCCACCTGCTCATTCATCAGCAAGGTGAACTATTTATTCCTGTTTTCTTCAATCTCAGCCATCTTCCTTGTCATCTCCAGCATTTTATCAGCAGTTGTATCCCTGATATCTTCACTCATCCTCATGCAATGCTGGGATACAAACTCTCGTTCTGTGCAGGTGACTTTTTCGATTTGCCTGGGGATGAAGAAGCTGACATCATCTCTGAACATATGAGCCATGTTCGCCCGGAAAGTGTTCTTAATGTACTTCATCAGATTCTCCTCGAATGATGGAGAAGTTTGTAGAATCTGCATCACCTGACCTGCTGATGTCGAGGGTCCTTCAACCTCTATCTCCTCAGCTTGACTTCCTCCAGCAGTCAGGTCTATCATGTTTTCGGCTGATTGTGCCTCAGCTGATGTGGACTTTGCCGCATCTCCCACACCAGCGTCATCGGCAGCTACTTCAGTTTTCTCCGGCTCCTCCACAATGATCATTTCTTTTGTCGTCCGCTCTGTATCGGCCATCTTCTCAAATAACTCCTCAATCTGAATTGGCCATCCAGAATCAATCTCTACTTCAACCATTCTCATCTGATGCATAGCCCGACTGTACTTAACCATTTTATGAGTTAGCTCTCTATGCATCGGAGTGTCTGGCATCCCCAGCTTTCTGGTTATCAGTCCGGCCACAGCATCATCAGACAATAAGTCAGTAGCTGTCTCAACCTCAGCAATCTTTCGCATCTCCAATTCAGAGTCCAAGAAGGGACGAACTCCACCCTTCTACTCCAGAACAGTCCCAAAATCTTCAAATTTCTTCAACCTGATATCTCTCCAGGTAAGAACATCAAGGACTGTGTCTCTGGCTTCCTGCTTGACATTCAATTCTGGATATCTTTCATCCAACATCTTCTCCAATCTCCTTCGAATAATCTTTTCAGTGAAGGAAAAGATTTCAGGTTCTGGCTCAGCTTCAGGAGAGATTGGTGGAGAAAAGGTAACCATTATCAAGGGCTCGGGATCAGAAATTGGAGCTCTGGATGAAATGACTGGTTTATCAGATGCAACTGATGTTGTTCTTTGCTGAGTCTCAAATCGAGCAACAGCTGGGGCAACAGTAGACTTTGCCCCTAACCTGCACCCCTTGGAGGTAGCTTGCTGATGGGCACATTGTCATCATCCGAGTCAGATAACTCATCAACCAGACCTAATCCCTTGGACTTCCCTTTTCCAGCAACATGTACACTTGGTGCAAATTTCATCTTCTTTGCTGCCGGTTCGTTCAGAATAATCCCTTCCTCAGGCTTTCGGGAACCAGTTTTCCTCTTCTGTCCTACTGCCCCCTTCTTCTTGACTTCAGTAGCTAGTTTAACAGCAACTTCAACATCGTCATCAGCTAGACCAGGAAGAGCTTTATCCAAGATAAGCATCTTCTTGTATGAAAGAACATACAGAATCATTTCGTCATCGACTTTTAGTAGCATTGTGATCTTGGCTGCAAGGACAATCTTTCCTCCTTTCTCAACAAACTTGGCTGATTCCTCCAGCAATCTCCTCTTCAGAAAACCCAACCAATCAATATTTGCTTTATCGATTATTACATTCATTATTCTGGCTTTCTCCTGGGTAACTGCATCCAAGCTATATGAAATCCCCGCGATCACTTTCTGCACAATATCGAACAACAATAGATTTTTTTCTTCGAAGCATAGGTTTCTTGAAGCCCTTAGTGTGATGAGAATCAGCAGGGCGAAGGAGATTCTTGATAACACCACTCTCTTCCGCGGCACGATATGCATCAGGCATAATTCCGTAGTCTAGTGCCGAAACTCGAAAAATTCGGTAAAGGTCTTCGTCGGTGATTTCCAGATGTTCGCCTTGAACTTCTGAATACAGGACACCTTCATGTTATCTCAAATTATAGAGGAATTCGAGAGAACCATCGAGAATAATGGAGTCGGCACTCGCGGAGCAATACATCTTCAATCTGCACTCTCTTAGAAGCTTTAAAATTTCAAGTGATTCAGGATCGGTTGTCGTCCTAAAATCCACACATCTGTCCTCAACAACCTCGTCAGCAAAGTCCCTAAAAATTGGATCTTCAGGTTCCTGTGTGTTTTGAGACAAAGAGTGGACTGTCTCTGCAACTTGTCTAACCTTTGGTGCCATTTCTGAAAAAAATATTCTCATTAATCACGGAGAAATATGCAAATAGATATATATGTATATATGTGTACCAAAAGCGAGTAAGAACAAAAATCCTAAATTAATTACCAAATCTCAATCAAATTTTGAAGAAGGTATAAATAAAACGATTTGGGATAAAATTTTGCAGAAGAATTCAGAGAGTTAGAGCGAGATAGCAATTTGCAGAGAGAAAAATGTGAATTTTGTAAAGTGACGAAGTGGGAATGGTTTTGGAAATAAAAACGAGAGGGAAAAACACAATCATTTTGAAAAATGGAAATCAAAATGACGTCTAATCGCAATCAACGGTGTTGATGAGGCGGTTTAGAAAAGTGGAAATCGTGAGGTCTAGGAAAAACATAGGTCGCAGCTTTTGGTTTTTAAAAAGGGTAATTAATGCGTTTAATACAAGAGCCTCGCGTTCGCATTTAACGAAAAGTCAGTACGACGTCATTTTTATATTAATAAGAGTAAATGGCTTATAAATGAAAATAGAAAATAGCAAAGGATAAGGAATTCATATCTGATTGACTGATATTGTAATCAGCCAATTACCACTTAAGAAAAATCTTGTCCCTCCTTTTTGTTTTCTAGTATGTTGATCTTAAATTACTCTCTAATCCTTAGTACTTTCCCAACAATGTGTTTGGCTCAATTAATTCCCTTTGTTCTGATCCTATCAGTTGAAGTTCCTTCTTCAACTGTTCTTTGTTTCTGATCAGTACTCAATTGATCCTACCTGATCAGATGAAGTTCCCCCTTCATCTGTCCTTCCTTTATGATCAGTTCCCAACTGATCTCTTTTGATCAGATGAAGTTCTCTTTTCATCTGACCATCTTTCCTGATCAGTCTCTTAACCAACTGGTGTTTGAGATTAATCCACCAAAGTAATCTGGTGCATCTTCTCCTAAGTCCAGTAAACCTAGCTCATTGCATAGTTCTCTGAATCTGACTTCAGCTAGTGGTTTGGTTAAGATATCAGCTCTTTGCTTATCAGTATGGATCTTTTCCATTCTGATGTTCTTCTTTTTTGCACGGTCTCAGATAAAGTGGTGTCTGATGTCCACATGCTTGCATCTTGTGTGTAGAACTGGGTTCTGAGTGATAGCAATTGCACTATTACTGTCATAGAAAATAGGCACATTCGTAGCTACAATGTTATAATCCCTCAGCTGCTGACATAGCCAGAGCAGTTGGGAGCAACAGCTTCCTGCAGCCATATATTCTGCTTCAGTAGTAGATGGGGCAACAGATGTCTGCTTCTTAGAGAACCATGAAACCAGCTTGCTTCCCAAAACTGACAGGTACCCGAGGTTGATTTTCTATCTACCCTACAACCTCCATAATCAGAATCGGAGTACCCACTAAGCTCTAGATTATCATCTGCTGGATACCATAAACCGAGATTTACAGTACCCTTCATATACTTAAGAATCCGCTTAGCTGCATCTAGGTGGCTTTGCTTGGGATTAGCCTGAAATCTGGCACATACACCTACTGCGAAGGTTATATCTGGTCTGCTTGCAGTCAGGTATAATAATGATATAATCAAAGCCCTATACTCTTTCTGATTAGTTTTCTTACCACCTTCATCTGGATCCATTTTGAAAGAAGTCATCATTGGAATTCTGGTTTCCTTGCAATTCTGAACACCATACTTAGCCAATAAATTCCCTGTGTATTTCGCCTGGCAGATGAAGATCCCTGTGTGAGCTTGTTTGACTTGAAGACCTAGAAAGTAGCTCATCTGACCCATCATGGACATCTCAAATTTTCCTTGCATCAGTTTACTAAATTTCTCACATAGCTTCTGATTAGGAGAACCAAAGATTATGTCATCCACATAGATCTGAACCATCAGAATATCTTCCCCATCTTCTATTTTGAACAAGGTCCTATCAATCAAGCCCTTGGTGAAACCATTTTCTGTCAAGAACTGGGATAGTGTATCATACCATGCTCTAGGAGCCTGTTTCAGTCCATAAAGAGCTTTTCTTAAACGGTACACTTGGTTGCTCATTTCAAAGCCAAGAGGTTGTTCAACATAAACTTCCTCAGCTAGTACCCCGTTTAAGAATGCACTCTTTACATCCATCTGATACACATTAAATCCCCTATGAGTTGCATAGGCCAGAAATAGTTGAATGGCTTCCAGGCGAGCGACTGGTGCAAAGGTTTCATCATAATCAATCCCTTCTGATTGTGAATATCCCTTAGCAACAAGTCTTGCCTTATTTCTGGTTATCACATTGTGCTCATCCTTCTTGTTCTTGAAGACCCACTTAGTACCAATCACATCTTGATGAGTTGGTCTGTCTACAAGTTCCCAAACTTGATTTCTCTCAAACTGTTCTAGTTCTTCTTGCATGGCTAGAATCAAGCTTGCATCTTTAAGAGCTTCTTTAACTGTGAGTGGTTCCTTCAAAGACAGTTAACAACAATACATTTCACTTTCACCAATCTGATGTCTAGTTTTGACTCTATCAGATGGGTCTCCGATAATCAGATCAGTTGGATGACTGGTTATCCAGGTCCTTCTTTCCTGATTATCATCAGTTTGGAGAACATCATCCTCTTCTGATAAAGATTCATCACTAGAGACTGGGAGAGGTACTTGAGTAGGATCCACTTGGCATGGACATATCTAAGCTGATGTTGGACTCATCATGTGCTGAAGTCTGTCCGCCGGAACATCAGGTGTTCCCCCTGAACCAGATGGTTCAATTGTTACTGTCTCAGCTGTACCAGCTTCTTCCCTGACAGTTGTACGTACCTTGGGGTCTGACTGACCTGGTGAATAGTCAAGGTCAAAGTTAGGAACATATACAGTGACATATTTTGGATCATTTCCTTTGAGCCTTAACTGATCAATTTTCAGTGAATCTGGTTTGTCTGGTACATCTTGTTTTGCGGAAGATTTCTCTTGATCAGATGTTGACTCATCAAAGACCACATGAGGTGTTTCTTCCACAACTAGGGTTCATTTGTTGAAAACCCTAAATGCTTTGCTGGTTGAGGAATATCCTAAGAAGATACCCTCATCTGACTTGACATCTAAGGTTCTCAACTGACTCTTCCCATTATTGTGTATGAAACACTTGCACCTGAACACATGAAAGTAGGAAACACGAGGTTTTCTGCCCTTCCACAGTTCATAAGGTGTTTTAAAGTGAATCTTAGTCAGAGAACATCTGTTTTGCGTATGACATGCAGTATTGACAGCTTTTGTCCAGAAACGGCTTTGAGTTGCATGCTCAGCTAACATGGTGCGTGCAGCTTCTTTAAGTGTTTTGTTTCTTCTTTCTTCTACGCCATTTTGTTGTGGTGTTCTGGCAGCTGATGTCTCATGTTGTATACCAAACTCAGAGCAAAAATCAGATATAAATTGGTTCAAGAATTCTGTACCTTTATCTGATCTAATTTTCACTATGTTGAGACCCTTCTCATTCTGTATTTTCTTGAGAAGTTCAGGTAACTTTGTCGTAGTTTCACTCTTCTTATACAAGAATACAACCCAGGTGAACTTAGAATAATCATCTACGACCACCAGAGTGTATTTGCGTCCACTGAAACTAAGAGGCGTAATTGGTCCAAATAGATCCATATGGAGCAGTTGAAATACTCTGCTGGATGGAGGAGAAGGTATCCATTTGAATGAAGCTTTTACTTGTTTTCCCTTCTGACATGCTGCACATGTCTGATCCTTAGAGAATACTTCATTCGAGAGACCTTCAACCAAGGACATCCTTGCTATCTTGTTAAGAGTTTTGAAGTTTAGATGGCTCATTCTCTTGTGCCAGAGCCAACTGGAGCTCTTTGAACTCTTAACAATCAAGCATGCATTTCTTGGACAACTGTCCCAATCTGCTGTATAGATCATTCCTTTTCTGGAGACAGTTAGCAAAATCTGTTGAGTCACTCGATTTCTGATTGTGCATTGATCTGATGAGAACTCAACACTAAATCCGTTGTCGCAGAACTGTGATACAGATAACAGGTTGTGCCTTAAGTCGTCAACGTATGAAACACCTGTAACATGTACATCATCGTTCACTAAGGTTCCAACTCCTCTGGTAAAACCAAAGTTGTCGTCCCCAAAGAGAACTCGTGGGCCTGATTTCTCAATGTAATTGCTGAGGAGATGTTGACTTCCAGTCGTGTACCTTGAACATCCACTATCTATGTACCAGATAGTTGCTTGTACACCTCCTTTATTAGCCAGCCCCACTCGAGCCTGCGAGCACATCATATTTTAGGTACCCCAGTAGAATTGGGTCCTGGGGGGTTAGAAGTACCTTTCGGGATCCAAACAACTCTGGCACCTTTGTTGAACACAGAAGGTTTGATTTGTCTCCCATAAACATCTACATAATCATACGTTTCTTTATATGTAATCTGATCATTATGATTATTAGTGTGAGCCTTGGATGAATCAGAAGACTTTGGATTTTTCATTGATACTTGTCTTCTTTTAGTCCAGTGGGGCTCAGGTGCAGCAGCCTTAGGTTTCTGATGTAAGGGTAGGTACGACTGCTACCATTAAAAGATTCATATATTTTTGTCATAGATGGTCTTAGAAGTTTACCCTTAGCTTGCTTGTTAGGCAGCCTAAATTGAGTTGACTTCAGCTGGTACTGTCCCTTAAGAGATGGTCCAGACTGAGGCCTACTCTTCTGATTTGGCTGATGTCTCTTCAGAAGAGCAAGATTCTTTTGTTGATTCCTCGGCTGGTGTCTGATCAGTTGGGGTTCATTTTGTTCCCTTTCTGATCCGACGCTTGCCTTGCCTAGTCAGCTGATCCTTTTCCCTTATCTGATACAGATTTGGCTTTTCGTGTATCTTGATCAGAAACTCGTTTGGTTACACTTTTCTGATGTGAACCAGACGGGGCTTTTGAGGATCCAGAAGGGTTCTCATACCCAATTCCCTTCTTATCAATTGACGTACGAAAATAGTAGTTCAGATCTTGAACGGTCTTAGAAGATTTTGTGAAAACCTCTATTTTCTTACGCAAGTTATCCTAAAAAAATTTTAGATTCTCATGCATTCGGAAGAGTTCATCAAACTTAGCCTGAAGGACTTTGAGTTCTCCAGCTTGTCGTTCATTGAGAGTCAACTGTTCCTTAATCAGCTTTCCCTGATCAGTAGTACTAATTTCAGAAACTCCAGTTCTTTAGTCATCTTCTGAACAGTTTCAGCTGATTTTAGTTCAGCTGCTTTACTTGCCTCAATATCCTTGACAAGCTGAATATTCTCAGCCCTTAGGTTATCGTTCTTGACTTCCACTCGTGTATAAGTATCTATTGCATTAGAGAGATCATCAAGCAATTGGTCATTGTAGACCTGCAGGTTAATCTCTCTAGCAGAAGTGCTCAGCACAACAGGTGTAGAACAGGGAACCACAGAAGGTTTAGAGATTACCTCAGACTGGTCAGGATCTCTGGCCATGAGACATATGTCTTCATCATATGAGAAGTTCATATCATCGACATCTTCAGTTGTGGTAATCAGGCAGAAATCTTCAATAGATGAGTAGCCTGAGTCATCTGAAGGTAGATAAGAATCATCAATGCCAGATGTGTCGGCAACCATAGCTTTTATGTCTCGGAACCTTTGTTCTCTTTTGTTCCGCTTTTCTTCTCTCTCCTTGGGAGTCAGATTGGGGCAATCATCACTGTAGTGACCTGGTTTTTGACAGTTGTAGCAAACCATTGAGTGTCCAGAATTTCCTGTGTTAGGTGAATCATTTCTTCGGTATGACCTGTCAGGAGACTTTCCACCTTGTCTGTAATCAGAACCTCTCTTATCTGATCTCTCATCTCGTCTATTCTATATGCAATCCTCTCTACGGTCATCTTTCCTTTCATCTCAGTGATCGTCTTTTCGGTCATCTCTTCTGTTATCCCTATCATCCGAAGAACGATACCTTTCTTGTGATCTGTTAGAAGATCTTCGATCTCTTCCTCTGCTTCGTCGATAGTCATCATAGAACTTTTTGTACTTGCCCATCTGAACATTTATTCGTTCAAGTTTTCTCGTTAGAAGTGCAATCTGTTCGGCCTGACTAATGATGTTTCCAACTGGTTCAACAATTCGTGAACTGCTACTGGTTGCTTGAAATGCAACAGATTTAGTTGAGTTTGCAGTAGCTTCAGGAGGGACATCATCTGATCCTTGTCCTCTCTCAATCAGGTCGAACTCATGGGCTTTCAGACTGAAGATAAATCATTTGGCTTCATGGTAGCAATATCTTGATAATCCTTAATCACGGTCACTTTCGTATCCCATTTCTTGGTCAACGATCTGAGAATCTTGTAGTTGATATCCTTGTTTGACATTACTCGTCCTATATCACGAAGTCGGTTGACTCCTCATGTGATCCTTCCATCAAATTGATCAACTGTTTCATTCGGTAGCATCTTCAGTTTCTCAAATACCACCAGCTCAGCTTGCAGTCTGCTGTCCTTAATCTATTCATTTCCTCTGCAGATTTCAGCAAGTGTATCCCATACTTCCTTAGCTGTCTTCAGGCACTTTACTTTCTCTCGTGTAGTAGCATCCATAGTTTTCATGATGAGATGTCTGACAACAGTATCCAGATTAGATAACTTTCTCTCATCTGCATCCATCAGAGAGGGACTCTTTCTGATTCTTGCTTCAACTAGTTGAGTAGGATCTCGTTCTCCTGCTTCAGCTGGGTTATAGTGATAGATGACAATCGGTCCTATCTCAAGAATCTCATCCATTATGTTGATTATTACTCCCAGATGGTCTCTCATGTCGATGGACCAATCTGCATACTCATCAACAGAAAACATGGTTAGATTATGATGCATACCTGAAGTGTTATCCATGTTTGTGGTGATTTTGAAAAAAGATGAGTTTTTAAAAACGGTTTTCAAAGATCAGTTCTAGTGACCGCAAAGGTTCTTCCTCAAGAACCGATGATATTCAAAGCCAGTGGTCGGATGAACCACTGCTTTGATACCACTTGTAGGTCGAGCGGGTTTTGAGGTTGGCGTCTCAGAGGGGAGGGTGAATAGACTTCAAAACTTTTTTCGTGGATTAGGTGTGATTTGCAAGTACGATCAGAGGCGATGAGAATCGGGATATTCGAATATCGATTTGTCAAGCAAATTAGTTCGGCGTCTATCAGTTTAACTGATGGTGCGGAAGAATAGTTAACCCGTGTGAAAACCAATTTTAAACAAATAAGGATTCTGACCAGTAAAGTTCAGATCAGATGACAAGGGCGTCAAACTGATTAGATCAGTAGCTTGATGCTAATTTGATCCAGTCTGAGAATATGAACGAGATAACAAGAGTAGTGTTAAGTGTAAAAGCAATGTAAAGGCAAATTTATAGTGGTTCGGACAACTTGTCCCACGTCCACTCTTCCCTATCGTGAGGGCACCAACTTAACCAACTGGACTTAGATTATTGTGTTTGTCCAACACAGTACAACCAACAGATGTTTCACGAGTTCTCACTCAGCCAATCCTAGAAATTTGATCTAGAAACCCTAGACAGAAATCTTGCTATAACAAACTTAACCTAACTTTTGTTTGGGTATAAGATTTGTGTTGTTCCAATTTGGAATACTATCAAATCTTTTAAATAGCCTAAAGTTAGAGGATAAGTATTCTATGCTAAGATATTGGGATGATGAACTTAAGAATAAATCTTGAGTTTGTGTTCTTTGTACGAAATCTCTTGAGAGCTTGAGCTTGAGTATTATTTCCGTTACCTTACTCTGAAGGTTGATCCCATATTTATAGGCCCGATTTCGAATTAGTCATTGGAGAGCAATTCAAACTTTGGTTTATTTTAGGTAGGATTGATTTGATGTGCTGAGAAAGGCCATACCGTCTTCGTCAATAAATTTGTTTGGCATTGATACACCATACGCATTCGTCGAATTGTACATATGGGGACTTCTAAGTGGTTAACAAGTACACTTATTTTGAAAAACCATCGATTAAACATTTTTCGGTGCGAACCACTTCGTATACTTTAAGGATAAGATGATATGCTTATCACGGTTCTCACTTAGCCTCTACTGATCTGTTGTCCATGAGATCTGTTGGTCCCGGTGCAAACGAGTCTTACACGTGTATGGGGGGAATACACGTGTTCAGTGATTTTAAAACTTTTTCTTCACTGAGGTCAGATTGTGTCAGGTTGTCCTGATGATTTGGTCCTGAGAAGTACAAAATCATACGAGTCAAATCTACCCGAGGCAGTGTTTGGAAAGCTTTTTAAAACCTCGGATAATCCTAACCGAGCACGAGTTTTGAGTTCTTGAGTTGCTGAATGAATAGCTACTCAGATGTGCGGAATGGTTGGCCCTAAGTTTATACTCATTTTATGCTTTGCTGAAAACCTTCCTTTTAATAGAATAATGATTAAGGTTATGATTCAGTTAGATGCAACTTCAGTGGATTGGTTCCAACTGAATATCAGTGAAAATATGCTTTCAGTTAAAGTAATTCAACAGTTAATCAAAGCAATACAGAAAGCAAATAACACATCAAGTTATAGTGGTTCAGAGACTCAAGCTCCTACGTCCACTCTTTCTGATCTCTTCAGAGAAATTCCTTAATCACCTCCTAAGGTTTTTTGACTACCTCTGTAGTTTACTAACCTTTCTATTTTGAGCTTTCTGACTACCTCTGTAGTTTACTTACTCAAAACACACACAAGCTTTCTGACTATCCAAGATAGTTTACTTACTTCTTCTCTAGAGTTTTCTGACTACCTCAATGTAGTTTACTAACTCTTTACAACTCCAACTCACCAACAATCACACTCAAACTACCTTACAAAGGGTTTGGGGTTTCTTGGTTGGTTTCCAGCTAGGATGAGATATCCTTTACAATTAAGAACAATGCAAAGGCTAGGATATCTCTACTAAGCTTTGGATATATCTTATCAAAACTAGTCTTAGTGAATGAGCTCTCTTCGATATAAAGCACTTGGGAAATTCTTGGGTTTTCGAGTGCTTCAACTTGCAATAATAAGTTTGAGCTCTTGAGTTGCTTACAAAATTCTCGTAACCTTCAATGTAGATGGTCACAAGTATTTATAGGCAGTCACCAAGGTCACTCTTGAAAAAACTATCCGTTGGAAGAGATAGCTCCATGAGTTTCCTCTTATGGTGTGTGATGAACGACTATATTTAGGGTTTGAAACTCCCTAGCATGTTTTAGGCAATATGTTTTTCATGCAGCCTTTCAACACTTTTTGCAGTCTGGAACAAAGTACTATTGACATGCTTCAGTGACCTGTCGCTTTCAGTGTCAATAAAGTACAGTGTTGTCTTCCTCTGATTGGCTGTTGTCTTCAGTTAAATGTAGACAAACACAACGGCTCTTTTTGGTCAATATCTCTGAGTGATATAACCTTAACAACACTTTGTTTTAGTTTGTTTTGTCTGCATGTGAATGTCTTGGGCAATATCTATTTTTCTAAGTAATCGCGTTTTTCTCAGTATTGTATCCTTCAGATAGATATTTTCAGTGCCTCGGAACATTCAGGTTTATACTGAGCATTCAGTACATTACTGAGTCTTCAGTAATTACTGTGTCTTCAGTATCCTTTGTCTTCAGTCTTCTGTGTCTTCAGAGTCTTCTGAGTCTTCAGTGTCTTCTGAGTCTTCACAGATATACTGACTGATATACTGAGTCTTCATACTGAGTGTTCAGTTTCTCAATTTCTCACTGAGTCTTCAGTTTCTCAGTTTCACACCGAGTCTTCAGTTTCTCAGTTTCATACTGAAACTTCAGAAACTTCAGTTTCATACTGAAACTTCAGAACCTTCAGTTTCTTCAGAAACTTACTGAGTCTTCAGAGTGTTCAGAATCTAACCTAATCTATATCTGCTGACTACACACGGTGCAGATAACATCCTGAACACTCTAAAACTGAATCTTGACTCAACTATCAAGATTATCCTGAACATGTCATACTCATGGGTTTTGGGATCTAATCAAAATCTTTTTATTAAATTCATCTCCCAACAATTTCCCCCTTTTTGATGATGCCAAAACCATCTTGTTACAAAATACTTAACCTATACTCAGGTTTCAGTTTTTCCTATTACAAGAATGGCAAATTCCTCAGCAAATTCATAATAATTATCCCAAAAATTTCTTCACAAAACATAAGGCATATCAAAATATAAAGACATGTAAAAAGATAATGAGATATTATCTTTGAGCATAAAAGATAAAGTTCCATTAATGTATGATAGAATGTTACAGCTTACAATAAACTTATCAGAAAATAAAGACAAAAAGATAAAGAAATTACAAGAGTCTTCAGTCTTGATCTTCAGTCTTCGTGGATCTTCAGCTCTAGCTCTTCAGTTCTCTTCTACCTCATCCACAGGCACTTCAAGGTTAAACATCCCATAATACCTCTTCTTCGGTGCATCTCTCTCCTTGATGATATCAGGGTTGTTACCTGTCAGGCCTAACTGGATGGCATATTGAGCAATCTCCTGAGATATGACTGTTTCATTTACCAAGCCATTCTCTAGACTAGGAGGAGGGTATGAGTATGGACCAGGGGCAGTGATCTGAACTTTTCCTTCATCTGCAAGATTGATCCAGCTTTGTAAGTACTTCGGATAGAAGGTCAGCAGATAGTCGATGAATGCTTCATTAGGATCTGAGCTCTCCCCTCTCCATTCTCTCAACACATCGTAGTAAAACCAGAAGGTTCTTTTAATTTCTTCCCAAGCATCATTGAACTGGATTGGCATCCACTTATCAATGTGCGACCACTCCTGTGCTTTAGCTGTCCCTCTCCTCTTGCTTGCGAACTTTTTGAAACCACTTCTACGCCTCTGCCCTTCTTCCTTTTTTTTTCCTTATTAAAGGCACTCCTGAAACTGAAGCAGCAGTTTTCTTGGCTTGTTCGATCTGAAGTGATCTCAGAGCTCTTTTGGTATTGAAGACTTCCTTCTGCGGTTCCTCCTCAGACTCTTCCAATTCCATTATCAGTTTTCTCTGAGTTGGCTTAGAAGCCTTAGCTCTCTTCCCTTCGGGTTCAACAAACGCCACAGCCTTCCTCTTGATAGGTTGTTCGAAGACCGGCAGCTTGTTCCAACCCTTCTTCTAGCTTTTCGTTTTTTCAAAGAACTACTTCTTGCATGGTTTCCTCAGAAACTTGAGTGTAGACAGGCTTCTCCACCTTCTTGAATTTAAGCTTCTCAGTGGCTTCAACTTCTTTCAAGGCTTCAGCAGTGCTTTTCTTCTCAACTTCTTTTTCTGCCTTTCTTTCCAAGGTGTGTGCCAATAATACTCTCAGGTCAGCTCCGGGCCTTTCCCCCTTCTTGGCACCATACCTTGGCAGAAGTTTGGATAGTGCAGTGTCCATATGGTATTGCTCCTTGCTGACACTTCGCACCTCTCCCGCCAACTGATCTTGCTCTTCTTCTAGCCTCCTCAGGTGGTTCTTCGCCACAGAGAACTCTTCAGACATCTGTGCAAACTGGTTGGAGAGAGCTTCTTTAAACATCTCTGTCATTTTGGTCATGAGCAAGGAGCCCATTTCCTCAACAGTATTCTTGATCAGATGATAATTCTTCTCCACCAGTTTTGCTTCTAGAAAAACAGTCCTCTCCTGATACAACTGCTTCAGCTCTGTGCTCAATTCAGCTTTGACTCCATCCATCTTTCCTTCCATGGCAGTTATCTTTTCAGTCAGAGTAGTCTGAAGTTGCATCAGGTCTGAAGTAGAACTCAGACTTTCTATCTTCTGAGACTGGTTAGCCAATACTTCTTCAATCTGAGCTACTTTGTCCATGATTGGCACAACCTTGTCCAGCTTCTCCACAATGGGAGTGAGATCAATCTCTGGAGCATATGAGATTTGTTGCTTGTCCTGAGCTGGTTGCTCTGCCTGAGTCTCAGTCTCTTCCTGAGCTTCGGTCTCAACCTGAGCTTCAGTCTCAGCCTGAGCTTGGGTTTCCACCTGAGCTTGGGTTTCCACCTGAGTTTTAGTTAAGCAATAAATGAGTTGCATGAGTCATTACTTCTTCAGACTAATTTTCTTCTATCAGTCTTACTGAGTATTGACCTTGATAAAATGTCAGTTTGATACTGAGTACTGAACCGGTTCAGTACGATACTGAGTACTGACCTTCAGTACACCTGAGTTTCCCAAGACTCAGTTCAGTATTTCCAATTTTATCCTGAGTTTCTCAGTAGAATTCTGAGAAAACTTCATGCATCTGAAAACCTTCAATTTTTTAGATTTACTCTATACACCTGGATCCAACATCCCTAATTCAACTGATAGTTCCTGAAATCTTGATTCAGCCAATGGTTTAGTCAAGATATCAGCTCTCTGCTTATCAGTATGAATCTTCTCCATCCTGATATCCTTCTTCTCTACATGATCTCTGATGAAGTGATGTCTGATATCCACATGCTTGCATCTGGTGTGCAATACCGGATTTTGTGAAATAGCAATAACACTATTATTATCACAAAATATTGGTACTTCATTGGCTACAATCTTATAATCCCTTAATTGTTGTCTTAGCCAAAGAATATGTGCACAACAGCTTCATGCAGCCATGTATTCAGCTTCAGTAGTATTGGTTGCTATTGAGGTTTGTTTCTTTGAAAACCAGGATATCAGCTTACTTCCAAGAAATTGACAAGTTCCTGTAGTGGACTTCCTGTCAATTCTACACCCTCTATAGTCAGCATCTGAATAACCAGTTAATTTAAGGTTATCATCAGCAGGATACCACAATCCTCTATTCACTGTGCCCTTAAGATACTTCAGTATCTTTTTGGCAGCCTCCATGTGACTAGCCTTAGGATTAGCTTGGTATCTTGCACATATCCCAACAGCAAATGTTATATCCAGCCTACTTGCTGTGAGATAGAGCAATGATCCAATGATCCCTCTATAATCAGTGTGACTTACTGATTTGCCTTCAGGATCAGGATCCATCTTGTAGTTAGTATTCATGGGAATTCTAACTGCATTGCAATTCTGTACACCATACTTGGCAATCAGATCTCTGGTGTACTTTGCTTGGTTGATGAAGATTCCTTCCTTTGATTGTTTCACTTGAAGTCCAAGAAAGAAATTCATCTCCCCCATCATAGACATCTCAAACTTTCCTTTCATCAGTGTAGAAAACTTTTCACACAACTGATGATTTGGAGATCCAAAAATGATGTCATCTACATAAATCTGAACTAGTAAGATATCTTCCCCATCTTCTATCCTGAACAAAGTTCTATCAACAGTTCCTTTGATAAAACCATGGTCAGTAAGAAACTGAGAAAGGGTATCATACCATGCTCTGGGTGCTTGCTTAAGACCATACAAGGCTTTCCTGAGCCTGTAACCTTGGTCATTCTGTCTGAAACCAGGAGGTTGTTTCACATAAACCTCTTCCTTAAGCACACCATTCAGAAATGCACTTTTCACATCCATCTGATAGACTGTGAATTTCATGTGGGCAGCATATGCAAGAAATAATCTGATGGCTTCTAGTCTTGCAACAGGTGCAAAGGTTTCATCATAATCTAAGCCTTCTTCTTGGGAATAACCTTGTGCAACTAGCCTTGCCTTGTTTCTTACAATGTTGTTGTTCTCATCTCTTTTATTCTTGAATACCCACTTGGTTCCAATAACATTGTGCCTTTCAGGCCTATCCACTAGCTCCCATACTTCATTCCTTGAGAATTGATTCAGCTCTTCTTGCATAGCAGTAATCCAATAAGAATCTTGTAGAGCTTCTTCAATCTCAGTTGGCTCTTTCTCTGATAGGAAGAAGCAGAATAGTGCGCTTTCACCATGGAACCTTCTTGTTTTAACACCATCAGTTAGATCACCCACAATCTGACTTGTAGGATGACTATCTAACCAACTTCTTCTAGATGTTCCCCCTTCAATAATATCCTCAACATTTGAAATGTTAGGTTCAGGCAGTTCATTAAACTCAGGGAACAACAGAAAAGGAGAAAGGGAATCATCTTCCTCAGGAGAAATTCTATTCAGAACATTGTCAGTGACATTTGTTCCCCTTTGGTTGATAGATTCAGAAATTGCCTCACCTGTGACCACATCTTCATTGGCATCACATACCGAGTGCGAGGCGGTGTCTGCTCAGATTGGTCATTTTTGGTGTGTTGGCTTTCCTAAGTCTCACCATCCCGAGTTCCATCCTCGAACTTCTTTTTATGCGAAGTCCGAGTCACTCCATTCATAGAAGGTGGTGACTTCTTCTTTTCGAGTTCACGGGATGTTTTTTCATTCTTTTTCGTGCTTAGTCCGGTGATTCTCTTGGTCGGGTTCTCTCGCATCATGTTCCTTTTTTTCCGAACACAAATAGATTCATCAAAAAACAACATGAGGTGTTTCTTCCACAATAAGAGTCCTACAGGTTGTAAACTCGAAGGTTTTATTGACTTCGAATATCCTAAGAATATTCCTTCATCAGCTTTACTATCAAATGTTTTCAACTGATCTTTACCATTATTGTGTATGAAACACTTGCAACCAAACATATGAAAGAAAGAAACAAGAGGTTTCTTTCATTCCAAAGCTCGTATGGTGTTTTGCCTTGACTCTTGGTCAGCATGGATCTGCTTTGAGAATAGCATGCAGTGTTGACAGCTTCACCCCAAAATCTTTTTAGGAATATCGACCAATTTATCATTGTCCTTCCAGCTTCTTTTAGAGTCTTGTTCCTTCTCTCAGCAACACCATTTTGTTGAGGGGTCCTTGCAGCTGATGTTTCATGAGTAATTCCATTTGTTGTACAATAATCAGATATAATATGTTTTATAAACTCAGTTCCTTTATCTGATCTGATTTTGACCACACTCAGATTCTTTTCAATCTCGAGCCTTTTCAATGAGTTCGGACGACTTTTTATCTAAGTCTCTTTCTTACTGAGTAAGAATATGACCCATGTATATCGTGAGTAGTCATCAACTACCACGAGTGTATATTTCCTGCCATTTGTGCTCACTGGTGTTACTGGACCAAAAAGATCCATATGCAACAATTGAAGTATTCTTTCAGTAGAAACATCTACTTTGCTTTTAAATGATGCTTTAACTTGTTTTCCTTTTTGGCATGCATCACAAACATGTTATTTACTGAACACTTCATTTGGTAACCCCCTCACAAGTGCTAATCTTGCAAGTTTATTCAGGGTTTTGAAATTCAGGTGATTCATCCTTTTGTGCCATAACCAACTGGTATATGTGGAACTTTTTGCAACCAAACAAGTATCTTTAGGAGTTGAACTTCAATCAGCAAGATACACATTTCCTTTTCTAGTACCAGTCAGTAGTATTTTCTGTGAGGTATCATCTTTCACATAACATAAGTTCTTTGAGAACTCAACATTAAATCCTTGTCCGCGAAATTGGCTTATTGAAAGCAGGTTATGCTTCAAACCAGATACATATGAAACACCATGGATATGAACTGAATCAATTTCAAGAGTTCCATATCCTTCAGTCTGTCCTTTGGAGTTGTCTCCAAATGTGATCTGAGGGCCTCTTTGCTCTACATAGTCACTGAGTATTTGCTTGAATCCTGTCATATGTCTTGAGCATCCACTGTCAAGATACCATACAGCTGGGGCCATTTCTTCTCCACTCATCAGTGCTATGTGATCTTCAATCAGCTCAGTGCCCTTGTTTTTCTGCTGAAAAACTGATCAATTTTTAGGTACCCATTTGGTGTAGGGTCCTACCATGTTAGTTGTACCTTTTGGAATCCAAATCTGCCTGACAACTCTAATCACTTTAGAGTGGCTGATCTGTCTTCCATAAACATCTACATACACATTTACCACTCGAAAGTGCCTTAGCAAGATATCCGCGTGTATGAGTTCTAGCCTTGGCATGAACATGAGCCTTAGAATTTTTCTTGGGTACAGGCCTTTTGTTCCATTGCTTTGGCTTTTGTGCAGCTGGTCTGAGTCTCTGTTGACTTGGGTTCATGTAACCTTTACCCTTAGGCAAGTGGGGTTTAGGTTGCTGTCTTTGAAATTGGGGTCTTTTCAAGAATCAGGGACTTGGTCTTTTCAGGTTGAGAATGTCTCTGCTTTGAGTGTTTCTCTTCTCGAAAATTCCTCTCTTTGGTTCGGTTCTTGGATCTTTTTTCAGTTTGCATTCTTAGCACGAGGCTTGAAGTACTTGCTCGAAAATTTCCCTCTTGAGTAGGGGGTTTTCTAGCTTTTTACGAGGTTTGGGCTTTCTTACACGAACATTCAGTTTTTTCGGAACCATAGGTCCTTTTCCCTTGTCTAAAACTTTGCAATTTTAACAAAGAGGTGTCACTTGTTTCAAAGTGCTACTAGATGCGATTCGGGATAACCTTGTGAGGTTCCCCCTGGAATGTATCCCAATCCAGATTTTATAGTGGCAGGTCTCTGATAACTATGAATTTCATCTATTACATTAGATGCAGAATACAATAGAGCTACCTTCTTCTGAACACTATCCTCACATTTTTGTAGAGTTTCAAGCTTCTCAGAGAGGTCATTGAACTTGGTTCTGATCAGCTGAATCTCCTCAATGGATTTCTCTAGTTTTCCACTTAGGGTCTCTATCAACTTCTCTTTCTCTGAGAGTTGTACTTTCAGAACATCTAGTTCATCAGTAGTTCCCATTAATTGAGAAGTGATCTCAGCATTACTAGAGTCTTTCCACTTAAGATTTTCAGCATCCAGTTCTTTGTTCTGCTCTTGAGTTTCATTCAACAGTTCTTGTAAAACAACATAGTCCTTCATAAGACTCTCAAAAGAATCCATCAGGTCAAATTGATTGTTTACAGTGGAACTTGATAACTCTTGTGCTAGTGTAGGAGCGACAACAGAGATAGAAGAATTTACCCCCTCCACAGCCATTAGACAGATGTCATCACTGTCACTATCTGAGAACATTTCATCTGAAGAGTTGGAACCATCTTCAGAGTGTTCTTCTTCTGCAACCATGACTTTCTTGCTGGAGAACTTCTTGTCTCTTTTTGCTTGCCTTTCTTTTCTCTCCTTAGCACTTAGGTCTGGACAGTCATACTGAAAATGACCTTTCTTTTGGAAGTTATAGCATCTGTTGGCATCATCATCCTGATCACTTTCTTCTTTAGACTTGAAGTCCTTCCTTTTGGATGAAGATCCTTCAGCTTTCAGGTCTTTTCTCTTCTCAGTGGATCTGTCCTCAGCTTTAGAGTTCTTCTGGTACCTGTGATTCCTGTAATAGTTTTTTTTATTTTCCATATCTACTATTAAGCCTTTCAAACCTCCTTGCCATCAGTACTAGCTTATCCTCTAGGTCATCCTGATTTTTAGCAAGGGAGTTCTCAGACTTTCTAGTTTTACAGGTTTTATCCTTGGCTTTGAAAGCCACATTTTTACTAGATGAAGAATCATCTTTGCTGTCAGCTTTCTTTGTTTTCTTATCAATGACAAACTCATAAGCTTTCAGCTCAGAGAAGACTTGTTGGTACGGCATTGAATCAATGTTCTTGGTGTTTTCAATCACCACTGCATGAATATCCCATTTCTTAGATAGACCTCTAAGAATTTTCAATGCTACTTCTCTTTGTGGATATCTTTTTCCAAATGCGTTTAGATCATTCATTATACTAGTGAATCTGACTTCCAGTCTGTTAATAGATTCACCATCTTCCATTTCAAAACTGTCAAACTTTCCAATAGCAACTGAAAGTTTGTTCTCCTTGATATGATTTGTGCCTTGGCACATTACAGCTAGTGTATCCCATATTTCTTTGGCAGTATTATAACGAGAAATCATTCCCATCACACCATCATCAATAGTGCTATATAGTGTATCTTTGGCAATATAGTCTAGATTGACTAACTTCCTCTCCTCAGGAGTAAGTTGATCATCAGACTTAGGAAATTCAGTCCTGGGATCATTTCTCTCATTTTTTGTAACTCTGGGATTCACCACAGTGAATTGGAGTGGTCCTTCAGAGACCACTCTCCACATACGTTCATGCTTAGAATACAGGTGACTGCATTCTCAATCTCCACAAATCATAGCTCTCTACTGAGAACATTGGAAGTTTCTTAGAAGGCATTATGTCTGATCCTTTTAAGATTTCAGCAAATAAGATTTGTTCAGATATACCACAAGAATCTTTTAGCAAATAAGACTATGGTCAACAAAGCAGGTGGTCAAGTTGAACCACTGCTCTGATACCACTTGTTGGTCCCGGTGCAAACGAGTCTTACATGTGTATGGGGGGGATACACGTGTTCAGTGATTTTAAAACTTTTTCTTCACTGAGGTCAGATTGGGTCAAGTTGTCCTGATGATTTGGTCCTAAGAAGCACAAATCGCCCTGAGTCAAAGTCTACCTGAGACAGTGATCCTAAGCTGCTTTCAGAAACCTCAGATAATCCCAACTGAGCCTGAGTTTTCAGAGTTACTGAGTTGCTTGAATAGCTACTCAGATGTGCAGAATGGTTGGCCCTAAGTTTATACTCGTTTTATGCTTTGCTGAAAACCTTCCTTTTAATGGAATAATGATTAAGGTTGTGATTCAGTTAGATGCAACTTCAGTGGATTGGTTCCAACTGAATATCAGTGAAAATATGCTTTCAGTTAAAGTAATGCAACAGTTAATCAAAGCAATACAGAAAGCAAATAACACAGCAAGTTATAGTGGTTCAGAGACTCAAGCTCCTACGTCCACTCTCTCTGATCTCTTCAGATAAATTCTTTAATCACCTCCTAAGGTTTTCTGACTACCTCTGTAGTTTACTAACCTTTCTATTTTGAGCTTTCTGACTACCTCTGTAGTTTACTTACTCAAAACACACACAAGCTTTCTGACTATCCAAGATAGTTTACTTACTTCTTCTCTAGAGTTTTCTGACTACCTCAATGTAGTTTACTAACTCTTTACAACTCAACTCACCAACAATCACACTCAAACTACCTTACAAAGGGTTTGGGGTTTCTTGGTTGGTTTCCAACTAGGATGAGATATCCTTTACAATTAAGAACAATGCAAAGGCTAGGATATCTCTACTAAGCTTTAGATATATCTTATCAAAACTAGGCTTAGTGAATGAGCTCTCTTCGATATAAAGCACTTGGGAGATTCTTGGGTTTTCGAGTGCTTCACCTTGCAATAATAAGTTTGAGCTCTTGAGTTGCTTACAAATTTCCCGTAACCTTCAATGTAGATGGTCACAAGTATTTATAGGCAGTCACCAAGGTCACTCTTGAAAAAACTATATGTTGGAAGAGATAGTTCCATGAGTTTCCTCTTATGGTGTGTGATGAACGGCTATATTTAGGGTTTGAAACTCCCTAGCATGTTTTAGGCAATATGCTTTTCATGCAGCCTTTCAACACTTTTTGCAGTCTGGAACATAGTACTACTGACATGCTTCAGTGACCTGTCGCTTTCAAAGTGTCGAAAAAAGTACAATGTTTGTCTTCCTCCGATTGGTTTGTTGTCTTGATTAAATGTAGACAAACACAACGGCTCTTTTTGGTCAATATCTCTGAGTGATATAACCTTAACAACACTTTGTTTTAGTTCCTTTTGTCTGCATGTGAATGTCTTGGGCAATATCTATTTTTCTAAGTAATCGCATTTTTCTCAGTATTGTATCCTTCGGATAGATATTTTCAGTGCCTCGGAACATTAGGGTTTATCTTGAGCATTGATTACATTCTTGAGTCTTGATAATTCTTTGTGTCTTGATATCCTTTGTCTTGATTCTTACATCTTACGTGTCTTGAGTCTTACGAGTCTTGATGTCTTGATGTCTTACGAGATCTTCACAGATATCTTGAGTCGATATCTTGAGTCTTGATTTCTCGATTTCTCTTGAGTCTTGATTTCTCGATTTCTGCTTGAGTCTTGATTTATCGATTTCATCTTTGAAACTTGAAAACTTGATTTCTTGAAACTTCTTGATTTCTTGAATATTGAGAATCTAACGAATCTATACGATCTATATCTGTGACTATGCGGTGCGAGATAACATCCTGAACACTCTAAAACGGAATCCTGACTCAACTATCAAGATTATCCTGAACATGTCATACTCAGGGGTTTTGGGATCTAATCAAAATCTTTTTATTAAATTCATCTCCCAACAAGATCAGTAGACTTGAGTCTTCTGATAAAGTTGTCTTAGCTGCAACCTATCGACTCTGCTGATGTCTTTATAAAGTAGATCTTCTGATGTGCTTCAGATCTTCTTTCTGATCTTTACTGCTTCATATTGATTTCCCCCTCAATATGTGATCTACTCTAATTCTTCAGTTGTCTAACATGTTCAGCTGGTTTCCTATCCTTTTCATCAGTCCTATTACAACTGTTTTGGAACTTCCATCAAAACTACAAATTTCTCAACAGTAATTAATAGCCAATTATTTTATAAATACTTGGGTTGGGTTGAATATTTTATATATCAACACGTATGCGTGCATGTGGCCGACTAAATCTCCAAATCTTGCCAACTGTTATAATTTTGCATAATTGAAATATATAAAAAAAAATATTAGTTGATATAATATATTTGACCGTTTCAGTTTCCAAAATTTGTCCTTGGGTTATACTAGTATACTCATTACTAATACTAATGTATTACATACTAGAGTGGGTTGTATTGTTGACTGCAAAACCGAGGAGTTCGCCGACATGCCACCGACTGATAAAGTAAAGTAAAAGTAATTGATTACACATTATATCAATCAATTTTGAGATTGCCAACTAGTTTTTTTATTTAATTTTTTTTTTTAGGATCTGAATAATTGAAAGTGAACACATCATATGTTATTGGATTGTACACATTAAGTTGGAGTATTTGTTTTTTTATATAGGAAGGTATTATGATTAAATAAAAGGAATGTTTTAATACGATAAACCACATATTATATATTAAACTTATGACAATATATGTCATAACAAAAGAGTTACATGAAAACTATAATAGATAATTACCACTAATTAAAATATACAGAACTAAAACATAACACCATTAATCAACTGATGTTCGTAAAAACTCTTCAACTGCTGCATGTTCAAGGAGTTGACGAAGGTTAACGTGATCATCTCCCAAACAATCTTCAAGTTCAATTTTGATCAACTTCAGTTTTAGTTCAATAATCTATTTTTTCTCAAGCATAATCTCAGTCTTTTCACAAATTAGTTTGAGAATCGTGGTCGCTTCCTGAAATGAAGGGAATTTAATTAACCGTTAATAGTTTAATAAGATGTGGATCTTGTAAATATGGATTCACTAATGGAATGTCGTATCTCGTAAACACGGTCGATGGTATTAGTTGACTATTGTATTCGGTATCACTAATGGAAGATGGTATCTCTCATAAACACAATCGATGGTATTAGTTGACTATTGTAATCGGTATCACTAATGGAATGTCGTATCTCGTAAACACAATCGATGATATTAGTTGACTATTGTATTCGGTATCACTAATGGAATATCGTATCTCGTAAACACAATTGATGGTATTAGTTGGCTATCGTAATCAGTATCAATAATGGAAGATGGTATCTCGTAAATACAATCGATAGTATTAGTTGACTATTATATTCGGTATCACTAATGGAAGATGGTATCTCGTAAACACAATCGATGGTATTAGTTGATTATTGTAAACAGTATCACTTATGGAATGTCGTATCTCGTAAACACAATCGATGGTATTAGTTGACTATTGTATTCGGTATCACTAATGAAAGATGGTATCTCTTAAACACAATCGATAGTATTAGTTAACTATTGTATTCAGTATCACTAATGGAAGATGGTATCTCGTAAACACAATCGATGGAATTAGTTGACTATTGTAATCGGTATCACTAATGGAAGATGGTATCTCGTAAACACAATCGATAGTATTAGTTGACTATTGTATTCGGTATCACTAATGGAAGATGGTATCTCGTAAACACAATCGATGATATTAGTTGACTATTGTAATTGGTATCACTAATGGAATGTCGTATCTCGTAAACACAATCGATGGTATTAGTTGACTATTGTATTCGGTATCACTAATGGAAAGTCGTATCTCGTAAACACAACCGATGGTATTAGTTGACTATTGTAATCGGTATCACTATTGGAATGTTGTATCTCGTAAACACAGTCGATGGTATTAATTAACTATTGTAATCGGTATCACTAATGGAATGTCGTATCTCGTAAACATAATCGATGGTATTTGTTGACTATTGTATTCGGTATCACTAATGGAATGTTGTATCTCGTAAACACAATCGATGGTATTCTTTGACTATCGTAATCGGTATCACTAATGGAAGATAGTATCTCGTAAATACAATCGATAGTATTAGTTGACTATTGTATTCAGTATCACTAATGGAAGATGGTATCTCGTAAACACAATCGATGGTATTAGTTGACTATTGTAATCGATATCACTAATGGAATGTCTTATCTCGTAAACACAATCGATGATATTAGTTGCCTATTGTATTCGGTATTACTAATGGAATGTCATATCTCGTAAACACAATTGATGGTATTAGTTGACTATTGTATTCGGTATCACTAATGGAAGATGGTATCTCGTAAACACAATCGATGGTATTAGTTGACTATTATATTCGGTATCACTAATGGAATGTTGTATCTCGTAAATACAATCGATGTTATTAGTTGACTATTGTATTCGGTATCCCTAATGGAATGTCGTATCTCGTAAACACAATCGATAGTATTAGGTCAATATTGTATTCGGTATCACTAATGGAAGATGGTATCTCGTAAACACAATCGATGGTATTAGTTGACTATTGAATTCGGTATCACTAATGGAAGATGGCATCTCAAAAACACAATCGATGGTATTAGTTTACTATCATAATCGGTATCACTAATGGAAGATGGCATCTCGTAAACACAATCGATAGTATTAGTTGACTATTGTATTCGGTATCACTAATGGAAGATGGTATCTCATAAACACAATCGATGGTATTAGTTAACTATTATAATCGGTATCACTAATGGAATGTCTATTGGGTTATGGAGCCTGAGTGAAACGGAATGCAGGGTGCAGGAGGCGCTCGACCAATGCTCGAGGTCGAGGAGGTGTGATCGGTCGAGCGCCTCCCCTATCCAGCGCCATGAGGGTGCTCGAGCAATGTATGTGATCAAGTAGAACCGCTTGACCATGGGCTGAGGTCGAGCGCTTCCGGAGGCCTGGACGCGGAAATAGGGTTTCGGCCAGGATGAGCCAAATCTAGGGTTTTGTTCTAGTTTCCCAATTCGGGTTTTTTTGTATAAATAACCCCCTGACTCCCCCATTGTATCTTGCACTACTTGCACTATCTTATACGATATAGTAGATCTCTCCTGGCTTGGTAGTGCCCCCAGATGTAGTCATTCCTAACGAACTGGGTAACCAAATTGTTTGTTCCTTAATTCGTTGTTACATTATTTTCTCCTATAATTGCTTGCTTTAATTCCTAACAACTGATATCAGAGCATCAGGCTCAAGGGATCTGGTGGGAGCAATTATGGTGGCTAAAGGGAAATCGCCTGTTGAGAAGCTTGATGGAGTGGATTTCAGATTTGTCATTCGGTATGCGGCCGGGCACAACCACTGAACGTCTGAGAATGCACAAGGTGCTCGAGCAAGCTGGTTGGTCGAGCAGAACCGCTCGACCAAAGCCCAGTGTCGGCGGGTTCCGTAAGCGATTCGTGGAGTATGGGCGTTGCTTGGAGTAGGTGGTTGGATGCAAGATCAAGATGGGAGTTGACCGTGCATTTGAGATTGTTGTATCGGGTTAGATCAAGATCAAGATGGGCGTTAGAACCGTGCACGAGATCGTTATGTCGAGTTCATGCAAGATCAAGATGGGCGTTGACACCTGGCTGAGATCGTTGTATCAAGTTGGATGCAAGATCAAGATGGGCGTTAGACACGTGCCTGAGATCGTGCGGGAATCGGTGGCCGAATGATTCAAGGGAATGTTGTGGAATGTTGTTTGGTTCTGGTGCGAATCAAAAACGTTGAGGGGCATTGCTTGGATCGAATGGATGTGAGGGTCCAGGTTGCGGTCTTGTGGACCGCAGTGATGTAGGTTCTAGAAGATGTTGTGGGACGTTGCTTGGATCAAGTGTGGATTCGAAGTCGAACGTTGAGGGACATTGCTCAAAGTGCGTGGTTTACTGCCGATGAGAGATTGGGAAGACGAGTTACAGTTGGAGTCAGTCTCCAGGTGGGAGATTGTTGGGATTGTTGGAGTCTGAGTTGCGGAATGAGTCCAGGGAGGACAAGACGTTCGGAATGAGTCCAGGGAGGACAAGACGTTCAGAATGAGTCCAGGGAGGACAAGACGTTCGGAATGAGTCCAGGGAGGACAAGACGTTCGACCTAGTTGAGGTCGTGCACTTCCGCTCCAGTGTCATTCTCTAGGTTCAGTCTCCAGGTGGGAGATTGTTGGGTTATGGAGCCTGAGTGAAACGGGATGCAGGGCGCAGGAGGCGCTCGACCAACGCTCGAGGTCAAGCAGGTGTGCTCGGTCGAGCGCCCCCCCTATCCAGCGCCATGAGGGTGCTCGAGCAATGTATGTGATTGAGCAGAACCGCTCGACCAAGGGCTGAGGTCGAGCGGTTCCGGAGGCCTGGACGCGGAAATAGGGTTTCGGCCAGGATGGGTCAAATCTAGGGTTTTGGCCCAGTTTCCCAGTTCGGGTTTTTTGTATAAATAACCCCCTGACTCCCCCATTGTATCTTGCACTACTTGCACTATCTTATACGATATAGTAGATCTCTCCTGGCTTGATAGTGCCCCCAGATGTAGTCATTCCTAACGACTAGGTAACCAAATTGTTTGTTCCTTAATTCGTTGTTCCATTATTTTCTCCTATAATTGCTTGCTTTAATTCCTAACAATGTTGTATCTCGTAAACACAATCGATGGTATTAGTTGACTATTGTATTCGGTATCACTAATGGGATGTCATATCTCGTAAACACAATTGATGGTATTAGTTGACTATCGTAATCGGTATCACTAATGGAAGATGGTATCTCGTAAACACAATCGATAGTATTAGTTGACTTTTGTATTCGGTATCACTAATGGAAGATGATATCTCATAAACACAATCGATGGTATTAATTGACTATTGTAATCGGTATCACTAATGGAATGTCGTATCTCGTAAACACAATCGATGGTATTAGTTGACTATTATATTCGGTATCACTAATGGAATGTTTTATCTCGTAAACACAATCGATAGTATTAGTTGACTATTGTATTCGGTATCACTAATGGAGAATGGTATCTCGTAAACACAATCGACAGTATTAGTTGACTATTGTATTCGGTATCACTAATGGAAGATGGTATCTCGTAAGCACAATCGATGGTATTAGTTGACTATTGTAATCGGTATCACTAATGGAATGTCATATCTCGTAAACACAATCGATGGTATTAGTTGACTATTGTATTCGGTATCACTAATGGAAGATGGTATCTCGTAAACACAATCGATGGTATTAGTTGACTATTGTAATCGGTATCACTATTGTAACTAGTTGAATTACTCCTTAAAAATGATACATCAAAATTACTAGATATTACACAATGTAAAGTTAAATATATAGTTATTATAATACAAATTGGACACGTAGTCGTGTCACCTACCTCATCATCTCTTTAAATTAAATATTAAAACATTCTATATAAACACCAATTGGACACGTATTGTTTTCATTTCCATTTGAACAAAAATATGGTTCTTCTATCTACTTTTTGTATCTTCTTTCTCTTCAATTTGTTCTTCGTTTATTTTGTATTAAATAATTAATTACTTATCATATTTTTTAATAGGTGACGGTGAAGTTCAACTGTGCGAAAGTAAGAAAATTGATGAAAGAAGAATACAATTTCAACAATCCTGATATGGATCAATGTTTTAAGGTATTTTGTTTGTTTATTATTAAAGATAAATATTGTTTGTTTATTATAAAAGATCTATTTATTTAGTTAAGTTTATGAATTTACAAAAATATCTGAGGCTTAATGGCTATACAAGGTGCATACTGAAGTCAATGCGTAAAGAGAAGACCGATCTGGAACGTCAATTGGAAGGTTTGAGCGAAGGACTGTTGAACGGCAACAAAACCATGGTGGAGAAGACATTGATTGCGCAGGATATTGTGAAAGTGAAGAACGATATTGCTAAAAAAGATGATGATATTCAGGTCACGATTTCAGAAATACCAGATTTCATAAAACCCCACGTTCATCTTTAGATCGGAAATATGTTAATTTCTAATAATTTTACTGTTTTACTTAATGTGTTGTCATTTTGTGCGACTATATGACTCCTCGTATGAACATTTCAAGCTACTTTTATCTATATGATGTAATATTTTAACTTATATGATGTGGGTGTATATATTTATTTTTGTTTTTTTTTAACCTAACTGTGTCATTTTTGGGTCGGATTTTCTTATTTTTAAACCCTAAACCGACCCAATTACAATGGCCACTTTAAATATTAAAGAGTGAACCCCAAGTTGTTGTAAAAGCAGAAAGGGGGAAAATTAAATTGCAAAACGGCACCACCACGACTCAGATTAAAAATTCTGAGATGTCAACATCTGGATCCTACTCTAATACGGGATCTGAGTACAGACAATGTTTTTGTGGAAGCCAATCGTGTGTATGGATATCTTGGACCCCAGATAATCCAGGTCATCGCTTTTATGGCTGCAAAAACTGGAAGGTTTGTTTTGAATTAATTTTTTTTGTACATTCTGTTTTTTTCGTATACATATGTTTAAGACAATTTAGATTTTGATTGTGTCTCCAAATTTAGCGAGGTGGGGGTGGATGTAACTATTTTGTATGACTAGATACTCCAATGACTCCAAGAGCAAAATATGTAATATCAACGATGATGAAGGATAAGCTTGAGTTTGAAGATGCTAGAATGGAGTTAGTAAAAAAAAAAATTATAGGATGAAGTGTACTCTAATTGCTTCCTGGATTTATTTTCTTGGCATTTGCATTTTGCTACAAGTAGTATGTAATTTGTGTGTGCTCACAGTAAGATCAATTAGCATGCTTATTTGAAAGTAATTTGTTTCATGTTTGTTAATTTTTTGCATATTTAATTATGTAAGTTTGACTTAAAATTAAATGTATTTTCGTCAAGGCTGAAGGCTCATCTAAATTAAATGTTTGAGATCATTGTATATTATGATTTTTAAATTTCTTCGTAACGAACTGTATAATTGTGTAGATCTGTTTAAATGTAATTTGCTCAAAATGTTAATTAATAAAAGTTTGAATGTATTTTGCAATATTTAATCAACATTGAAAAAAAAATGGAAAAAAACACATTATTATTAACATTGGATAAACAAATATTAAAATTAAGACAATTATTAAAACACATAAATTTTTATTTTACATTATATATGTAAATAAAAATTTTATCAACATTGGAAAAATAAATATGAAATTAAAGACATTGTCCAACTTCCAAGGCCATCTACAATTATTAAAATAATTTAATTTTTATAAATATGAAAATCGGAATTCAAAAATGTGTATAGCAAGTATCAACATTTGATAACACTACCACTTACATGTGTCCTTAATTTGTAAACTAACTGTGACATGTGTCATTCATTTTTATTTTTAACTATTTGTTTTCCAATTTCCTTAAAAAAAATATTTCTTAATACTCAACAGTCATCACTACATTTTACTAATGACATGTGTCCTTAATTACATTTTATTGCCTTCACTTTATGATTTTTTTTTCAGTTTTACATTTTCACACTTCAAAATTATAACTTCTACTTTTTCACAGTTTCCAACAACATCTAATAAGTAAGCCTCTCATTTTAATTTAATCTACTTCTTATCATCTTCTTCGATTCAGTTTTGCATTTTCCATTAATAATAATGTCTATTTTTCCATTAATAATAATGTCTATTAAATGTTAGAATTTGTTGGGATATTTTTAGTTTTGATGAATTATGCAAAAACATTATCAACTTGTGAAAAAGGAGGTTGAGGGGAACCGAATTGGGGGGAACTCACTAATCGTAAGTAGATGAAAGGTCGTTAAATGTTATTTTCTTTGAATGTTGTTATGGAATGAAGATATGTACTCTTGGAATACAAGATTATCTCATTAAATTCAAGAAATCTCCAACTTGGTCATTCATAAAGTAATTTCAAAATTTTGAGAAAAAAGGGGAAAGAAAGATTTTCTTGATTTTCTTGAAAAGATCTTATGAAAGATATGTATTTCTTGAAATACAAGAATATCTCATAAATTCAAGAAGATCCAAATTCTCAAGAAAAGCCTATTTTTGAAAATACTCCATAACTTGATGAGGTGGATTTTTTGTGGAATATTATAATTATGGGAAAAAGAATATAGGAGATATATTCAAGATTTCTTGGAGATCAAGAAAAGTATTTTGAACATTGATTTTCCCCCTAAAAATTCAAATCCCACCAACTTCATTATTTGGAAAGCGGAAAAGAAGATAGGATGATTTAGAGCCAAAGAGAGTTAAGTTTTCCCAAGAACACAAGTCCATAGATATACAAATATATTCAAAAGTGTTTAGTAAAACCTAACAAAGATGTGGTGCAACAAAGATTTTTATTAGCATTTTAAACAAATTTTGAAAATTAATTGTTGGAAACCAAACAACCTTATACCCAAACCAGGTTGGTATTAAGTTTGTAGGTTGAGTGTGAAGGATCTAAGGGAATACTTGATAAGTCCCGTTTTTTGGTGTTGTTTAATCGGTAAACTAAGGATTGGTTAATTACCATTGAAGGGAAGAGTGGATGTGGGGACGAGTCCGTCCGAACCACTATAAAATTGTGTGTTCTTTCTTTTCTTTTATGTTATTACTTGTCATATGCATTCTATTATAAGCAAAACAACACACATGAGCTTAAAAGCAAAAAATTGATTATCACTCTGCCATGATTTGTTTTTAATTCGAACAAAAATGTTTTTATTGAAGAAAAAATGGGTTTTTTAAATATACCAACATGTAATTCTTGGAATACAAGATTATCTCATTAAATTCAAGAAATCAACTTGGTCATTTAAAGTAATTTCAAAATTTTGAGAAAAAAGGGGAAAGAAAAATTTTTATTTTCTTGAAAAGATCTTATGAAAGATATGTATTTCTTGAAATACAAGAATATCTCATAAATTCAAAAGATCCAAATCTTGGATTCTTGCCCTATTTTCTGAAAATAATTTTAAATTGATAGGTGGGATTTTTTGGAATATTATAATTTGGGAAAAAGAATATAATATTCAAGAATTTCTTGGAGATAGAAAAGAATTGTTTTTTTTTCCCCTAAAAATTCAACCAACTCATTTATAAATAGGGGATGATTCTTTCCAATTGTACAATTCCATGTCTTTGGAAAAATTTAAATGTGGTGCAACAAAGTTTATTTTCCTTTTGTTAATTGTTCATAGCAAATTGTCGAAAGCAAGGACTGAATACTTGGGAAGGTTTTTTGGTGTGTTTAATCAACAAGGCCATTACCATTCCATTTTTGCGTAAACTGAGAGAAAATCCACGTAGGGGATTTACGTGAATTGATTATATGCATGATTTGTTGTTGAATTTTATTTCAATTAATATAGGATTAATTCATGCTAGTAATAAATATCATAATTAAATATTTATTTAAATTTTATAAATAGATTGTAACTTATTCCCCAACAATCGGTATCAAAGCCGGAGGTTTGGAGAATTTTAAATTGTAATTTAATTCATTTTCATTAAATTTGAAATTGGATAGTAGAATTGCTAGAACTTTTTTGCAGGTATCCAATTGTCATGGAATTTAATGTGTTTATTTATGCATGCATATAAATTGTGGTTTTTTAATTCGATTCGTTCGAATTCATTTTGCCTCGTGAGAAAATCCACGAGTAGATTAGGATTTGTTTGATTTGATCAATGTAATAGACTAGTCTAGATCTAAGTTTATTTATTTTTTGTAAATAAATTGTAACCGGATCGGAAACGGAGGTGGAGACAAAGAATTAAAGGATAATTCGAACAGAAAGCAGATTTAACGTGGGCGTCGCCATGCGCCGGGCGCGCGATGCTAGGGCATCGGATAGGGATGAGGCCGACGGGCGTGAGCCGGATTGACTGCGGGCGCGATGGCACATGGCGGACGGAATGAGTGGATGCACACACATCACTGCTTAGTGAGGGCACGTTCCGAGGCATGCCGAGGGGGAGGAGTTGGATGCACACATCACCTGCCGAGGCGTCGAGGCATCGAGAGGCACGGTCCAAGGGAGTGTTTGCCGAGGCGTCTGAGGCATGCCGAGGCTTCCGAGGCTGACTCAACCAAGGGGCCAGCAGGATGCGAGCTTGCATCCCGACTGCAAGCTACTTGGCGTGGCATTTAGAGATGGAGTTCTTTTCGAGACGATCGAGTGGGAGAAATTCAAGACGGCGTTTCTTCAAAGTGAAGCCAAGAAAAATCAAACCATGACAATTGGATAATTTGTGCCCAATATGTTTATTTTTCCGCTTTGCTTGATTTATTATTGTGTTTTCTTGTGCTTTATTTAATTTGTTTAAATGTGTTTGCATGAGAGTTGCCCAATGAAAAATCTCACCTTCAAAAATTACTAAGTATGTTTAAATAATTAATTGACAATTTTATTCCGGATAATAAAATTGAATTAATTTTGACCTCCATGATTTATTTATTTGTGAATTCTTTTGGAGAAATTCCCCCCACGGGACGGTCAAAAGTTAGCTTTCACATGAATGAATTCCAAATGGATGATTGTGGATTATTACTAGTGGTGATGATGACCCTCCCCACGAGGCTCGTTCAAAGCGAAATAATAATTATGTATTTAATCATGGTTATTACTTAGGTATAAAATTGATATGCATATACTTCCCCGAAGTCCCTGTCAATTTTATATTGGTCAAGTGGGAGCCAACTATTAATTTGGATGTTAAAGGATTATAACTGTTCTTGTTTATAACCTGCTTGAATGTGTTTAAATAATGACCCACCCCACGTGGCTTATTTAAACTGTTTTGAGATGTTGGCTGATGCATGTTCATATTTTTTTGAGATTTTAATATGATGCATGTGATCGAACCTTGTGATATATTTGTGCTTATGCATATTATTATTTATTTCAGTTCATCATGTCGCAACCTTCTAATCCACTGTTCAATATACTTAAAGACAATTTTCTTACTGGTGAAAACTATTTTGACTGGATATACAAACTAAAACCTGTCCTAACCGCATCACCTTCCAAATGGGTACTTGATACACCAAAACCCAAAAAACCAGCTAAGGACGCCGGAATATGGGATGAGATGATATATGGTGAATGGGAGCTGGCAAATGAATTGATGAAGGATACAATTCTGGCACATCTGTCAGATGCGTTGAAACATCTTCATCAAGAATATGAGTCAGCTGCAGACATCTTACAGAATCTCGAAGCGATGTTCGCACATCAGACCCATATGGCAATCCAAAGTGTGAAGAAAGAAATTGCTGAATTAAAAATGGAAAAAAGAACTACTGCAGTGCAGCACGTTCTTAGGGTTATGGTGTTATTTGAGGAGCTTGAGATCATCGGCAAAAAATGTGATTTCAAGACTAAGATTGATTTCATTCTCCAATCCTTACCAAAGAGCTATAATCACCACTATCTTGAGTATCTATTGGAAGATCTAGATTTTACAGTGGATGATCTTGTAAATGCTCTCACTTTGGTTGAAAGGGAAAGGGAGCGCGAGGAAAAGAACTTGAGAAAACAGAAATCTTCTTTTCATCCTAGGTCAAGTGGTGATAAGGATGATGAAAAGAGAAGAAAGTTGAACCAAGCAGACTCAACATCAAATAAGAGCATGGAATCAAGCATGAGGAAAGTTTTGGAAAGCGGGAGAGTAGGACACTCGAGGTCAGCCTGTTCCAATCCCAAAAGGAATGGAAAGAAAGGTAATTCTCACGCACTAGTTGTTGAAACTTGCTTAGCGGCGTATGCCTCCCATTTATGGGTAGTGGATACGGGGTCAACTGATCATGTTTGTTTCACTTTACAGGGGTTCAAGCGGACCCGGCAACTTAGTGACAATGAGATCCTCATCACACTGGGCAATGCTACGAGAGTGGCAACTGAAGCAGTGGGAGAAGTGCACCTGTCTTTTGAAGACAGAGTTTTAATTTTAAGAGATGTTCTTTACGTTCCGAATTTTAGAAATAATTTAATTTCAGTTTCTAAACTTTTTCTTGATGGATATTCGGTTACTTTTAATAAAGATGTTACCATTTCTCTTTTTGATAAATTTATCTGTCATGGAACGTTGTCGAATAATCTCTATACAATTAATTGTACACACCACTCACGAAATGCATCCTATAACACATCAACTGTTTCCGAGAAAAGAAAACGTTCATCAGATGTGAACGAGGCACTTCTATGGCATCTAAGATTGGGACATATTAATCCAAAGAGGATCCAAAGGTTGGTGAAAGACGGTTCACTGGAGTTTCTCCAAGTTGAACCAATTCCAACCTGAGAATCATGTTTGGAGGGTAAAATGACCAAGAGGGCATTTGGAGCCAAGGGGAATAGAGCCAAAGCAGTGTTAGAAATCGTTCACACAGATGTATGTGGAGGTTATGAGTATTTCGTCACTTTTATTGATGACTACTCAAGGTACGGTTATATTTTCCTTATGAAGCATAAATCTGAGACCTTTGAGAAATTCAAAGAATTTAAGGCTCAAGCAGAGAATCATAGGGAAAAACGTATCAAGTCTCTACGATCCGATCGTGGAGGCGAATACCTCAGCAATGAGTTTTTAAACTACTTGTCTGATGAAGGGATTGCATCCCAGCTAACTGCACCCAGAACCCCTCAACAAAACGGGGTTGCAGAGTGAAGAAACATAACTCTTTTGGAAATGGTTAGATCTATGATGAGTTATGCGGATCTTCCCAAGTCGTTCTGGGGCCATGCCTTGGAAACAGCAGCCTACATTCTGAACTTGGTGCCATCCAAATCGGTTCTCAAAACTCCCAAAGAATTGTGGACCGGGCGCAAGCCCAGTTTGAGACACATGAAGATTTGGGGGTGTCCGGCCTACGTGTTGGACAAGGAAGCCGGTAAATTAGATCCTCGATCAGAATTAAGGTTGTTTGTGGGATACCCCGAGGGAACAAAAGGGTGTATGTTCTATGGTCCCGAAGATCAAAAGGTGGTAATAAGCACCCACTTTAGATTTTTGGAAGAAGACTATATGAACGAAAAGAAGACCGTATGAGATTACCTTAAATGAGCTAAGAGGGCTAACCTCAGTGCCAACTGTACAAGGTGACATACCAAACGACACACTTACACAACTGAAACCTCGTCATAGTGGAAGGGTTGTGAAACAGCCTGAGAGATTCATGGGGATAGGAGAGTCCTCGGACTTGATCCTCGGACAAGACGAATCAAACCCATGGACATATGACGAGGCAATCCAAGACAAGGATGCAATTTCTTGGCAAACAAAGAATGAAAGTTTAAAATGGGTTCTATGGATCATAACAGAGTGTGGGAGCTAGTCGAACCACTTAATGGGGTCAAACTCATTGGTTGCAAGTGGGTGTACAAGAGAAAAAGTGGACCGGACGGGAAGGTGGAAACCTTCAAGGCAAGACTTGTGGTGAAAGGTTATACTCAGAAAGAAGGGATCGATTATGAGGAAACTTTTTTCGCGTAGTAGCCATGCTCAAGTCCATCCGAATTCTCTTCTGATTCTTTCACAAGATCTCGACTTTGAAATCGACAAATGGATGTCAAGACAGCTTTCCTTAACGGAAGTCTTGATGAAGAGATCTATATGCAACAACCCCAAGGCTTCATTGAAAAAGGCCAAGAACACCTAGTTTGTAAGCTCATGAAGTCTATTTACGGACTCAAACAAGCATCCTGAGCTTGGAACCAATGTTTTGATCATGTTATAAAGTCTTATGGGTTTGATCAAAACGAGTTAAAAAGTTGTGTGTACAAAAAGCTTGTCGGAACTGCATTGGTATTCTTAGTACTGTACGTAGGCGACATTACGATCATCGGGAACGATGTAAAGGTGTTATCGGACTTAAGGGCATGGCTTTCAAAAAGCAGGTTTGATATGAAGGATTTGGGGAAGCCGCACACATCCTTGGGATCAAGATCACTCGAGATCGCAAGAAAAGGATGATAGGTTTGTCATAAGCTTCATACATAGACATTAATCTTGAAACGATTGAAAGATGCAGATTCCAAGAAAGGCTTGTACCTTTTCGGACATGGAATCCATCTATCCAAGAAAATGTGCCCTAAGACACAAAAGGAGATAGATGACATGAAAGGCATTCCATATGCTTCGGCTGTCGGAAGCCTTATGTATGCAATGCTATGTACGAGACCGAATATCTGCTTTGTCGTTGGCATGGTGGCAAGATATCAAAAGTAACACGGGAAAAAGAACATTGAATGACGATTAAAAACATTTCAAGTATCGAAAAAGAACTCGAGATAGAATGTTAATTTATCAGTTAGATAGTCTAATCCCCATCGGCTACACGGACTCGGATTTCCAATCAGACATAGACTCCAGAAAATCTACCTCCGGTAGTGTGTTTTGCATTGGGGGAGGAGCCATGACATGGAGAAGCGTCAAGCAGAAATGCGTCGCAGATTCTACCATGGAAGCCGAATATGTAGCTGCTTGTTAGGCAGCAAAAGAAGCGGTTTGGCTCAAGAACTTCCTAGTGGACTTGAATGTAGTTCCGAATTTGCCTAGAAGAATCACTGTTTATTGTGACTATGTCGGAGCAGTTGCAAATTCAAAGGAACCAAGAGCCCACAAGGCCAGCAAACACATTGAAAGGAAATATCATCTTATACGAGATATCGTTAAGAGATGAGATATAGAGGTGGCAAAGATAGCGTCAGAAGACAACCTAGCTGATCCATTCACAAAGGGTCTGCCTCTGAATACATTCGAGAGACATGTGGAAGGAATGGGTGTCAAGACCGTTTCCAATCTGCTTTGAGTATAAGTGGGAGAAATTATTAGGTTCATGTAGGTGACATTAGATGTCACGACAGAACTACACGAGACATGTTGTAGTATACTTAAAAAGCGATTTTGAGTATAAGTGGGAGATTGTTGGGATTATCTTTGGAAAGTATGCTTTTACTTTGTATAATCAAAACCGAATTTCGGACTTATTCTTGAAATAAATTGTTTATCGATGCTTTAAATATCATCGAATGTTACATATATTTCTTGCATAACTGTTCAATAAATAAGACGTGTTACATTGTAGTTAATTTAGTGATACCAGATCACAGAAGATTAAATTAACAGTCCCTTGTAACTAAAAGTACACCATTCACGACCTAGATGGAAATGAACAATCCATCGTGAAAGGTTGAAGTGTAAGGCTCAGATTGACTTGTCGTGACCAAGAGATTACACTAGTGCATGACTAATGCCTTTGAATAGGATTCCATGGGAGGACAAATTCTTGAGAATTGAACAAGGAAGAATTAGACCTCAGTGGTTCGTTATTTCTTAATCTTCGTTCCTTAAATAGGATCACGTGTGGTTGGTAACTATTGCTTTGACTTATTATGGGTAGAGAATCAACGAGATTCAATACTTTTTATCTTGGGCAATATTATTGGTCACATGCGATTGCTAAGATTTAATACGGAGAATTGTGTGCAAAACGCTTTGTTCGATTTGCCCCTTGGGAGGTTCATAAGCTTTATCATACCAAATCTTGCAAGTGGAACTAGTTTCCGGTATGGATAATAATGTTGAACCGTTCCTTAACCAAGGACAAAAGATATTAATTAATGGAAAGCTATTTCAGTGGATTGAATTAATTAATGGGCTAGATAATCTTAAACACGGGAAATAATAACCGGGATCCATATTGACTGTAATATGGGTTAAGATGGATAGTGCAATATTAATTATGTATTGGGATTAATTAATATTTATGGGCTTGAATAATATTGTGGCTCAATATTGATAATTCAAGATCCATTGGAAGGTCCAATCTTAATTCTCCTAAAGGCTCCCTAATTAGCCCAACATAAAGTCCAATAACTGAAAAAGGTGTTTATCTTGTTGCATATTTTTTCCTATTTTCGAAAATTATGGATTAAAAGGGGAGAAAGATTTTCTTTGAATTTTGTTATGGAATGAAGATATGTATTCTTGGAATACAAGATTATCTCATTAAATTCAAGAAATCTCCCACTTGGTCATTCATAAAGTAATTTCGAAATTTTGAGAAAAAAGGGGAAAGAAAGATTTTCTTGAAAAGATATTATGAAAGATATGTATTTCTTAAAATACAAGAATATCTCATAAATTCAAGAAGATCCAAATCTTGGATTCTTGCCCCTATTTTTCGAAAGTACTCCATAACTTGATGAGGTGGGATTTTTGTGGAATATTATAATTATGGGAAAAAGAATATAGGAGATATATTCAAGATTTCTTGGAGATCAAGAAAAGATTTTCCCACATTGTTTTTTCCCCTAAAAATTCGACCACCACTCATCTATAAATAGGGGATGATTCTTTCATTCCCAAGTACAATTCCATGTGCTGGAAAAATTAGTAAATCCACAAAGGTGGTGCAACAAAGTTTATTTTCCTTTTGTTAATTGTTCGCGAGCATCCTACCACCGGATTGTCGAGCAAGGATTAAAGGAATACTTGGAAAGGTTTTTCGGTGTGTTTAATCAACGAGGCCATTACCATTCCAAGAGGTACGTTCACGTAAACTCGTAGAAATTCCGCATGCGTAGGATTTACGTGAATTGATTATATGCATGATTTGATGTTGAATTATTATTTGAATTAATATAGGATTAATTCATGCTAGTAATAATTATCAGAATTAAATTTGTATTTAAATATTTATCCCGAATAGATCCGTGCAACTTATTCCCCAACATTTCGTAAGTCCGATGCGCAATATTCTATTTCTTTCACGGAGTACCTTTTACCTTGCGAATAATTTATGTAATAACGAGCTGCTTTGATACCCTCGTACTGATCAACATAAGACCATTGCCCATTTTTTAAACGCTCAAGGTAATAAGCAAGTGCAGTTCTTACCTCATCAGAAAAGACATAGGGGTCATAAAAATCAACGCAATCTTCTGTCGGAACAACCTTCCGATAATCTTCATCCTCATCCACTGTATCTTCAAATAAAAATTTAAGAACATCGTACAAGGGCTCTCCTTGTTCAAAATAAGCTCTTGATGCATGATTATTCTAAAGGAAATGAATCGGTGTTAGTTATATAATATAATTATTAAACACTGTGAAAGTTATTATAAAATAATATAATCCATAACACTATAAGCAATATCTCACCATAAACCATATATTCCATTGAAATTCAGACGCAGTAAGCTTGTTGGCTTGTTTATCCCAAAAAACTTCAGGAGTATTTATCATATGTTCGAAAAGAATGTATCGAAAACGAATAGCTCTAACACGATCAACAACTTCATCAACCTCAAAAATCTTATTGTAAACATCATTTATGTACAAACGAGCAACGTCCATACCTTCGAAATGATTGAGGGAATTATAGTGTCATAACCCTCTTTTTTTCTGCCCAACAAGTGAAGAAATTAGACTTATTGTTTCTTCCTCGGTCCAAATAATTTCATTATCTGGAGTTTTGTAAAAATAATGGGCTTGATTATGTATTGACATATTTGTTCATACAATATAAAGTAGAAACTATTGGAAACACATGTTTTATGCTAACATCTCCGTTGTACTTATAGACAGTTGCAAAAAAAGAAGATTTTCAACTTTTCTAATATATTATAAAACAACTCACATAAAGTTTGCATTGTGTAGTCTATTTAAATACACATGCATGAACAGTTAATACATAAAAGCTTACATTTACAAGGACAAATTTGTCATTCTCAAAAGAAAGACGATTATGTAAACATTGTAATAAATGTAGCAGGTAAAATTTATTTATAACGACAAAGTACATAATGTAGAATGTGATTTATGTTAAGTAAAGATAGATGTTAAGTTTAATATATGTGTAATGTATTTTTCAAATTATTTTTATAGCAAAACAACAAATAATATTAATATATATATATATATATATATATATATATATATATATATCTAGTTTATCTATTGTAATTTGTCAACATGTACATAAAAAAAATATTAAAATATATATTTTAAAAAATCGATAATGCCAACTCGTTTCAATTTTATTTCCAACTAAAATAGAAAGTATCATTCATGGAGACGTAAACGATTTTTATTTATAATTTGTATTACTAAAATAACAACAAAGTCCAATAGGCCCAATACTTAAATATATTTATAAATCTGTTATTAAAAACTAAATAAACAACAAAGCCCAAATGACCCGATTGAATAACAGGTTTTAATTAATTTGGGCCGATCATGTATTTCCATGTATTAATTTTGAATATAGCACCGATTCATTTAATGTCCCCGTTCAAAATATTAGGGTTAAGTGCCTACGTTCAAAATTCATCATTAATACGGTTAGAAAAACTGGAAGCATACAACTTTTCGAATTCCGATATTGTGACGGTCAAGTCTGAAAGGACACGACTCTTGGATTCTGACTCTATATTATGTCGATCATAATCTTCTTCCTCCACCACCACCACTCCTTCTTCTACTGTGCTTTTAAAACAAGGGATTTCTTCTCCAAAAACATTAATACGGTTAGTACGTCTAATCTTTGGAATCACAAGTTATTTTTTTTAAATATAGGTTTTGTCAATTCAATTTTGGACAAAACCCCCTAATTTACAAACATATGTTAAAACCCTAAAATATATGTCTGTTATTTTGTGTGCTCAGATGGCCTCAAGCGGTTCAGATTCAGAAATAGGTGATTTTTTCATAAGGGATTACAAAAGGAAGACATATCAGCAGTTCGGTGAGGGGAAGTACAACATTAGAAGCAAGACTGAAAAGTTCACATGCCCATTTTGTAAAGGAAGGAAGAAACAGGACTATGAATTAGATCATCTGGCCCAACACGCAAGGGGAACATGCAGTATGGGAAGCAAAAGTACAACAAAAGTCAAGGCAAAACACCTTGCACTTGCAATGTACATTGATGACTGGCTAGATGAAGCTCTGGCTAAGCGACAAAATTCTCCTGGTCCATCTGATTTTTTTGGGGAAGGTGAACAAGGTTGGTAAATCTCAAATTACATTGTATCTACTTTCATAAGTTCGATTAGAACCCATCAGATATTGTTGTTTAAATACATAACACTAATCTGTAAACGGTCTGAGTAAATTTATTCTTTTCAGATACACCGAAACAAAAGCTGAACAAGGATGACGATGAATCTGAGAAGAAATCCAAGGAAGGTTGATGCTGAAAAGGGGTTGGCGGCGGTTGAAGTTTTTATTTTTCTTATTTTATTTATCTTATTATGTTATCATGGACCATTTACTTTATTTTGCGTATTTATATATATTTTCTTGTATTTATTATGTTTTGGTATAACATTCTATTTTAGTATAAATGTTATTATGTTATTTTTTGTTTTGTGTATTTAAATGTTTTAATATTTAGTATAAATGTTGGTTTGCTCATTTTGAGTGTTAATGTGTTTAATTTCGTTTGCCTTTAATTTTTTATTAATTGATGCATTCAATTTATGCGTAAACTGTATGACGAATCGAACTTCTATTTAATTGATCAACTAAACACTAACACTTGTATCAACTAAAAACCTTAATTCATTTCAGTAAATAGTTCTTATATTTTGGTTAACTAAAAAAAAATTATGTATAGTAACTAATATTTATTTATTGTTAAGGGTCTTGTAACTAATCATCATTTTTTTAAATTTACTATTATAGTAATGGATGCCAGCCGTTTTCAATTTATCAGCCAACTCAGTGCCAACCTAAAGATTATTTTCTTATAACTATTTACGAATATAAGTCTTTTCATATAAATAAAAAGTTCTTAAGATTGAATTAGTATGTTTTGCCAACTTTATGCCAACTAGTTTACCAACACAGACAAAAAATATTGTTCAAGAACTTAAAACCCTAAACTGCTTTCATACACAGAATTTACTGGTCGGACGTTACAAAACATTAATGATACGTTAAAAACATGTCAACCCCTAATGAGTCAAAATATGAAAATTGGGACTCAACATCTATACTCTTCAACTTCACACGGGTTTCTCCATCACATTTGAATGTTTATATATGTCACAACACATATCCAATCGAAAACTTGACCCTTTTGTAGGATCAATTTCAGTGACATTACGACCGGTTATCGTGTACTCAAAGTACTTGATGCACATAACACCACAGTCAGTTGTGTTGTACTGAAGAGGGACATCATTTACTCTATCAATCGTCCACTCACAAATATTACCAGTATCAACAACTGTTCCAACAGATCTTCTTTGAGCGCACAATGAAGGTAGCATTTTTAGCATTTGCTCAAACTTTTCAATTGGCCATCCACCATAACCAGGAAGTGAATCATAAACAGACACATGATTCTCTAATGGATTAATCTCGTAAAAAAACCCAATGATCCTCATTTATATGGGCAACACCATAAACACTCTTAGCTTTCCACCACGGCAAAGATGGTCCATCAATCGGTAAACTACCATCCACATATTTTATAATTGTTTTTCCTTTCACATTCCAATTCCAATCCATCTGTTTGTCAGTAGCCTTTTGTCACTCGGGATATATCCTTGTAAATATATTCTGCAAACAAACATTACACATAGAACAAAAAATATGACCGCAAGCAATTGACAAAACTTCATAACTCAAAACTTACCCAGAAATGTACACCAACACAAGTCCAACGAACTTCAAATAGATCAGGATATTTCTTGGCCTTCCAGAGTCTCATATTCATAAGAACATCAATATTCTGATTAAAAATAATATACAGTATAAGCACACAATATGAATACAGTAAGCACACAATATGATATACAGTATAATCTGATTTAAAAAAAATTATTACCTCTCTAGTAAGCCATCCTCTTGGATTTTTAGAGGTAAAAAGAATGCAGCATCAACATAATCGGCTTGTTCCAAAGGAAGACAAAGAATCATTTCGGTTTTGGTTTCGGGATTATAATTTTGACGGAACCACCTGTAAAATTGGTCTAGTATGTCTTTCGAGTATGGACTAAATGGGTCACCATAACGCTCAATTTCATTTGTAAATGGCTTTTTCACAGAAACTTTAAACCTCTTTCCATTCTCTCGATTGATAGCAGTGTGTGGTGATTGTACAGCACGACTCGGCTTTAAACTTCATTTCGTTCGTTTTGGGACTTCGACCGAACCACCACCTAGAATGCTTTTTTTTTCCACTTCTTCATTCTCCAATTGTTGATCTTTGACAATATTTACAACATCCTCCTTGACTACAACCTAAAACTAAAACATTTATGTTGCAAGAATATTTTTTTCTCCGATTATATAATTTTCAAGGTAACGACACCATAGTATCAACAAAAATGACATACCTCAGGAGGATCTTCTCTTTGTTTCGTACAGTTCATATCTTCAACACCGCAACCACGTTCTTCAAATAATTTATTATCTTGCTATTATAAAATAATATTAATTAAAGATATAATAAGTATTGTATTCGCTACTTCATATATTATGAGAGTTTGACTTGCCCCTGTTGTCAAATCTTCAACGCATTCAGCAGTTTCAGCAGTTGTATTATCATTTTTTTCCCAAACCTTTCACAACTAGACAGAGGACACTGGAACATAAAAAATAAAATTGTAATCATTTAAATTTCTTATACAAAACGAAATGTTAACAGACGGATGGTTATAGTAAATTCAATTCAAACCTCTTCAACACCCACTCTGTCGGATGTTATTTTACATCCACACTGCTTCATCTTCATCAAGGATGTTAATATCATTTCTTATTTTTTTTTGTGTATCCTCTATCTTTTTTAATGAAGAATTTAGATTGCAAAATTGTTGCTTCACAAACTCCATAAACGAGTCTTTCTCTGCTAATTTGGTGCTGTAATCGGGAACAAACGGGGTTGTTACTTCTGGATTAGTGTTGCAACCGAGAACAAACGAGTTTGTTACTTCTGGATTGGTGCTGCAACTAGGAATATTAGCTTCATTAGACTCTTTAGGTAATTCTTCAAAACCATGTTCATCAACTAAAGTCTCCAGCTTTTGCTCCTTTCCGCTTGGCTTTGGATGAAGGCATATCTTCTCTTCCCACTCAACAGCACTTAAAAATGCCAAAGAATTCTTTTCCCACTCCAATGGTATCAATCTTCCAAATACAATATTCTGTTCAAAATTATTACACAAATTAATATGTTGTAACAATCAATTAAAGTTCATTGTGTTGTTGAATATGAGGGAGAAATGCTTACTTACATTATCAGCAAATGTCTGAGCTTTTATGGGGTTCAAAACTTTCTCCTTCAAGTTCTTGAAACTATCTGATAAGACGAAAGAATCCCAAAACACCATTTTGGGATAACATTGGTGGTCATCTACTATTTCGATACGGGAACCACAACAATTCCCTACTAAGGGGAATGCTTCAATTGCCCAACACTGTAGAGCATGTACAAAGCCATTTACATAAAAGGGTCGTGGGCTTCCTTTCTTGACAGGTCTACCTCTTTTTCTTCTTTTGTTTTTACATCTTTCAACAAAAGAATCGGAATGAGTTTTCAATTTGACAACATTGACACGCAAGTCATCTACCAACAATTCAAAAGCAACTCTTCCCCACGGAAATTGGTTGAATTGTTGAAGATCATCAACAATATGGAAGTACTGCATGTCAATTTTATCATTTTTCTTATGTTTTGCACCAAACAACTCGTACACTATCAACAATAAAGCCAGTTTCAAACTATCTTCCGACTCACCATTAGAATTGACAAAGGCATTCTTTATATCGGTCAATTCAAGCCCTTTTTCCATTGTTTGAATAGTTTATTGTACAATTCAGAAGTTGAGGGTAAGCCCGGTATCCCCCCAAATTTTAAACCAGTAACAAGAGCGAACTCTCTAGGACCGAATTCTGTCTTTCGGTTATAAAGATCAAACAAAATCTCTTTTCTTGAAGTAGATGAATCTTGATTAAAAAGGAGATGGAGGTATAATGATCTTGAAATATCATATGTCTCAACTTCAAAAACTGACCAAAACATGATAGTTCAAACTTTTTTATGTTTTCACCCTTTAGAGGATTACTAACTAATTTTAAGAGGTTAAGGTCTGACAGTGCATACATTTCACCATCAAACACTTCGACTTCAGAGATACATGCCATATCTACACACTATTCTGCAGATTACAAAGTATGGAACAACTTAAAAGAATATTGACAAATTTTGCAAAAAAAAGCCAACTAATAATCTGTAACTAAATCCCACTAAACAACTACAACTTAATATAGCTAGCTTTAATTGAAGAATATAGCTTAGTGCCAACATTCAACAATACAATCATAAAAGCAAACTTATACTAAGCATCAAATACGAAAAATTACAACAAAATCCAAATAAATAATAACAACAAATTTCAACTTCATCTTCAATACCAAATTTCATAAATTGAACAATGAAATCTATTATATGTTCGTATTGATTTATTACCCAACAATATTTATGTAACAATTATCAAACTATAGAAATGCCCAACAAAAATAGCAAAAATTGAGTAAAAATTGAGTCATATTTTGGTAACTTACCTTGATGACAGATGAAAGCAAAGGCTAAGACAACGCACGACACTCTAACCCTACAGAGTATGAGAGTATGACGACGACGGAGACGGTTAAGATGCCGACGGAGACGGCTAAGATAGGGAAAGCCAAAAACGACCAAGACACCGAATGCTACACGGCGACGGCAAACACGGCGACGGCAAAGGCGAATGGCAACGGAGACGGCGAAAGAACACACCAATAATGTGAAGTGAATGTCAAATTTTATTTTATTTTACTTTTTTGCATTTACTATAGTCAAAATTAGGCTTGGGTTTTGGTTTGTACACAGGGTTGGACAATGGGTTGGATACTGGGTCGGTCATTGTTAGTCAAAGTTCATTTCAAAATTAATAAAATAATAGTAAGGGTCATAAGGTAATAACACACCCCTAAAGGGCAAAATTATTTTTTTCACCAAAAGAGAGCAAAATTGTTTGTACCTTATTCAAAAAGGGTATTTTCCTTCATCTCCCTTCTTAGATTCAACGTAATGGTATGTCATCTTCTATTACACCTGAAAGAACGACACATAAAAAGTGTAATAAACCAATGCTATCATCATTTTCTATTGGTCTCTTTTTATTTTCATACATATTATTTAAAAAATGTAATATTATAATTTATTACAGTACCACTGCATAATCGAAAATCTCAACCGGAACACAACGTATACAAGCCTCTTTTACAAACGCAATCACCACACATGGAGTATACACTCCAGTTTCAGAAACTAGAAAAATCTGGCTCTATATTTAAAGAATAACTAGCAAGAAAAGTAAAATAGAAAAATAAAGAAAAACTATGGTGTAATCAAATAGTGAGATTTTCTTGAATACCAGAAAATGTGCCTATTATCTTGCCACCCATGTCGGGAAAAGTTTCACAGCCAGGGAGAGGCCTGACTTTTCCGATTCTGTCAACTTCAACGGGATACTTGAGCAGGTGACCAGTAATGCTAGTTATTTCATCAGCTGCAAACTGTTTCCAGTTGAGCTCGCTCATCCATCTCACACGTCTTACGCATTCCAGGCTCTCTGGTTGCTCAAAGCATTTCTCCAATGTACCCGTGTGCTCCGCCCACAATGACATCCTGTATCCGTATATCTGGAAATTATAATTGTCAAAAAGAAGGAACTTGCATTAACAGCGGCAGATAAAATCTTTTAAGTATACTAAGAATCATCCCACTTTTCGGACATGGGAATATGGTTAGTTGTCCTACACGTAAAGGTAATTCCGAAATCTCAGATCCCTGGTTTTGAATAACTATTGAAGGATACAACTATACTCCCTCCATTTCATGTTGATTTTCGTTTTAATTTTTTTTTTTTTATAAAATAAAGGAATATAAAATTTTGACATATATACCTCAATTAAATAAAGTAGAGAGTGTGGAATAATTTCTAAGTGTGAGGCAAAAATATATTCATTAAATAAAAGATCTTTTAGGGATACATATGTGGCAAATTAGAAAGAAATGCAGACGAGAGCTAAAACTACAATGAATTTGAAAGAAAATTTAACCTCTAAAACGACGATTAATATGAAACGGAGGGAGTACATGGTATGACTATCTACATCTCTTCGTCTGCCATTGTAAAATGATATATCATATATGAGTTAAAAAGATTTTTGGTCTCGTAGCATGTCCACTGTTCGATTTTAATCCCAAAAAATTAACTTTTTCGGTTCCGTCCCAATATTAAAAAATTTATCCAAACAAATTCGTTGAGAAATTGAAAATGGTGTCTAATGTCCAATTTTGACCCCATAACGTGTCTATTCCAAGTTTGGCACCAAATTAAATCCTCATGTGACATAAAACAACACCTTTCTCAATTTTCCTGCAATTTGGGGCCAAATTTTGGATTTGTTTAATATTAAGACTAAACCGAAAGCATTAACATTTTTTGAACCAAAATTGGACAGTAAACAACTTATGGAACAAAAAAACTTTATAAATCCATACATACATCCTCAAACTTCATGCTGCTAGATCAATAGCTATATGAAGAGCAAAGTGGAAATGCAAATTTTTTATTAAGTATTATATTATGTGATCAAGAAAGAATCTGAATGTACCTCTCCATGTGGATTAGTGTGCTTGTTAGCCCACGTATAATGAGGCTGATACGCACCCATAGCAATTTCAGTATCCCGGGTTCCTTCTAGAGAGCGTTGATTGATGTTTGCCGAACCCATTAACACAAATTCATCATCCACTATCATTCCCTTTGAATGGACATAGATCATGAAGCGCCTGCTTTTCCTTGTGAGTGCCTATAGCAACATCAGAAGTTCAAAAGTTAAAGCTTTTAGTATTTTTAAAAATATGTACATATTATATTTTTAACACAACATAAAATTAAGATTTCAATTTTTAAAAAAAAATGATATTAGAACATGTTTATGAATTAATTTTCACATTTTGAAGATATTGATATCAATAGGAATTTTTTAACTGAAATATTATATTGTATTTCATATTATATTTACGAAGTTGAATTATTGTAATGAAGCATCAACGTGAAACATTAGAGATGGTTAGGGGTCACGAAAATGTACATACTTGTGGAGTATTTCCATCAGAGCTTTTCTTATCTGGCTTACTTTCACCGACTACGGCCTCACGATTCCCAAGGCAAAAGAAGTTGAGATAATCCAGAGGTTCGTACTCTTTCTCGAGCCCCATCTCTTTTAATGCCTTGTATATGGTTTCATACATCATTTGCATTGTGTTATACTGCAAGTATGCACAGAATATTAGTGTACATAAGGTCAGAAGTAAAGTACACCCATAAGGGAAATTCATTAGGAAAGAACTCCTAAGCTCCAGTTGCACCGTGCAAATGGTGCAATTTTGATCAATATTTGACTCATTCACAAAACCACTGAAATTTATAATGAAAAGTGTTAGTTCATTCAGAAAAAAAAAAAAAGAAAAGAAAAAGTAGTAGTTTTTAGGCTGAACAATATTTTATCAATATACAACAAATACTTTTCATCATATGAGCTGATACATTTTATCACATGAACTAAGACTTCTCAACTGCAGTTCTCTATGATTCACGAAACAAATATAAAAACACAGCTTAGTTGCAATTTTTTTGTCAAAATTTGCACCAAATGCACAGTGCACCGAAGTGTTAATACATTAATATGGCTTTCAGTGCAGTCTCACCACACGTTGCTTAACCTTTTGCCTCTCTCTCCCACAACAGGAAGGAAATGCAATCAATCACCATGCAAAAGTAGCATGAACAAGAAATTGAACATTTCATCATTATAACTAACAAAAGCCAATGATTCCTTACAAGAAAATGAAACTGATTCTTAATTCTTAAATATTGGAATCTGAGGTGGTGAACGTGAAAAGGTAAAACTATTAAAACGTAATTGGTGATGAACACGTCAAAATATCTGAAGACCACTTTATTAAAAGTTACAATACGTATTTTCATAATGATCTTTAAAGAACTGATTTATATCACCTTCAAAATAGTATACAAAATTCAATAACTCTGCTTCTTTCATATAGTCTTATCGACTGTGGTACCAATAATAAGGACGGTTACTTTTTTATTAAAAGGAACTAAAAGAGATCCAACAAAATCAGTTGCTCATAATATACAGGCATTCCATATCTCAATATATGCAAATAGTTAAACTGAATCTTTCTGACAGGAGAACATAAATGCCATCAACCTATTCAGAGGACGAATTGCAACGTAAATTTTTAACCGAGGGCTATAAAAGTCTACCTGCCAAAAAAGAATTCTTTGAGTTGGAGTACTGGTAGGAACTCCCTCGGGCCACATTGGAATGATAATATAAACAGAAAACCTCTCCCTTGCTCTGATTTTACGGGCAACCTTGAGAGCTATTTCCATAGGAATTAAGTTATTTGCACCTGAAAATAAAAAAGGAATTAAGTTAATATGAGGGAAAAAGAATACTTGAGAACAAACTACTTCTGCTCCTGTAGAGATTAACTGCTGAAGTGCTGATTGCATATGATGAGTCCTAACTTTATTATGCAACAAAAAAATTAGTTTCTTACCCAAATCGTTATAATTAGCCCAATTAAATGATGATCCAAGGAAGTACTGGTTCTCAATATAGATAAAATGTTGTGCTGCCCGAATTGCCTTTACATAAGCAGTATGTATACTCATATCTATAAGTAGATTCTTCCCACATACTAGGTTCTGTTGCAATGCACCAAGTTGCTAAATCAATATCATTGTCATAAAATTTGAAACACGTCTAAAATTTAAAAAAGCAGGTTTTCTTACCTTGCTTGTAGCCTCTTTCGGATCCTTGGGGAAGTGTTTGACTGAGTTCGAGTCAATTGAACGAAAAATCTAAAATCGTGAAGTTAATTTTAGCCCCAAAAAAAAGGAAGTAACATAATACCTTATAGTTTTACTTCTTCAATGAAAATAACTAATACTCCCTCCGTCCCGGTGTAATTGTCCTGTTTCTATTTGTTGTTTTGTTTAAGGAATAATAATAAAATAATCAAAATGAAGGGTAGTTTTGGGTATTGGGAGAGAGGAAAAAGGTATGTGGAGTAATGAATGGAGTAGTGAGTGACATTTTTTGTAATATTGTGTGAAAAGTGGGGATAAAAATTATGGGTAGTGGAGTTACTTTTTCCTTTTATGGAATGGGAAAGTTATAGTGGGACGTCCATAAAAGGAAAGCGAGACAATTATAGTGGGACGGAGGGAGTATTGTTTAGTGAAAACAAATAATACTGACCAACTAATACCTTTAAGTAAAATAACTAATACTATTTAAAATTGCACTTGGGCAGTCGCAACTGGTGCTAGAAGTGTTTGCCTAAAATTAAATATCCAATGTAATCTTGTTAAAGTAAGTGTTATTAATAGGGTTATTTTGGTAAATTAAAGCAAGCCTATAATTTAGGACATAAGAAAGTAGAAACTAAACATATCTTAGTGGTACAAAGAGAGTAAACAAGCAAATCCGAGCCTTTAATCTCAAATAACTGGGAGTAGGCTACATGAACCAATAAATGAATCACATTAGGTCGCGTGCACAAATTAGTCTTCCGCGTGCCTCTCTCTTTAAGAAGATCTTCACTAAGCCTCTTAGTCTCTCTTAGCTGTACAAAGGGAGTATAATTTAACAAAATACAATAAATAGTTCAAACCTGGACATGCCAACCCTCTGGATCACCTTCTCTTTGACTAGCGGCCTCAGCTATTCCTAATATATCAGGGATTCTATCAAGCTTGAGTAAGGAATCATCAAGTGAAGCTTTCACTTTCTTAAGCCCATGGCGCTTGGAGGCCTTATGCCAACGCTCTTCAAAGTTGGTCAACACATCATATGCAGCTGGACCATCTATTTTAGAGTGTAAATCATGCCATGGCTCGCGTGGACAACCGACGGCAGGCCCCTAGTTAGTGACAAGGCGATACATGGGTTATATAAAAACCAGAGGAAAAAGTTCATAGTGGGTGTTTGGTTAAAAAAGAATTCGATGGGAATTGGAATGAGAATATGGTAACTAATCTCACTTTGTATGTGATAATGAGACTCAAAATAAGTTAATCATTATCCCAATTAACTACCTCTTTTCCTATAATTATTTCTTTTCAATCATTGAACTATTTCTCGACCAACAATCACTTTTTATTCTCACTTATTCAAGTGTAACCATCATTCCATTACAATGTACTTCACTTTCATTCCCATCGAAGAATTTGAACCGAGTGCCCCATCATGGAGAATTATGGGCTCGTAGAAAACATAGGTCATACAGAACAATTAAGCAAAATCTTACAGTGAAATTAGGATTATGAAAATCCTCTTTGTGAACAGTATGCAATGTGCTAAATATTTGGTGCTTCGGGGTATCATATCTTCCCTTGCAGAGGTCAAGGCCTCCAACAAATGAGATGATCTTTCTCCTATTGTTACCTGCATCAGCATCCACTATTACACTTTTCTGATGATGTGTATAGATTGTTCCTGTTTCCTGATGCCAAAAAAATATACAAATTGAGACGTGGCAAATTCTTGTGTGAGAGTCTGAGACCGTGTATTTTTTTAAGATGGTTTAGAATCTTAACACAATGATAATAAATATCAGTTGATTTTATACATTTGGTCAAATATAAGTTGGATTATTAAAAGGTAAAAGAATAAGACAAGATAAAATTAGAAATTCTTCAAAATAAAAGTTCTTAAAATTATGCTACACAAACATTTATTATTAACATAAGTAAAAAAATAGTTGAAAGAAAAATTACAAAGCTATAATATATATAAAACTAATAAAAAAAATTTGAAAGAGAAAAAACACACATATGGTAACCAACTAATCAAATCTGGCTTTCTCAAAGGGAAAAAAAAAATCTTAGATCCATTTTCATTGAATCTTTCATAGAATAGAATGGGAATGATTTGCAAAAAATGTATTTGAAACAATCGCACTCAGATTCAGGTTAAGCAGGATCAATTAAAACTGATATCCCGTGCATGAAAAATAATTCTAAATAAATCATAACACTTCATCAGTTACGACGTGCAACTGGTGCAACTTTGACAAAAAAAAGAATTCAAATCAAGCAATTTTGTTATATTTTTCGATAATCATAGAAAAAAGTGTTCAAAGAGTATTAGTTCATGTCATGAAAAGTATCAGCTCATATAATGAAAAGTAGTCATATTGAAAAAGCACTATTACTATTCAGCCTACAAAATAATATTTTTCTTTATATGAATTTATAATTTTCTTCATATGAACTAATACTTCTCACTACACATGTCAGTTTTTTCTGTCAAAATTGCATCAATTTTTGCCAAAAGAAAACACAAGAACTTATATGAGATGATTGAACCTGCTTTTTAGCCCAGCTTCCTTTCCTAGCACTCCTAGGACACAGCAGCACTTGCACAGATGAATGCTTGAAGTAACGACGTGTTTCCTCATCACTTGTACCCATTAAGCCATCCTGCATGTACAAGAAGACTAGCTACTGAATGAAACACATTTAAGTCAAAGAAATTTTAACAAAAGACTAGAGAATGTATGCCATTATAGCTAGTAATGTTTTGCATCAAATAAATCACCTAAGACGCACAATGTATGTTGCAGTCAATTTTGTTCGGAAGCATAATAATCTGATACTAGCAAGCATCCGTAAACATAGCTTTGAAGCGTTAACCATATTTATGCATTTGACATTTTTGATCTTCATACATGCAACACTCTTAAAATTAAGAATAGGTAGTCAAAGGATGATAGCAATATTGTGCTTGGATTCATAACCAAAGTGATCAGAAAGACCTATCATATCACATATAGGGGGTGTTTGGTCTGAAAAATTTTCAATATGAATGGGAATGAGAATGCGTATAGGAGAAATTATGGTGCTTAATGAAAATGATTAATTTACCTTTATCATACTTTATATGAGGTAATGACACTCAAAATAAGGTAATCCCATTTTGGTTATCTATCTCCCCTCACATAATCATTTCTCCTCAGTTATCCACTATTTGATAACCAACAATCAATTTTTATCTCCACTTATTCATAGATCAGAGTAGATCAATGTAACATCATCCTAATTTTAAATCCATTTTCAATGTTTCTCATCCCCATTAAAGATTTTGAAACAAACACCCCCTAAAACATAGAAAATAAAGTGCTATACTAAAATATAAAACAAAAAAACAAACCGAGCTTTTAATCCCAAATAAAGTGCTATACTAATATAAAATGAAAAAAAAAAAGTGAATGATTCTTACAGTTTTATACCCCAAAATGCTGGTAGACGTAGGATCATCCCATACAAGGAGAAGCACCCTCACACCTTCCTGAGACTTGGCTTTCAGAATCTCACCCAAATTACTATTTGGTACACTAGGATCATCTCTCACAAGCTGAACCAGATGATAAACCGACCAGCCTGTGATATAAATTAAACGACGAGCCTGACATATTGCATCATAGATATCACGCCAGCATTGCCCGTTCTTATACAGTCTCCCATTGGCCAACCACAACTTTGGCAGCATATCATCATCTACATGAGCATCTTGATAGAGAGTGACTGTTCCGCCCTTGCGAACAGGAAAATAAGTCCCAGGTACACCTTGATACGCAAGATCCCCCCCAACTCCTCCATGATAAAGGGGCAAGTAATCCATTGGTATATACTGAATCTTTAGGCTCAAAACAGCCCCTGGATTGCATTGCTTCCCATTTGCACCAAGAATAGGATAAGTGCCCTCAATTTGTTCGCCTGAAATCACCTGTTCGACAGGGATTCCTACAGCCCCTATAATCTGGGACCCCACTACATCGCTGTCCTTAACCACAAAGTGCACTTCTGACCCGTAATGTGCCACCGGGACATAAAAGTGCTGCCCCCAAACGGGGTTTTCGGAATTACTAATAACGAAAGTCCTACCAACTACAGCATCAGATACCGCTATAGTGACATAAGGATCACTTGTAATCTTGGGAGGTGTGGTTCCTTCCACTTTAGATATGAACTTTCCTGATAACCTTCCAAACATATCACCTAAGCTTTTGTGGAATAAGTCCATGTTTGGAAGGTTTCTTGCTTCATTAACCCAAATATCGAGATTTCCATGCAACAATAACACCCTGAGTGACCCTGTTGAGGTCTTGAATGGCACAGATTGCACACCTTGACCGTGCTGTGAACTCCCGGACATTGAATCAGAGTAACTTAAATGAGCCATTTCAGTAATTACCTAATTTCTTCTATTTTGAAATGAACTTAGCAGCTCTATATGGGATAAAAAAGAGTCAACTTATTGCAAAATGACAAGTTATAAAGTTCATCAAGATCCAATTAATGAGGTGCTACTATAAAAATACAAGGAATGCATCTGATTATCACAAGTAAATACAAAACCAAATGATAATAAATCTATCTAGATTGTGCTCAAAGATGCTGATAACATAAATTAAAACCGGAGTTCCCTTATTGATAATAAGACTATATAACTAACAACAGATCTCAAAAAGTCTCAAAACTACCCAGATAAGTAATCTAAACCAATAACCAAATCTTAACGCTTTTCTAGCTCAAACAATCACCATAAAAGAACTGGAAAACGTATTAACTTGCATTTGACCCAGAATAAGCAAAGGAAGAAACGTGGGGGAAGGGGGGATTAAAAATTATTAAATACAGATGAAGTTGAGTTGGCAAGAAACAAGAGGAGGGGTCAAATTAAATTTTGAATAAACCCAATTGGTGGAATATTCAACAAATTGATGGCTGCACCCAGAGATCCAACGGTGGGCGTTACCATCGCAGATATAATAAAGAATGAGGGAAGATTCGGGGAAAAGGGTGTGGGTGAAAGTGAACAAAGCGGGGAATTTTGCAAGTGGGGTGTGGGCCATTGTGTTATCCTTCTCGATTTGTTCGTCAAAGAAGGATTGTAAGTACAGGGGTAGGAAATAGGGAAGAAATTGGGAGCAACGCTAATGGCCGGCGGCGTGTAGGGGACGGCTTCTAGAAGCAAGGGAGAAAGAAATGGAATTGCCATAGTCCAAGACGACTCTTCAACTGTCACTATCAAATTACTTTTATTAAGAGGGTCTTTATTTGAACTTAGTTTTGGGAAGTTATAATTTTTTAGATTATCGGTGAATTGGAAAAGTTGGGTATTTTGAAATTTTGGTCTCAAATTATTGTCCCAATCTCCATATGACAAATGGCAGTATATTATTAGTCGAATTATATTTTATTTGAATAATTTATTGCCCCAATCTTCTGCGTTTGTTATATTCACTTTTCATATGCACTTATTGAATCTCTTTTCATGCAAAGAATTATTGAATTCCCTCACATTCATTTGTCTATATATACTTATGGATCAATATTAGACTTGCATCAAAATTATATATCCTTGGTCCTTTGGCATCCACCCCCTAGTTCTGCATGATCTGCAGAAAGGAGAGACTTCCTACCAGGTCTCTTTAAATTAAACTAGTGTTCTATGTGCAAATCATTAATATCCCGATGGGTTTTTTCAAAGAAAAAATGGGAATTTCGTTGGGAAATTTCATCACCGCTTTTTGGAGTATGACGAGCATAACAGATCAACACCATGGTTATCGATTATGCGTATCAGGGTAAAGATCGATGTTAACGAACCTCTTAAGAGACGAAAGCGGCTTAATACAAGAATCGTCTACTGTGGTTGATTTCGCGTATGAAAGATTGCAAAGTCTTTTGCTTTATATGTGAAAAGCTTAGACACTCGGAGAGTTTTTGTGAGATCTTATTTAATTCGGAGGGACCAGAGATCAAAAGAAGTTGGGATACATCTATTAAGGCGGTGACTTGCCGTCCGCAAGTGGGTTCGAATAGCAGGTGGCTGCGCCAAGGTGGTGATGAGAACTGGTCGCCGACGGAGGGAGACGGAGGTTCACGACATAAAACTAGGGTTTCGCCTGAGCCTGCACGTGAGAAAATTGGAAAGGAGAGAATATTAGCAGAAATTGGGGGAGGGTCCAGCAGTGATGCTGCTCATTATGTCAAGAATCCCGAAAACTGGGGCATTGCATTAACTACTCATTATGGCGCTGAAAACGCGGGAGTTTTCAATAACCCCTGCTTTAGCCAAGTCAACGAGGCTGATTTTAACTCTGGAAATGACGAAACAATACTTTTGGAGATGAAAAAAAAGAAGCAGTTATTAACGGATAGAAAACAACTCCAATCAAATAGGATAGATGCAACTGAGGAGACGATGACGATATTGAGGACATGATTGAAGAGGACAACACAACCAAGCATTTTTTAACAGCAGAACCCGTGCACGGGGCTTGCTGAGAACAATGATTGTCCTAAGTTTGAATTGTAAAGGATTGGGGCACCCTGCTACAATTCAAGCGTTATATGAACTCGTTAGAGTTTGTCGCTCTGATGTTGTTTTCCGTTTTGAACACATTTCTTTTGGTGTTAGAATTGAGCATTTACGTGTGAATTTTCATTTCAATAATTGTTATTCTATCGATTGTGTTGGCTGGAGTGGAGTTGTGGCCGTGTTTTGGAATAATAGTGATATAATTTCTCTTTCGAGCTACTCTTTGAATCATATTGATATGAATATTAGTGAGCCTAGTGGTGGTTGGAGGTTAACAGGTTTTTATGGAATTCCGAATAGAAGTAGACACGTATATCACACAATGTACTTCGTACTCTTTCAAATGTTAATAATCGACCCTGGGTGGTGATTGGCGACTTCAATGACCTTCTTACTAGTGATGATAAACGAGGGCGGGTTGAGCACCCCCAATGGTTATATAGGGGTTTTCGTGAGACTGTGGATGACTGTAACTTATCGGGCGTTCCTTTAAAGTGGTCTAGAGGGTGAGGGACTCCTAATATGGTTGAAGAACGTCTCGATCGTGCTATGGGAAATTCTAGTTGCATACTCGATTTCCTAACGCTGCACTTCACAACTTAGTGGCACCGGTCTCTAATTACAATCCTATTTTATTAGAGACTGAATCGGTTGTTCGAAGGGTTCGACGTCGTGGATTTCACTTTGAGAATCGGTGGTTAGCTAGAATGAACTGAATACCATGGTGAGCAAATGTTGGAGGGGTTTTAGAGATCTTGATGTTCCCTCAAGATTTGTTGCTACCAGCGACACTTTAGCAAGCTGGGATAACAAGATGGACTCAAAATATTACCTAAGAAAGAAGGAATTGGAACGAAAGATTGAAGCTTTGCAAGGGGACGATTCGTTGGCTGGTGCTCAGTGTTATATGGAAGCAAGGGGGAACTAAGTCAGTTGCATATACAGGAGGAAACTTTCTGGAGACAAAGAGCGAAAGTCCATTGGTTACGTGAGAGAGACTTAAATACACGATTTTTTCATGCAACCACTTCGGCTCAAAAATGGAAAAAAAATCTAGTTAAGCTTAAAGATGACAATGACAACTGGATTGAGGGACAACAGGGGTTATGCACGTTAGTAGGCGACTATTTTTCTTCTATTTTCCAGCCTAGTAACAATTCGGACCATGATGATCAGTTTCTGGAGGCTGTTATTAGTTGCATTTCGGACACACAGAATGATGATGGCTGAATTCACACTGGATGAATTTACTATTGCAATTAAACAGATGCATCCCGATAAATTGCCGGGTCTGGATGGTTATAATCCGGCTTTCTTTCAACCGTGTTGGGGTATTGTTGGAGAGGATGTGTTCCGGGAATGTGTAAGTTGGCTTCATTCTAATTCGATGCCGGGAGGAATGAACTATACTAACGTTGTTCTTATCCCGAAATGTGACAATCCTCAAACAGTGAAGGACTTACGCCCCATTTCCCTTTGCAATGTGTTCTACAGAGTTTTGTCTAAGGTGTTATGTAATAGGTTGAAGCTAGTCCTACCTGGACTTATTAACCGTGCCCAATTTGCCTTTATAGAAGGACGCTCCATTTAGGACAATGTCCTTATTGCCTTTGAAAATCTGCATAGTATGAAGAGTAAATTACGCGGGTAAACTGAAAATATTTCATTGAAGATCGACATAAGCAAGGCTTATGATAGAGTGGATTGGCGATTCTTACGTAAAATCCTATCCAGGTGGGTTAACTGGATGACACTTTGTGTCACGACTATGAGATATTCTATATTTGTTAATGAGGATTTTGTTAGGCTGATTGTTCCGGGACGGGGACTTCGGCAGGACGACCCTCTTTCGCCCTATCTTTTTATTTTGTGCGTCGAAGGACTTTCGGCAGCCATTAATAGGGCATGTGAACGGAACATTATTCATGGATACAAGAATTGTCATGATGCCCCTCCTATTTCCCACTTATTATTCGATGATTATTGCTTACTTTTGTGTAATGCTAGTGAAAAGGAACGCTTGGCGCTCAAAAAGGTTTTGGACGATTATGAAGAAGTGTCGTGTCAGGCTATCAATTATCAAAAGTTCGGCATTTATTTTAGCTGTAATGTGGGACCTGAGTTGCGACACTCTATTTCGAACACTATTGGGGTTCACAGCCCTTTGAATACAGACAAGTATCTAGGGTTACCATCCCTTATTGGAAGGGAAAAAGGAGAGATTTTCAATTATGTTAAAGAGCGCTTATGGAAGAAATTGAAAGGATGGAAGTGCAAGAAAATATCGAAGGTGGGAAAGGAGATCTTGATCAAAACAGCTGCACAAGTGGTTCTGTCGTATTGCATGGGTACCTTCCTTTTGCCATCCACGTTATTGGATTAACTACATCGAATGATGAACACTTTCTGGTGGGGAACAAACAGGTATAGCAGTAAGGGAGTCAAATGGATGCGATGGGAGAAAGGTTTGTGTTCAAAAAGAAGTTGGTGGCCGAGGTTTCCGAGACTTGCACCTATTTAACATTGCTCTTTTGTCAAAAATTGGATGGAGGTTACTTACTAATCCACAAGCTCTAGTATGCCAAGTATTACGTGCTCGTTATTTCTGCCATGGAGACTTCTTAATAGCCAAGCTTGGGTAAAATCCGAGTCATACGTGGACTAGTATTATGGCGGCTCAACCGTTGATTAAAAAAGGAGTAGGATCGAAAGTTACAACAGGGGGAAAATATTTCGGTTTAGCGTGATCCATGGGTTAATTATGAGAGGAACTTATGGGTACAAACACCCGATATCCAGGAGGTTGAGACACTTAGCGTTTCTTAGCTTATGTTACCATGGTCTTCTCTTTGGAACCGTGATCTTATTATGGCAATTATGAGAAAGACATTGTGAAAATCCTAAGAACCCCGATTGCACCGCATGGTAGTCGGGATTCTCTAGTATGGCACCACACTAGAGATGGTAAATACTCCATAAAATTCGAGTATTCCTTGCGATTCGATCGCGTTTGACCCGGAGCTGGAAGCGAAGGGTGATTGGGTGGGTTTATGGAAGTGAAAAGTCTAGCCGAAGGTGAGAGATTTTTTGTGGAGGATTAGTCGAGATGTGTTGCCTCATAAATATTATTGAGGATAAGAATTGTGTGATGTGTGAATATCCTATGGAGAATTCATGGCTTTTATTTTTCGATTGTCCCTATGCCAAGGATTGTTGGCAGATGGCTCATATGTGGTCTCTTGTGGACACGATGGTCTTTGGTGCAGATTCAGTTTGTGACTTAATACTGAGGTTATTGCGCAGTGAAAAGGGGAGTAAAGTTGGAATGCTAGTGTGGCAGATATGGAAGGAAAGAAACAGCAAGTTATGGGACGTCCACCATCGTTCACCTATGTTTGCATGTCGAGCGACAGCAGCTGAGCTCGTGGAATGAGATTCTGCCCAGGTATCACAGAACAAAAAACAAGGTTCGATCATGTAAGGCATCATCCCGTTTAACATTTGGAATGCTTAAAATGAATGTCGATGCCGCATTTTTTTATGAGACATTTGAGACAGGTATTGGATAGTAATTTGTGATGAATTTGGGATTTTTGTTCGGGGGCGGACATCCTTTTCCCTGGACGAGTTGAAGAAAATGTTGGTGAAGCCATGGGCTTCGTGGAAGCCCTCTCGTGGGCAAAATACTTGATGCTTGACAAAGTTATTATTGAAGGTGACTCAAAATTTGTGGTTGATGCTATTAATAATCATTGCACTGCGTCGTCAGTGTTTGGAGATTATATTAGAAGTTGTATGTCCTTACTTAATGCTTCTCCTTAGTACTCGGTTACTTTTGTTTATCGTGACGCCAATAGTTGGGCTCACAGTTTAGCTAGGGCTTCTCGTTCTCATGAGAGTCCGACTTTATGGAACGATCCTCCAGTCTTTGTGGATGGACTTCCGACCAATAATTGTACATGTGAACATGCAATATAAGTTCTCTTGAGTTCGAAAAAAAACAAGTATAATTCTTGATTACCATTTTACAAATGTCTCTCAATGAATACTAATCGGTAGACTGAAATTTCTGGATCATTCAATTTCGTAGAACTTGATAAATGGAAGGAACTAGTTGCTCATAAGAATCATTGAATTGATTGCATCATCGAGGATGTGATCATAAATAATCCTAATTTAGTCTTAGGAGATCATACTGCTAGAGCCACAATTAGGTATTGAAAAGAGAACGTGAGATTAACGAGGAGCATTTGATGAACATCTATTTTGTTGACAAACTGGTTTATACTCATGGGTGTTAGTGTTAGTGTCCTAGAGACAATCTATTGTAAGGATATAATACTCGATAATATTCATTTTGATTTAATATTATTATTAATTTAATATTAATGTATTGCAATACACTTATTCGAATATTATGTTTGATTGTTTGCATTTATTCTTATTTGTGTTCCCATGAGTCATTGTTGTCATTGAGGCTGTGAGAACTCAGATGACTTAAGCATAATTCTTAAATAGCCCCGATCAAGGATCATAAAAAATGGGATATTGATGATGTAATTGAGATTGGTGTGCGATTTGCATCATACTTTTAGAGAGTGTAGTAGATCTCACTTACTACGAGATATTAGGCATCTCTTGATGGATGCACAAATACCTTAGAGGGTATTGGTATACCCATCTGAGAAACCGTTTGATGTGATTTCACAATATGTGTCTATGGGTATCTCGGTTAGTGGGAGAGATGTGATACTCCTTTGACTTGAGGTCAATACACACGACATTTGTGGAGTGATGAACTTTGACCATGACCGACACTTGCACCCTTCCATGGGTAGATATGGTTTGGATTGAGTTCATCACGAAATGCATGTGCATGGTAGTTGAGCCAAGAATAAGATTCATTCCTCAATGTGGATATAAAGAGAATACTCATCTTCTCATCATAATTGGATTTAAGTCATAGGCAGATGCACGTCAACTTGGACTTTGTGGTCAAGTGTGCTATTAGTGATCAATTAGTGATTAGAGATAATATGATTAAGTTATTTGAATAGACACTTAATCATGTTCAAGGTTTAATCGAGTATTCGCGAATGGAAGGAAGTTATCGTAATAGTCCATGTTTCAGTTACAGGTAGTTGCACATTTCCTCGCAACGTACCTCATATATTGAGAATGTTTGATTTATTGTCTAGGGTTCAATTAAGACCGTTAGTTGGACTAATCACTCGATATATGAGGGCCTATGGGTCACACAACAAGTAACAGTTGTTTACTGATTATAGTTGGTTGATTAAATATTATATTGGATATTAATATTTAATTTATGGAGAATATAATAATAATTATATTTAGAATGAATTATTATTACTATTTAATTAAATTATATTTAATTAAATAGGATTCCCAATAATAATATATGGAATATTATTATAGGATTTGATATATATGGAAATCGAATCCCTAGAGATTTGATATACATGGAAATCAAATCCGTAGAGATTTAAGTATAATGGAATTAAATCTATGGGATTTAATTTACAAGATTAAGGATTTTATTTCCTAATCAGGTTAACTTAAGATTTAAGTTGGGTCTCCCCTATATATATGAGTCCTTGGAAATTCATAATAAGAGACTTCATATTTTCTCCATAGAATCTCTAAGTTAGAATTTTCATAGGAAATTCATCTCGGGGATTCAATGCTGGCAGATCTGTGCAAATTGGTAAACGACTGTTATGTGGATACCGTAGTTGAGGAATCCGTGTATGAATTGATGTAAGAATTATGTTTACGTTTACCCATATTTAATTATGGAATTATATATTCGTTGTTGGTGAACTGTTTAATTCCACTGCGCATGTATTACGTGTTTACGTGCCTCTATATTCCAACAATGGGATCTTCTGACGTAGATTTCGTATGCAAAAGTCAATATTCATTCATATAGTGGTGTCATTACAACTAGTGGCGAATATCTTCAACAAAGGTTTGATGTCACAGGTAGACAAGGTCTTTCACCGATTTTTACATGTACTGAGCTATGAGAGTGTGGGTGTATGTGATATCATCCGATGATTTGATGAATACTTACGAATGAATGCAATTATGACAAGACAAACTCTCATTTGTAGAATACATCATTTTCTGTTTCAGTGACGAGTACATCCGAAGTCCAGATGAACAAAATTTCAGAAAACTACTCTATGTCGGGGAACAACATGGATTCCCGGAAATGATAGACAATACAAACTACATGCATTGTGAAAAAAATTATTGTCGTACCGCATGAGAAGACATTTTAAACATATTTTAGATTTTATTTAATGTTTGTCAAAATATTTATTTTAAGTTTAATTATATTTTTAATATTTACTTGAATATTTTTTTCATATTTATTTAGGTTTAATTATTTTGAAGGATTTTTTTAAGATTTAATATATATTTTTATAATAAAAAAATTAAATGGAAAGTTTTACATCAACATGTAACCTAAAGATAGCCGGTAAAACTATGTTTACCAACAATTCACAACAACTAAGTATCTTAATAAATAATTCATTTTTCTTTCTTTCACGTATACAAACTACAATTCAATATATCCTCATAATTTTTCATACTTTATCAATAATCTAACACAACCTAAAATAATTTTTCTTTTTCATTATTTAGTAATTAAATATCTAAAAATAAAGAAAAAAAAATCATATACTTAAAATAAATTTTCTCAATAACAAAATTAATACTCCATCCATTCCGGGATAATGTGCACGTTTACTATTTTTTCATGTTTTAGCGAGAATTTTTTTATTAGTATTTGAAATGATAAAGTATTTTTTAAAGAGACACATAATAGAGGAGAGGTGGATCTATCATATCCCTCCTTATAAGTTACTTTATCATTTCAAATACTAATAAACAACTTGATCGCTAAAACTCGATAATAAAGGTAGGCTAGGTCTTGTTTGCAACCAGGTGCACCGTGCACTCATAGTGCATTTTAGAAGCGTGCAACTTGTTATGCTAAAAAATGTGACTTATTTATACATAAAAGTGCAACTATTAATATGGGAACATAGTTGCATGCTTCTTTTTGAAATAATTGCACGTTTCTATTTTGTATAATTGCACGCTTTTAAAATGCACTATGAGTGTACGGTGCACCCGGTTGCACATGAGACCCACTCATAAAGGTAGCGTGCACGTTATCTTGAGACGGAGGTAGTACTTCATTGAGTCAAACTCTTCTATAATAGAAAATGATAGAGGTTAGGGGAAATAATAGAAATTAGAAAGAAAAAAAAAAGAGAATATTTGATTTTGATTCAAACTATATCAATATTGATCTCTATTTATAGAGAAAATAAAAAAAAAATTGATAACTCTTATTTATTTATCACATATATAATATTCTATAAATAAAAAATTGAAAAATTATTTAATATATTTAAGTTAACCAATAAGAAGGTGACACATCTCACATGTCAAAATTAAAAAATGTGCAAAACCCCATTTTCTGCACATCGATTGTGCGTATTGATTTTAATTTTGAATTTTTTTTTTTTTACTTTTGATGACCGATCATGACGATCCTCCAATAAACATGGTCCAAGAGAGACCAAAACCAAAATAGATGTGTACTTAAAAAACTAATTTTCAAGTGAAAAAGTTAATGGGCCTGAAATCAAAATTTGGACAAGTTAAGGGACTAAAAAAATATGAGTGACTCATCCTAAGGTGCAAAGCCCACCTACAACTTACTTTTAGATCCAACTTTTTTTAGAATTACTCTTAGGCGCAAAAGGTCATTCAAAATGACTACTATACCTCTTACTTTATTTAAGTCATCTTCATCTTTCAATCCAAAAAATTCCAATTGAAAATGAAAAGCATTACAACTTGAAATTTTCATATCAAAATTGAAAAATAATATAAATTTATATATCCAAAATCCAAAAATTTACATATTTTCGTCTGAAACTCAAAATTACATATCTTCATCTTCAGTTCTATATCTTCGTCTTCGTTTCGACATACACTCAAAATTGATGAATCTGTGCATCTCCAACGTAGTGACTCAGATCGTAACTCGATTGACTCAGTGACTCGGAGTGCGACTCGGTTGACTCAGTACTGCAACTCGAACGCTCCTCCACCACGAACTCAGTGAGTCGGAGATTGTGCAACTCGAAAAAAAGGCAGATCCATCTTCTCCTGCACCACCGCGGCCGATCGGCAGCTCACCTCACCTGAAACGTAATAAAAAAAATCTATAATTAACCCTTTCCCACAGCCGTCCAACCAACACAAAAAATCAGATCTATAAAAATTTCACCACCGCCTTACCACCACTGCCCTAGCACCACAAAAATTCAGATATATAAAAACACCACAAAAATTCAGATTCATAAAAATTCAAATCTCGCCATTGCTTATGGGGGGTGGCGGCAGTGGCAGTTTCAGGGTGGGGAAAGGGGGCCGTGCCGAGAGTGTGGAGGGTGGCCGCGGCGGTTCTGGGTTGGGGATGGGGGGTCGCAGTGGTTTCTGGTATGGGAGGGGGGCCTCGACAGGTTCTAGTGGGGGAGAGCGGCACCACGGTGGCTGGGGAGTCAAAGGTCAGTGGGGGGAGAGTTTCTGGGTATTTTGAGTGTGTGGTGGAGTTTGCAAGTGGTGGCATGCGTGTCGATGGTTCACGCATGTATTTTGGGCACCGTGGGGGAAGGGGATACAATGGCGGGCGAGTGGTGGTCGGCCGCGGCGGTGGGTCGATTGGTTTTTAGGGTTTGGTTTGGGGACCTGGCTTATGAATTTTGGTGGGATACGCAAGTGTGAGAGGATGAATGAGTGCAGAGTAGGCTTGGCAACAGGGCGGGGCGGGGCCGGGGGACAACTCCCCATCCCCGTCCCCACGAAGTTCGGGGACGGGACGGGGCGGGAATTCCCCGCGAAGCATTCGGGGGAAAACCGCCCCATTTCCATCCCCGCGGGGAATCGGGAAATCCCCACCCCGTCTCTTTATTTTATTCCCTATAATTTCTTCCTTCTTCTCCAAGTACATTTATCACATATATAAATTAAATGTATATTCCAAATTATTACAAGTTAAAAAAAATATAGTTCAACGATAACCACACCCCATGTAGTTCCAGAAATACACATACGTACAATAACCTAATTTCCTTCACTATCAAATAAAATCACAACATAAATAAAGAGAGAAAACATACCTGAAGTTCATCATCACAAAAGTATCTATTTGAATTTGAGATGAAAATAATTTTAATATATGTTATATAAATCAATTTAAGTAATGAAAAATCGGGGCCCCGCGGGGAACAGGATGGGGAATATTATCCCCGTCCCCGGCTTTGGGGGGAAAATTTTTCCCATCCCCGCCCCGCGGGGATTCCCCGCCCCATTGCCAAGCCTAGTGGAGAGGGTATTGAGGGGAGGAAGGGGTAGTGGGGCTATTTCACATGAATTCTGCTCCTAGTAGTAATTCAAAAAAATTGTTGTACTAGAAGTTATACTCAATAAGGCTTTACACTTAAGAGGAATTGTTTCAAAAAATATTTACCCTTTATTTTATGTTAAATCAATTTTAAATAGTGATTGATATCGTATAATAAAAAAATACGATATTTTGTATCTATTATAAGTTGCAATCTTAAAATATGGAGTACTTATTAGTAAGTCTCCCAAAACAAATTTTAAGAAGATATGTTCAACATTTCTTTGCTAAATGCATGGAAAGTATAGCCAGGTTTATAATTAAGGCACAAATCAAAGATGTAGAAGAAATTGAAAAGAGAAGAAATTGAAAAGGGTCGGGTAGTTTAAGGCTTTAAGCCTTCAAATAACTGAGATGCAGAGCCTTCTTTCTATAATCTCTGCCCCTAAGATTGTCAGATTTTTTAATAGATCTGTCTAACAGTGTGTTTAAGGAGTTTCAAACCCTTCTGTTCCAACACATATTATAATAGTTAAACAATGTGTCCTAAAATTTAGCACTGGGATTATGCACTTGTGACTATATATGTTAATCAATTGTGTACACAAAGGATGTCAACGAAAGAAAAGAAGAATTGTACAACATATTTTGTCCAAAGATGGACACAAATTAGATAATACTAGTGTAAAAAGATGCACAAAATAATCACATAGGTGGTAGCCAAAACCATTACAAAAGACTTGTTTTTGTGCGTTTGGGAGTGCATATAACTGATATAAGGAGTGGAGTAACCCCCAGTTCTTACATATAATTCTGTTAGCAGTTTTTTCGTACCTGAAGATACAAATCTACGTACAAATACGTGTACACCCCGTCCGTCTAATCTAACACTTAACTAACCATTAGTATTTTTCTTCATATACGCGCGTCTACCTCTTGCGCTTCGATTTGAGAGACGTGGCCGTCTGAGAATTGCTGTGCCAGTTGCGCTTCCGTTGATTGATGAACCAGTTGTTTATCTGCTTCAGCTGCAGTCCTGTTTGCTCCACAAGCTTTGCTTTGTCATCTTCCTGCACACAATCATACCAATTAATATGCCTAGTGTTGGACAATGATTCTTTTTTAGCACACTAGTAATATTGTAGGACAATATGTTTATGAGCGGATTCATTTAGGCCATTAAATTTTAATTTGATACATTTAGGCTCGTAAAATTTAATTATGCACATTTAAGCCAAATTGGAGTGTTTAAAGCGGGAAATTTAGGCCGTTAATTGTTGAAATTTGCGCATTTAAGTAAAAAACACGTGAGTAGCACGTGACAATATAATGGTCTAAATTGGGAATTTCAGGCGAATTTGGCTTAACTGAGCAGAAATTAAAATATAATGGTTTAAATTGTCTAGCCCATAAACATAATTTCAACAATTATTAAACCTAGGGGTGTAAGTGAATCAAGCAGACTCACGAGCTACTCGTGGTCGACTTGGAAAAAGATCGAAATCGACTCGAGCATAATCAAGTCGAGTTCGAGCTACTCGAGTAGCTATCAAGTTCGAGCACATAAATACTGGCTCGAGAGGATTGCGAGTCTAATCGAACTTACATAGTAATTATCATTATATCTCGTTTGTTACTATTGATAGCAAGCGATGGAAAACTATGCTTCAATTATTATAGATTAGTTTTCTTCCTGCCCATTAAAAAATGAAGGCCCGCAGTCCAATTTCCCATTTTAGGTGGAGTTTTCATACCACCTCCCATGTGGTATTTGTAATACCAAAATATATATCTATCAATCTATTTCATGAGTTCATATCCCTCCAAATCTCAAACCACTAAACAAATGGACTCTGCCATTAATTTTATTAAACATATATACTTATACTTTAATAATATATTTTATATTTAATTTTGTAAATTGTACACGTAATCAAGTCAAATCGACCCGAGCTCGAGTTTGACGATTTTCTTGTCGAACCGAGATTGAGCTTAAAGATTTGGGATCGATCGAGTTCGAGTTTCCCAATCCTGCTCGGCTCGTTTACACCCGCTTAATTACAGGCCTACGAATTTGTATCTACTTACAGTTGGATAAGGCCACTTGGAGTGTTGTTGCCACCAATTTTTGAGCACGCTGGTCGTGTCGCCTGGCAACTTTCCCGCCCTTCGTTTGCGAAGTATTTCTTCTCTCACGTCTTCGATTCTCGATTTGAATCCCTGTTTCCGGAACAGGACAGTTTTCCATGAGGCTAGAAGATGAGAAAATTGGAAAGAAAGAAAGGATAATGCACCTGTTTGAGTTCAATCTTGAGTTCTTGCCTCACTCTCTCCATTAAAGACCTTTCTGATTCAGTCGGGAGCAACGGGCCGAACCCCATGAGGTCATGCCCGTCGCCTCCCGATTGATCCATACAGAAATCCATTTGCAGCTCATCCTCATCATCTGACATTGTTGCTCCACATCCTTCACCTAGTGTTGCTCCTGCATTTCCCACTTTTAACCCATTAATCTTCCTATATTTCCATATTCATGATCATGAGCAAGTAGAACATGTAACATATTCTGTGACACGGTCTCGTACAAATTTTACATTGCAAAACTATGAATTTGGAATCAGTCCAGTTCTTTCTCAGGAAAATTACTGATAGATACATAATAGGTACAAAATAATTGCACATACGTATATATATTTGTACTTTCATATGCAATTTTGACTGTTTATGCAAAATTCATTTTGTACCTATTAGTAAGTTGATACCAAATTTTATACCTATTAGTAATTTCGGAGTCATTTTTATATACATACTAGGAAATCAAAACCCAAACTTTAAAATCCTTATCAAAATAAAGCTATGGAAAATGTTATTTTAATCAAACAGGTACCACGTAAAGAGGAAGTTAATTTGACCACACACACAAAATGATCAAAGAGTAAGTTAAGCTGAAGGAAAGAAATGAGAATTCCTTCTACCGAATAGGATGTAACATACACTTTTCATGTTACGCATATCTATGGTTTGTGGTAAAATAAGTTTTATAAATCAACATCAGATTACATTGTTGCCTTTTGATAAGAGAAATGCTGTTAGACGATGTAATATTAAATAAGTTGTAAGACAAAATCAAGTTAAATATATCTTATACTAGCCCATTATCCCGTTTGAATTTTCTTTTCCCACTATTATATAAGTCATGTTAATGTAACAATTTGATGTTTCTTGATCTTTTGGATCTTCTTACAAATTGTAAGTTTCCAATGGAATTTTATATAGACGAATTATAAGAAAATAGAAGATTGTCTATGAATTTTTTCAACATTTTCTACGTGCCTCTAATTACGTGTTTTACGTGTCTCTAATTAAATATTGTTGCTATATAACTTTTTCTATCATTCTATGATATTATGAAGTAAATCAACACACATTGTGTGTGTATATATATTAACAGTTAAATTATGCTCCAAAGTATGACTGTTTCCGGTTAATCTTATGCTGAGGAAATAACACAATGACAAGGGAAGTAGAACTAGCAACTTCCACAGTTTAAGGTTACAAATCGAAATGTAGAAAGTGACTATATATGATCTCAGATATTAATGGTAACAATGTAACATCACAATTAATTTTACTTTAGGTGACTTTTAAAAATAATTTTTGAAAATTTATAGGACTTTTAAACCCGATAAATAGTAAGATGGATGTTTATTTTTGAACTTTGAATAGTGTGATAGTAGGTTTATAGTGTGGTTGTGGTGGTTTTTTAAAATCAATTTTCAAAATTCCGAACTAAAATCGATTTTAAATTTCAAATTCAAATCCTATTTTTAAAATATTAAAACAAACACCACGTTAATGTAATAGACAATAGTAATTGTTTCTTGTGAGATGATTTCATGAGGTAAAAATCACTTGATTGAAATTTCACATTTAGGACTAATCCCAAAAATAAATAAATTATAATAACTATATATCTTGCAACCATTCTTTTAAAAAATTAGGTCAAATAATTTGGTCCTTAAAAATCCTCCAACATTCTTCCTTGCTGTTGTAATGTAGTTGGAAAACTATAGGAAATATATATTGTCTTGTTGCCAAGATTTATAAACCACAAATAATCAAATGAATAGAAACAAGAACACAAATTGAATTAATGGAAAAAGTATATGATACATTCAATTTGAAATATATAAAATGAGTGTATTTCATGTACATCCAGGTCCGCCATACACTCATAATGCATTTTAGAAACATACAACTCTTTTTTTCATATTAATAGTTACACGATTCAGTGTAAACAAATTACACATTTCAATATAATAAATTGCATATTTTTAAAATACATTATGAATGCACGGTGCACCTTTATGCATACAAGACTTAGCCGTATAAAATATATATCAACTTGATCCAACCGCAAGAAGTTATCTTATAGCAAACGTATGGTGGGAAATCTACCAACTGTTACATCCCTTTGTTTATTTTCATTTCTTGTTGAATTCCCTCCATCACTCAACCCCCTACCCAACTAAATAAACTACTCGGACCCCACTTTACCCACCTCTTGTTGTACGGTCACACCATCTTACATAAAAAATCCCAAATCACTGTCTTATTCTCTACCCCAACAAACGAATATTAACATACCTAAAAAATTCATATCAAGAAATAAAATAATAATTATCTCTATCCAAGTGTTAACATTGTTTATATTTTCTGTTCACTCATATCCCAATCTCGATCACCTCTAAACCCACTGGACAAAATAAATTAATGGATTCAGAATCTTACATCAAAGTGTCATGAATGTCTGAGTTATTCATTGCATCTATAATAGCATTATAATAGAAAATAACAATATTATTTATGAGTACGTTTCTTACACTCTACTCATTTCCTGACCTATCGTAGGCCACTAATTTCTTTTACTCATTCAAGTAACTGAAACAAAATATTAGACTAAAATATCCACAAGATTTTATACAATTTGGATCACTTCATTACGAATACATATATATATATATATATAATAATACAAACACACACGTATAAGTGTACGAATTGTTATTTTTATGTAAACCAATTTTTCTCGTGCACCTATTTAGTAATTAATATACTTTACAGTAGAACAATTGATATTTTTAATGAAAAATTAATACTATCAAACTAATACCTTTTAATAGAAAAACTAATACTGTTAAAGAGAGAGAGAAAAACCGGTTAGTGATTGTAGGTTCTGCTCAATTTCACGGCAACCCATGACAGCTTCAACTGCGTGGACTCTGACATGTTGCTGCAGCTGCTCTCTAAATGAACACAAAACTACCAAATACTGCGCCTGTTTCATTCTTGGGTAAATCAATTTTGCAACTAATACCTTTTGATAAAAAGACTAATACCTTTTCATAAAACAACTGATACCTTTAAAAAAACACATAAAATGCAAAGTAGCTAGTTTCTTGTGTAAATTAGTTTTACCGGCACCTATTCCGAAACTAATACTTTATAGTATAATATCTAATACTTTTTAATAAAACAATTAATACTGTTACAAAATACACATAAAATGCAAACAACTAGTTTCTTGTGTAAATCAGTTTTACCGTGCACTTTTTTCGAAACTAATACTTTTCAGTACAACAACTAATACTGTTAAAGAAATCAAAGAGAACCTACCAAGAAATTGTCAAGGTCTTGCCTCTCAAGAGGCGAGAGAGAGTGCGTAGCATTTTGGGCATAAGAGCGCAAAATATGGTGAGACTGAGCGAGCTGAGCGTCGATGACTGGTAGCTGATCGATGGGCGTGGCCACTCGGAGACACGCCACGTGGGCGGAGAGCAGCTGCTCGTAAAGAGGGTTGGCGGCGATCTCCGCCTTCAGGTGGTGGTGCACATCGCCGGAGTCACTTATTCCTCCGATTGAGCCGCACCCCATCATGGGTGCCCCTTGTTCTTGTTGCATATTTGAGAATTGAGAGAAGCAGTGGTTTATTAATTAATAATCCTATATTTTTATATATGTGAAAAGGGGTTGAGGAAATCAAAGCGGATGAAAAAGGAGCCTTAAAGGTGATGTTGATTTTTGATGGTGATGAGGTGAGGACCACTTGGAAAAGGGTGTTTGTGTTCACTGATGTCTTTTGAAACTTTGTTTCAGATGCTGCATAATTAATTGCTGCTGTGTTTATATGTGAGTGGAGAGAGAGATATTGTTAGGTGGTCCATCCAATGAATATTTAAACATTAGAAGGATAAAAATTGATGTTTAAAATTATTGTGGAAATTAGATTGAAGAGAGGGTGTTGAGAAAAAATGTTTATTTGTTAAAAAAGTGGGTATGAATAAGGTGATGGTGGGACCCATAAGAAGTGTTTGAATGAATGAATGATTGATAATCATTATAAGAGTTTGTTTAAACAATTAATTATTTAAAAATTAGTGATGAGGAGGGGAGATAATGAATGGATGGATGAATAAATTTCATTCATCCATTGTTGATGCTTTTAGGGAAATTAAATAAACGAATTAATTTCACACCTATCTACAAGTTTAGATTTTTAGATGAGACGGAATTCTTTCATAATATCAGAGCATTCAGACTCACTCACACGTCCTGAGTTCAATTATCGTTGAAAGCAACTTAATCCATATTAAATTGTCCACTCAATGAGTCTTTTCTCAACGAAAGAGTAGGATAATTCAGCCCACGAGTGAAGAGTAGTGATAAAAAAATTTAAAAAAACGAATTAATTTCACAATTCATTACAAGTTCGAACTTTTAAATAAAATAAAATTGCTTACAATGTTGATAGGGATGTGTGAGGGGGGTTATATTGGGATCAGAGGCACAAAACTTTCTGTACCTACTCATCAGAGATGCAGAAATATCACATACTGAGCAAAAGAAGGGACACAAATCTATACAGGAGAAAAACAAATTGGGAAAATGATGGACGAGAGATTTTTACTTTTTGTTGCTTTTTTCGGTGTTGTTAAGAGGGGCAAAAAATTACATAGAGAAGTGGGAGAGGAAGAAAGGACTGTAGAATCTTTGCCAGGAGAGGAAGAGGGGGGGGGGGCGTCAGAAAAAGATGTATACTTGATAAAGATGCATCAATGCCCTCAAATTTCAAAATTATTTCTTAATTTTATTGATGGTAGGATTTGGTAAAAGAATTAATACCATTTAAAAATTTATTTTAATGGTATGGTGTTACCAAGTAACAATGTGTATAAATATTTAAGACAATATGCAAAAATATATTTTTTTCCTTGTAAAACTCTCTTTTGTTCCCTTTACTTAATGACTATTTTTATGCCATTTTTTTTAACAATTTCATCCTTACTACCTTAGTTCTCAACCTCCAATAAATCCATTTCAATGTCATTTTAATTTGCATTCTCTTTCTGAATCCGAACCAATCCGACCCGACCCGGCTCATACGCGATCTAATCGGATTGGTTCGGGCCAAGTTCAAAATGAGAATGAGAATTATCGGGGGAATGAGAATTAAGTTGTAAAAATATAATTGTAAAGAAAATGACATACTAGATATTCATTTAGTTAAAGAGTTAAAAAAAAAGAGTATGTTAAGGTTAAAAATGGCAAAAAAACTTTGTCCCATTTCAGATAATAAATATTTGTTTCAGCGGGTATAAAATATTTTGTGCTCCAGTTTTTATACTGATACAATACAGTCCACTCAAATTTTAATCAATTTTGTTTTTATTTTGATAGCCCATCTTGACACAACAATTTCAGCATCTTACTTCTATTCTATGTGCAAAATAAAAAAAAAAAAAAAAGTAACCTGATGTCTCGTCTCGTGAGAGCTGCATTTTTTTTTTACTGAAAAGTATTATTTCATTTTCTAAAACTTATTAGTGCATACACAGAAAGGCATTAACATCATTTATACATTTTATAATATATATATACATTATCATACCAATTAATACGTAATATTATACGAACATGATCAAATTGAATGCACGAATTTCACTTTGCTGCATCAACTTTTTTATCTTTTTATTTTTAGGTATAGTCACTTTACCTTGTCCCTTAAAATTAAATGCCTCGGATTCTTTAAAAAAAGAAAAATAAATTCTTATTAAAAATAATAAACTACATCAATTATATAAAACATTTATTATTTGTCAATGAACAAACATGTACACTCACATTGAATATTAAAGTGTGTACGTAGTATGAGATATTTTGAGACATTGAGACATAAACCAAACTCTTACATCAGGTGCACAATGCAAATAAAATATGTAAAAAAAAATTAGAGTGTTCAATTTGTTTGCATTAAAACATTAAACTTATTTTACACTAAACAAATTATATGTTTAAATGAAAACAAGTTAACTATTTTTGCAAAATAAGTTCCACATCTTAAAAATGCACTTAAATTGCATGATACGTCTTATACACAAAATATTTACTCGAAACCAAAATGCTATTTTTTTTAATGATTTTAGAATTTTTGAGATTTTTTTTTAAAAGGTAAAAATGAAATTAATTCATAGAGTACAAGGAGTACTCTAATCACATAACAACAAATCTCTCATCTATGCTCAACTAAGATTAAAATTTTTCGGGTATACAGTCTAGCGAAAATGCTTCCCAAAATGCCTCCGAGGCAATGAAAGACAATGGGTAGTGTGATCGGATCCATTTCCAAGAGCTGAACTTTATCCCGTCAATCAATTCCTCCAAAGTATAACCACTCTCTTTAAAGATGATGTTGTTTCTTGACTTCCATAGTCTCCAAATCGTGCATTGCCAGATTAAACTCCAAATCCTTTTTCTTGGGCCTTTACTCCTATAATCAACAAACTCAAGGAAGTGCTCAGTGATTGAGTTTGTCATAACAATAAGTTTGCCCAACCATTGACAAATTGCTTCCCACAATAAAAGTGAATACAGACAAGTAACAAATAGGTGGTTTGTTGTTTCCACCACTCCACCGCATCATGAGCATAGCAGTGAATCCGAAGTCTGAAGTACGCCTCTCGTTCGCAAATTCTCTTTAGTTGGAACCCTATTCCAAATCGCTTTCCATGAAAAAGCGGAAACTTTCAATGGAATAGTTTTCCACCATATCTTTGCCCAAGGGTATGTGAACTCTTCAGCCGATATCTCCTCCAAAACAATGATTTTATACATCTCTTTAGTTGTGAATACTCCGTCTGAGGACCCACTCCACTTCCACGAGTCGCTAGAATCTGAACAGGGTGCTCTCCTACATATGAGATACCAAATATCCAAGAACTCAAGCAATTCATCAAAATTAAAAAAACTCTCCCATTTGCAAATCCAAACTTTTTCCGACTTAGAAAAAAACTCACACACGCACGCACTCTTTTGTGACGATAAATTGAACAACCTAGGGAACCGACTCTTCAACCTAACCGAAGTCTCTACCCATGGGTCATGCCAGAACCTAAACACACTACCATCCCCCAAAGACAAAGATATTTTATCCCGAAACATCCTCTCCATTTGACCCCACCACAACTCGTGTAAGTCTTTCCACCATAGTGACCAACCTCTTGCTCCCGACTCATTCACCGACTCGAAATTAAATGACCTATACTTAGACTGTATTATACTTACCCACAAAGACTTCTCACCCGAAACCCATCTCCACAACCATTTACTCAGTAAAGCAAGATTAAAGCTCTTTATTTCTCTAACACCAAGACCACACCTCGACTTCTCTAGACACACTGACTTCCACTTAACCCACGTGATTTTTTGAGATAGGGAATGTCGGGCTCAAAGCTCAAGTCTCGCCTCTTGATCAAATTCTTAAAAATATAGAGAAAATAATAAATCATTATTGACATTTATTAGGGTTAAACTGCGTAACATATTATTTTTGAGATGGTATTTTTTTTTGACAAAATGCATTTTTAGGTCCCTAAACTATTATTTTTTGTTTCAAAAGGTCCTTAAACTATTTTTTTTTTTTTTAAGAAGTTCCCGAACTATTAATTTTTATTTTGAAAGATCCTTAAATTATTTTTTTGTTTAATGAAGTCCTTAAACTATTGATTTTTGTTTCACACAATCCTTCTTGACTATTTTTTTAATTATCTAACAGAACCGTTAAATAAATACGCACATTATTATTCTCAAAACTGTCAATACTGACCATTGTTTTACTTAATGGTTCCGTTAGATTAGTTAGAAAATTCCGTCAAGAATGACTGCTTGAAACAAAATTAATAGTTTAGGGACTTCATTAAACAAAACAAAAAAAATAGTTTGGGGACCTTTCGAAACAAAATTTAATAGTTTCAAACTTATCAAAGCAAAAAAATGGGGTCCTCACTCTAAGGTACAAAAATTATGGAAAAATTACTCTAAGATACAATGTGCAAAAATTACATTGCACTTTAGTATCTAGTTTGAACTAAAGTGCAAATTTTTTTTTGCACATTGTACCTTAGAGTAATTTTTCCATAAATTTTGTACCTTAGAGTAATTTTCCCCAAAAAAAATAGTTTAAGGACCTTTCGAAATAAAAAATAATAGTTTAGAGACCTAAAAATACATTTTGATTTTTTTTTTCTGTTTGACAGGCTTTATGAGATGGTATTTTAAGTATGAGAAGGGATAATTGCTCTTAGATACAATCTATGATTCACAAATTCTTCTATAAAAACTACGGTGCAGTATCAGATACTCTTAGGGTGCGGTTCACGTGAGATTCACACCAGATACGCCACGTGGCGAATTCGTGAGTAATTAAAAAAAAATGAATTAGGATACGCGTATCCGATACACTGGATACGCGTATCCGGTGCGGGAAGGGTGCGTGAGTGGTATTTTTTTTAGAAAAAATGTGTTTTTTTTAATTTTTTTGTTTATTTTTGCAAATTTTCAAGACTAAAATCTATATGGTCATGTTATTAAGTACTAAATGTGTTATTTGAATTAAATACTATTATGTAATACAATTTAAATTGAAAATATATCAATTTTTTTTATTGAATTCCTTAGTATAACTTATGCATTAAACTGATGTTATTTGAATTAATATTTCTTACTTAATTACATTAAATTATTGAAAATGCTTAAGTTTTATGTGAATTACATACATTTAATATACTAATTTTAAAATTTTCATATATCTTATAAGTGTTATATATAATAAAATATAAATAAACAGACGTATCATTGTCGTATCGCATCCTAATTTTTTTTTAAATCCGTATCCCCGCACCCGTATCTTATCGCCCCCGCACCCCCTCACCCGCACCTATGCAACATATGATACAATTTTTAAGACTCCATCATCAATAGTTACAACTGAATTTATTTATTACTATTAGATACAATTTTTATTGTGGTTTACCTATTTTAACCTTTATAACCCCGTAATCATTTTAGCTATTTTTTAAGGGAATTCTTTAAATTATTTAAGATTCTCCTTCCCTTAAAAAAAATCACATCCCTTTCCTCAGTAAATTATGGAGTATCAGTTATTGAGAAATTTGGCGAATTTAATTATTGAGTTTTTTTTCATTGACGATCAAATCATTTTTAGTGTGCAAAATGTTTAATTTTGCACATGTGAAAAAATATTTATAATATTTAGTTTTGTGTGTAATTTGTTTTGCACATATTCACAATATGTATGTGCAAAATAATATTGCACATATAAAGAAATTTCAGTGCTAATTTTATTTTGGATAGCACAATTTAAGATATTTATTTTATTTTTAAATGATTTTAGTATTTTTATGTGCAAAATATTTAATATTGTGTGCAAAACTTGTAGTTTGCACATGTGCAAAAACATTTATACTATGTGCAATTTATTTTTTACTTGTGCAAAATATTTAGTTCTTGTGCAATCTCTTTTGCACATATTCACAATCCGTATGTGTAAAATAATATTGCACATATAAAAAAATTACAACGCCAATTTTATTTTATTTGTAAATATTTTTAGTATTTTTATATGAAAGCTTAAATTTGACAATGAGAAATTATATTGTATCTTCTCATGTGCAATTATAAAAAGATAAATAGGATTATCGGGCCTTGGTGGATAAATAACTTGAGTATTGTTATTTATAAAATTTAATTTGAATTTCAATTCAAACTAATATATTCTTTTTAAAAAAAAATTATATTTGAATTTCAATTCATATATATATATATATACATATATTTGAATATGAGAAAATTATTAAATGATATCAAATTGCATACAATGATAAATGTATGTATGAAGAAAATTATCAATTTACAGATCTTAAAATTTTCATGAGAGGAGACATGAGAGAAATATTCTTGTTGAACAATTTTTTTCGTGTTAAGAGAGAAGGTTTTGTGTAGGGGTGTGAGTTTCAAAATTTGAGAAAAATATGAAAATGGACATTATTGTCAAATTAAGTGTCATTTTGTTATTTATGAGTATCTTATAATTATATTTGTGTCGATAATCGGAATACCGCTATGATCACCGGAGGAACATCAACGCCATCCAAGCATATGATCAATCGACGTGATGCTTTGGGCGCCTACAGTTGGGGATCTAGGGTTTCCTTTATCGTGACTGAGATCTAGGGTTTTGTTTTGGGCTTTTGGTGCCTATTTATTGCTGCGTTGCTTTTGCTTCTCTCCCAGTCGAGAGCCTTTGTTTGTTTTTTCCTGTTTGTGAGTGTTTCGTTTCATGGAGACCGCGTTTGGTAACATGTCCCTTTTGGAAGAGGAGGCGGAAGAATTGGTCATTGAATCGGAGGAGGATGAGGATCCACAGAATGATCACTAATGCATCATGGGTAGATTCTTGACCGATCAGACTATAAACTTTAACCTGATGCGGGCAAGAATGACCAGTATTTGGAAACCTAAGGAGGGAGTTTTTGTGAAAGCCATTGGATCGGATCGCTACCTATTCCAGTTTTTTCATCTGCTTGATGTGAAAATGGTCCTTGATGGTGAACCCTGGTCTTTCGGGAGTCATCTATTGGTGATGCACCAACTCAAGGTCGGAGACTCACCGCTTCATGTGTCTCTCAACAGAGTCCCATTCTGGGTTCGAATTTTAGATGTTCCGGCTGGTTATTTCAAGGAGAGTATGGGGAAACTCCTCGGAAACCACATCGGCTAGTTTCTGGAGTACGATGTCACAAATTCGTCCTCACCCTGGTTGGAGTATATGCGAATTCGGGTGGAGCTTGACGTTGAGCGTCCCCTCAAAAGGAAGAAATCGGTGAAACTCCGGGATGGTACATCTGAAATAGTGTTGTTCACTTATGAGAAACTCTCTATTCTCTGCTTTATTTGCGGTAAACTGGGCCATACAGAGAGTTTCTGTGATCATTTATTCCATGCTAATGGCGAGAAGATTATACGGGAATGGGGTCCGTCGTTGTAGGCAATTGATAATCGGAATTTGTCGAGTTTTGGTGACCGGTGGTTGTGTATGGAAGATGTGTTGGGGAATGGATTGCCCGGATCTATTCGGGATGAATATTTAAATACAAATTTAATTCTAACAATTATTACTAGCATGAATTAATCCTATATTAATTCAAATAATAACTCAATAACAAATCATGCATACAAATTCGTCATATAAATCCTACGCATGAGGAATTGCTAGGAGTTTACGTGAACTAACCTCTCGGAGTGACAACCGTTGAGAAGATGGATCCCGTTCACACGAACACACCAAAAAACCTTCTCAAGTATTCCCTAGTCCTTGTCCAACAATCCGGTGGTAGGATGCTCGCGAACAATTAACAAAAGGAAAATAAAATTATGTTGCACCACCTTTGTGAATTTCTAATTTTTACAATACATGGAATTTCACACTCACAATTGAAGTTTTTGAAAAAACACAATCTGTCGACGTTTCAAAATATTTGATATTTTATCGATGCTGATATTTTTCCAAAAAATCAACTTCTGTGTTCTAGTGGGGATGAAAAAATCATCCCCTATTTATAATAAGGAGGGGGACGAAAATTTAGGTCAATTTGGCTATTGAGAAATTTCCTTGCTTCTTCTCCAAAAAACAATTTTGAATATATCCAATATATTCTATTTCCCAAAATATCCCCCAACAAAATCTTCTCCTCCTTATTGTTATGGGATTTTCGAAAATGACCTAATAAATAGCCAAGTGGGAAATTTCTTGAATTTAATGAGATAATCTTGTATTCCAAGAATACTTATCTTCATTCCATAACAAGATTCAAAGAAAATCTTTCTCCCTCTTTTATTTATTATTTTCGAAAAAAATAGAAAACAGGCAACAATAATTTATTTTATTTTAAACACCTTTTTCAGTTATTGGACTTTATGTTTGGGCTACTTGAGGGACATTTAGGAGAATTAAGATTGGACCTTCCAATGGACCTTGAATTTCCAATATTGAGCCACAATATTATTCAAGCCCATAAATATTAATTAATCCCACTACATAATTAATATTGCACTATCCATATTAACCCATATTACTGTTATTAGGACTCCCGGTTATTACTTCCCGTGTTTAAGATCATCCAGTCCATTAATTAATTTAGGCCACTGAAATAACTTCATATTAATTAACATCTTTTTCCATAGTCAAGGAACGACTCATCATTATTATCCATACCGGAAACTAATTCCACTTGCAAGATTTGGTATGATAAAACTTAAGAGCCTCCCAAGGGGACAAATCAAACAAGGCGCACTTGCATACGTTTCACCGTATTAAATCTTAGCAATCGTCGTGTAACCAATTATCCCAAGATACAAGGTATTGAATCTCACTGATTCTCTTTCCATCATAAGTCAAGGCAATGGTTAGTGATTCCACACGATCCTATTTAAGGGATGGAGATTAAGAAATAATGAACCACTGAGGTCTAATTCTTCTATATTCAGTACTGAAGAATTTATCCTCCTGTAGGTCCCATTCAGTGCATCATAATGCACTAGTGCAATCTCCTGGTCAAGACAAGCCAATCTGAGCCTTACACTTCAACTTTTCACGATGGTTTGTTCATTTCCATCTGGGTCGTGAATTCTGTACTTTTAGTTACAAGGGACTGTTAATTTAATCTTCTGTGATCTGGTATCACTAAATTAACTACAATGTAACACGTACTATTTATTGAACAATTATCAGTAAATATATGTAACATTCAATGATATTTAAAGCATCAGTGATAAATAATTTATTTCAGCAAATAAGACAGAAATTCAGTCTGGTTATACAAAGTAAAAGCATACTTTCCAGTATAACCCCAACAAGATGGTTTTTACCAGAAGTTTTGGGGTGTTGTTGGTGATGAGGTTGCCGTGGCATGTATGAAATGGTCATATGAGTCGACTTTCCCACCGAATCTTTGCAAGACCAATGTGGTGTTTATCCTGAAATGTGAGAAACCATCTACGATGAAGGACCTTCGACCGATATCCTTGTGTAATGTTGTATACAAGATCTTGGCGAAGGTTCTATGTAACAGATTGAAGAGCAAGCTTTCTAAGCTGATTAATGAAGTGCAATCCACTTTTGTTGCTAACCGTGCTATCCAGTATAATATTCTGTTGGCTTTTGAGACCATTCACGCGATGAAGAACAAACGACGTGGTCGTGTGGGAGACATAGCATTAAAGATAGACATCAGCAAAGCATATGATAGAGTGAATTGGGATTTTATCGAATACATGCTTCGTCAGTTAGGCTTTTGCGAAAAGTGGGTAGGGTGGATTATGATGTGTGTTCGTTTGGTCTCTTATAACTTCGTGGTGAATGATATTTTGGTTGGGCCGATTGTGCCCACACGGGGTCTACGCCAGGGTGATCCTCTCTTGCCATACCTGTTCATCTTATGTGCGGAGGGCCTCTCTTTCCTCTTGAAGCGTGCTAATCGCAAGGGCCTGTTGCACGGTAGTAGGGTGTGTCGTGCAACTCCCTCTATATCTCACCTTCTTTTTGTTGATGATTGCATGTTGTTTTGTCGAGCTGACACACAACAATGCACAGTCTTGAAAGATATATTGTTGCAGTATGAGCAGGCTTCGGGCCAGGCTATAAACTTTGATAAATATGGTATTTTCTTCAGTCAAAATGTGGGGGCTGAAACTCGGGAGGCTATTTCTACTATCCTGGGAATTACAAGGCCTCTGAACACGGGACGATATCTGGGTTTGCCTTCTTTGATTGATCGGGACAAGAAAGCTATTTTCTGGTATATTAGGGACAGATTGTGGGACAGGTTGAAAGGGTGGAGAAACAAGAAAGTCTCAAAAGCTGGAAAAGAGGTCTTAATAAAGTCAGTGGCACAGGCTATCCAAGCTTTTTGCATGGCGTCCTTTCTCTTGCCGCCTTGTTTAGCTGATGAGCTTCAGAAGATGCTCAATTAATTTTGGTGGGGGGAGTGGTGCTGATCCGAGGAAGGGGGTTAAGTGGGCCAGTTGGGATATTAGTGTCCACAAAAGCAAGGGCGGAATGGGTTTTAGGAACTTTCATCTTTTCAATCTTGCTATGCTCGGGAAGATCAGTTGGAAAATCTTTCCAACCCGGATGCTCTCATTTCACGTGTGCTCAAAGCTAAATACTTTCCACAGGGGAATTTTTTGAATGCCACTATGGGGCAAAGTCCAAGTTATACTTGGAGAGGCATCTTTTCGGCCCAAGATTTAGTCAAGAGAGGATTTCGATGGAGAATCGGGGGAGGGTTTGGTGTTCGTGTCTGGGGTGATCCATGGGTGAAAGATGATGCGTCTTTTTTCATAAACTCACCATGTATTGAGGGTTTGGAGAATTTATGGGTAAGTGAGCTGTTCTATCATGGCTCCAGGACCTGGAACGTGGGCCTATTGCACGAGTTGTTCCATCCAGGCGATGTAGCCCGTGTGCTGAATACACTGGCTTGCCCCACGGTTATTGAGGATAGGGCAATTTGGCATTATAACAGAGATGGTCGATACTCGGTCAAGACGGCGTACGCTTGCTTCGTAATTAACTGTGGAGGATGGCTTGGTTGAGGACCCGCTATGGCGGAGTGATTGAGATGGATTCACTTGATGTTGTTACTGCAATTCACAATAATAGGAAGGACTTTTCTTCGTTCGGGAGCTTCGTTCGTGATTGTGTAGTTTTACTAAACTCTCTTATGGTTTGCTCCTTATTTCATATTTTTCATTCCAAGAATATGGAGGCGCATGTTCTTGCTAAGAACTCGAGATCTTATCTGAGTTCCCATAGTTGGGTCGAGCCTTCGTTGATTGTGGATGGCCTTCTCGATTCATACTGTTCGTCTTGCACGTTTAATAATATGAGCTAAGCATTATTGCGCTTAAAAAAGTAATGAATAAATGGCTTGTAGTTAATAATAAAAAGTGTTTCTATTTTGTATCTTAGAGTGAAACTATCATGTACAATATTGTACATATAATATCATTTAAAATGGAAATAAGTTGAAAATTCACGAATTATGTGCGGATCAAATTGGGTAAAAAAAAATTTATTAAAAAATTGCGCAAAAACGAAACAACAAAGCTCATTTTTAGTTTATGTTACTATAAAGCCAAGTATGTGTTACTGTAACAATAATTATGTGTTACTATGTAATGATGCATACAAAATCTGCTTTGCTGTTAGTTCTTTCAAACAACAATCCTGAGTTTGTTGTGCCTTTCACATATCTGAACACCCACTTCAAAGCATCCCAGTGTTTGCTTCCAGGATTAGCCATGAATCTACTAACCACACTCATTGCATATGCAAGATCTGGCGTGCTGCACCATTGCATACATCAAACTTCCAATACCATTAGCATAAGGAACTTCACTTATAAGTTATCTCTCAGCACTGTTCTTTGGAGATTACTCTTTTGACAGCTTGAATTGCTAACCAATAGGAGTGTTAACAGACTTAGCTTGATGCATGAAGAATTTCTGAAGCACTTTCTGAAGATAGCATGTCTGAGATAAGAATAAGGTTCCCTTACTTTTATTTATGACAATGTCCATGCCTAAGATCCTCTTAGCATCACCTAGATCCTTCATCTCAAATACTGAGTTGATCTTCCCTTTCAAACTTTGGATTTTAGCCAAACTCTTACTAGCTATAAGCATGTCATCCACATATAGCAACAAATAAGTGATAACTTTATGTCCATGCTTCTCCAAGTAAATACAACTGTCATAAGAATATCTGACAAAACCCACAGACAACATGAAGCTATCAAATTTCATATACCACTGTCTTGGAGTTTGTTTGAGACCATATAGAAATTTCTTTAGCAAGCAGACCTTGTTCTCATTGCCTTCTGCTATGAATCCCTCAGGTTGCTGCATATAAATCATTTCTACAAGATCACCATGTAGAAATGCAGTTTTGACATCCATATGTTGAAGCTCTAAACCCTTCTTGAACCACTATGGACAGTAACAACCTGATAGAGCAGTGTTTTACAACTGAGAGAGAACAACTCATTGAAGTCAATTCCTTCTCTCTGTGTGAAGCCTCTTGCTACAAGCCTTGCTTTGAATCTGACTTGCTCAGTAACTCCCATCTCCACCTTTGACCGAGAAATGATACGAAACAACAAATGAACTAATTCTCGAACGGTAAATTCAAACAAGAAACGAACGCGAAATGAAGAAGACAAAGATTTACGTGGTTCAGCTTCAAATGCCTACGTCCACGGGATCAGGGCACCTCTCTTTTACTATATGAACAAGTAATTACATATTACACTCTCCAATTCGTTCTAATTGAAACAAATTTCTCCAATCTTACTCAAGAACCCTAAGAATTGTGTACTCTCTGTAAAAATCTCAATTGAAGATGGTAACTGCTACAATCGAACCTTCTGGTGCTAACAACTATAACCCCTCAACAAATTCTGGTGAATTCCGCGTGCAAGGCACACAAATTGAGCTTTGAAACCGCTGTGCTGCACAAGGGAATACGAATATAACTGCCTTGGACCGGCTTCTGCTGCAGCTTCTGAGTTGAGGCCGGTTAGGGCGGAATAATCCAGTTCTGAATGAGCCGAACTCGGTTTTGAAAACTACACACCACACTTGAATTAGTTTGACCATCATACCTTTTCAACACTTTGAATTTGATCATCACAACAAGAAAAAGTATATATATATATTTTCCTACGTTACCTTAATTTCTAAAATATTCAATTTTATATACAACTTCTAAAATTGTTCCAAAGATGATTAAGACAAAATATGTTCTAAGTTTCTTATGCTATTTTTAATAAATTATGAATTATTAAATAGATTTTTTTTAGAATTATCAAAAAGAAAAAAATGTTATGAAACATTTCAAACTAAAAATTTATCATGAATTTTCATATATTTTAATGATAAAAACTCCATAATGAAAACAATCCAAAACATAAACATTTTATCAGTTATTTCATTCCATTATTTTATCTTGCTTTTATATATATTCCTTTAAAATTTTGAATGCATGACATTAGATGAAATTTTAAAATTAATATTATATTTGTTTTGGATTTTTTATTACTATTAATACATATTAATGAATATATATATATATATATATATATATAGTTTTGTTATGGATTTTTTATAATAAAACACATGAAAAGTTAATGATAGTTTTTTGGGGAAAAGTATCATACCAATTTTTTTTTTCATAACTCTAGGTAATTCATAATTTATATATTATAAAAAGATTTAGCATAACAAATGTTGTCATAATCCCCTTCTATAACAATTTTAAAAGCATACTTTATTTGCGGTAAATTTATATAAAATTGAATACTATTAGAGAAATTATTAGTAATATATTTTTCGTGCATTTTTAAAATAATCGATGCAAAATTAACAAATTAACTATTAAGATGACAAGATGAAATTTGGAAATCAAAATTTTGAAATATAATATTTTTGAAAAGAATAGGAAGAGAATTGGTTAGAATAAAGAGAAATAGAAATCCCATAATATTTTAATAAGGTGGCATTGCCATACATATGAGTGGTAGACACAATATTTATGCACACCAATAAGCTCTATATCATCTCCGTGAATGAATAAATATTGTAAATCAAAATAATTACATGGGTCAAATGATTTGGTCGAATCGACTTGTAAAGATGATGCTATTTATTTACCTTAACAATAATATGTGTTTGATGATTTGATCATATAGCATTAAGTTAAACAAATAAAAAAACAATCCCCCATATTACTAATAGAGATTTCATTTTGATGATGTGTCCTCTTATGATTAATTTGGATGATATATCATTTTGAGGTTAATTTTAATGAGTTATCACATTTTTATTGTATTTGTGTGTCATTCTTCTATTGATTTTTAGTTAATATGTGGCATCCACGTGATATTTTAATGTGTAATTTAATTAAAAAATTTGTAATAACTAAGGTTTGAATCTTGCACATCTTACCCCATATTTATATTTTGGGAAAATTACTCTCTAATACCATTTCTTGAGTAATCTTACTCCAAGGTGCACTACATTTTTAGTATAACTCTTAGGTGCAATAGTTCACATTTATGCCCTTATGATAACTAATTAATAATTAAGGTATATTATAATAGTAATAAACGGTTAAGACATAAAAAACTACCAAAAATCATAATCCCTAAAAAATTGCAACAAATTTCTCCATGAATTTGGCTATTCCAATTCCTGTAGATCGAATTTCTTGGGAAAATGGTGATACAAAATATATTTGGCAAATTACACCAAACAAACAAAACCCAATCTCTTCCCAATACCAGACTACAAATTTTGTGCTGCGAAGAAATCTCATTCTTTTTTCAATTCAAAAAATTGCTGATTTTTTTAGCCGGAATCACCGTACGAAGCAATTTGGTAATATTTCTCATCGTTTCTTTCGTTTTTCGTCTGATTTTATGTCGGATTCCTGATACATTTTTCCCATTAATCCTTTCTTCCTGTTTGAGTTATCCCAATCAACCAATTGTCCCTATTCATTTGTTTACAATCAAAGGAAAACCTCAGAAATTCATATCACAAAATTATTGATATTTTTTATAAAATTGTGACGATGGATCAGCCGATTATTCTCAGTTGCAAATTCAAGGGGAGTGTAAAATAGTATCCATTACGGGTAGCTCGGGTTATAACGAGGTTGTGGCTTAGATGGTTGGTAAGTGGCGTGAGTTGCATGAACATCAAGTATCATTTATTTAGGTCCCGAACAGGTTTTCGTGAGGGTAGAAGTCTAGAGGGGAGGGGTGAATAGCGCATGGATTCCTCTGTTCCACAATACCCTATTTTCCACATCATATTTTAATTATTTAAAATTAAAAAAAATATATAAATTTTCTTTTTTCCATTTTTTTCTGTTACTCGACCCGGACTTAACCCGGCCCAAGTGGTTCATGGTTCACCCGGCCCGAATGGTTCATGATTTAGGGTTTAGGATTCTTAATTTAGGGTATAAATTTTAAAATTTTAAATAAGTAAATTATGGGACAGGTGTCAATTTAAGGAGATGTGGAATAAGAGTGAAATAGGGTATTGTGGCACAGAGGAATCCAAGCGAGTGAATAGACTTTTGAAAACTTTTGCGTGAGATCAGGTGTGATAAGCAGGTTACCTGATCAGAGTGTGTGTGAATCAGTTTGTACTGATATCCAACTTACTGATCGCCTGGGGGCATATCAGTTCGGTGTCTATCAGCTTAACTGATGTGCGGAAGCTAAGTTTTACCCGTGTGAAAAAACCAGTTTAATAAATCAGAATTCTAAGTTATCTGTTTTGAGTCAGATGACAAAGGGTCAAACTGATCAGATCAGTTGCTTGATTCTTACCTGATCCAAACTTAGAATATGCATGCAAATTTTAAACAGGTAGTGTGCAAAGTGTAAAGCAGGTAAACAGATAATGCACACTAGATTATTATAGTGGTTCGAACAACTTGTCCTACGTCCACTCTTTCCTATCACCAGGGGCACCAACTAACCAACTGAACTTAGATTAATGTGTTAGTCCAACACAGTACAATAAATGTTTCTAGAGTTCTCACTCAACCAATCCCAGAAATCAAAACTAGAAACCCTAGTCTGAAATCTTGCTAAACAAACTTAACCTAACTTTTGGGTATAAGATATGTTTTGTTCCAACTGGAATTCTATCCTAATATATGAATAGCCTAAAGCTAGAGGATAAAAATTCTTGCTAAGAACCTATGGGATGAACACTTAGAATATTTGCTTGATCTTGTGTTCTTGGTGCGGAAATGTAGCTTTGCTTGAGCTCGTGGATTATTTCCGTAACCTTACTATGAAGGTTGATCCCATATTTATAGGCACAAAATTGAATTAGCCGTTGGAGAGCAATTCAAATGTTGGTCTATTTTAGGTAGGTTTGCAGGCCCGATTTGATGTGCACAGAGGCGGCATGGCTGAAAGCATGTATGCTTGTCCTTTCTAGCCGTTTAACTCTGAAGCACCTCGTCCTGCAATGTCAGCTCCGTACATACGTGTCTTGCTCTCATTGGTTATCAAGTACATTTATCCAGTGTTTGATTTACCAACTTAGGTTGACATTCTTCGTGTCTGATGAACTTGTATATGTTGGAGAATTATTTGCACGGATCTATTCGGGATGAATATTTAAATATAAATTTAATTCTAACAATTATTACTAGCATGAATTAATCCTATATTAAATCAAATAATAATTCAACAACAAATCATGCATACAAGTTCGTCACATAAATCCTGCGCATGCAGAATTGCTAGGAGTTTACGTGAACTAACCTCTCGGAGTGACAACTGTTGAGAAGATGGATCCCATTCACACGAACACACCAAAAGACCTTCTCAAGTATTCCCTCGTCCTTGTCCAACAATCCGGTGGTAGGATGCTCGCGAATAATTAACAAAAGGAAAAATAAAATTATGTTGCACCACCTTTGTGGATTTCAAAATTTTCCAACACATGGAATTGCCTTGGGGATGAAAAATTCATCCCCTATTTATAATACAAGGGGGGGGGGGGACGAAAATTTTAGGGTTTTAGGTGATTGGGAAATTTCATTGCTTCTTCTCCAAGTAACAATCTTGAATATATCCAATATATTCTATTTTCCAAAATATCTCCCAAATAAAATCTCCTCCTCCTTATGTTATGGAATTTTCGAAAATATCATTATAAATAGTCAAGTGGGAGATTTTTTGAATTTAATGAGATAATCTTGTATTCCAAGAATACTTATCCTCATTCCATAACAAAATTCAAAGAAAATCTTTCTTCCTCTTTTATTCATAATTTTCGAAAAAATTAGAAAAATTAGGCAACAATAATTTATTTTATTTTAAACATCATTTTTCAGTTATTGGACTTTATGTTTGGGCTACTTGAGGGGCCTTTAGGAGAATTAAGATTGGACCTTCCAATGGACTTTGAATTTCCAATATTTAGCAATAATATTATTCAAGCCCATAAATATTAATTAATCCCACTACATAATTAATATTGCACTATCCATCTTAACCCATATTACTGTTAATATGGCTTCCGGTTATTATTTCCCGCGTTTAAGATTATCCAGTCCATTAGTTAATTTAGGCCACTGAAATAACTTCATATTAATTAATATTTTTTTCCTTGGTCAAGGAATGACTCAAGATTATTATCCATACTGGAAATTAATTTCACTTGCAAGATTTGATATGATAAAACTTCCGAGCCTCCCAAGGGGACAAATCAAACAAGACGTACTTGCACACGTTTCACCATATTAAATCTTAGCAATCGTCGTGTAACCAATAACATTGCCCAAGATACAAGGTATTGAATCTCGCTGATCCTCTTCCCATCATAAGTCAAAGCAATGGCTATTGATTCCACACGATCCTATTTAAGGGATGGAGATTAAGAAATAATGAACCACTGAGATCTAATTCTTCTATATTCAGTACTGAAGAATTTGTCCTCCTGTAGGTCCTGTTCAGTGCATCATAATGCACTAGTGCAATCTCTTGGTCAAGACAAGCCAATCTGAGCCTTGCACTTCAACCTTTCACGATGGTTTGTTCATTTCCATCTGGGTCGTGAATTCTGTACTTTTAGTTACAAGGGACTGTTAATTTAATCTTCTGTGACCTGGTATCACTAAATTAACTACAATGTAACACGTAATATTTATTGAACAGTTATGCAGTAAATATATGTAACATTCAATGATATTTAAATCATCAGTGATAAATAATTTATTTTAGTAAATAAGATAGAAATTCAGTCTGGTTATACAAAGTAAAAGCATACTTTCCAGTATAACCCCAAAAATTTCCCACTTATACTCAAAGTCTACTTTTAAGTATACTACAACATATCTCGTGTAGAATCTACGTGACATCTAATGTCACCTACACGAACCTAATAATATCTCTCCCACTTATACTCAAAGCAGATTGGAAACGGTCTTGACACCCATTCCTTTCACATGTCTCTCGAATGTGTTCTGAGGCAGACCCTTTGTGAATGGATCTGTTAGGTTGTCCTCTGACGCGATCTTTGCCACCTCTATATCTCATCTCTTAACGATTTCTCATATAAGATGTTATTTTCTTTCAATGTGTTTGCTGGCCTTGTGGGCTCTTGGTTCTCTTGAATTTGCAACTGCTCCGACATTATCACAATAGACTGTGATGGTGCTGGGAAAATTCGGAACTACCTCCAAGTCCACTAGGAAGTTCTTGAGCCAAACCGCTTCCTTTGCTGCTTCACAAGTAGCTACGTACTCGGCTTCCATGGTAGAATCCGCGATGCATTTTTGCTTAACACTTTTCCATGTCATGGCTCCTCCCCCCATGCAAAACACACTACCCAAGGTAAATTTTTTGGAATCTAGGTCTGATTGGAAATCCGAGTCTGTGTATCCGATGGGAATCAGACTGTCTGACTGATAAACCAACATTCTATCGCGAGTTCTTTTCAGATACTTCCGAATGTTTTTAATTGCAGTCCAATGTTCTTTCCCTGGATTACTCTGATATCTTGCTACCATGCCAACGGTAAAGCAAATATCTGGCTTCGTGCACATCATAGCATACATGAGGCTTCCGACAACCGAAGCATAAGGAATGCCTTTCATGTCATCTATCTCCCTTTGCGTCTTAGGGCACATTTCTTTGGATAGATGTATTCCATATCTGAAAGGTACAAAGCCCTTCTTGGAATCTTACATGCCGAATCGCTTCAAGACAGTGTCTATGTATGAAGCTTGCGATAAGCCTATCATCATTTTCTTACGATCTCGAGTGATCTTGATCCCAAGGATGTGACCGGCTTCCCCTAAGTCCTTCATATCAAACTGTTTTGACAACCATGCCCTTATGTCTGACAAAACCTTTACATCGTCTCCGATGAGCAGAATATCATCTACGTATAGTACTAAGAATACCAATGCAGTTCCGACACGCTTTTTATACACACAACTTTCAAATTCATTTTGATTGAACCCGTAAGACTTTATAACTTGATCAAAACATTGGTTCCAAGAACGCGATGCTTGCTTTAGTCCGTAGATAGACTTTTTGAGTTTGCAAACAAGATGTTCTTGGCCTTTTTCAATGAAGCCTTCGGATTGTTGCATATAAATTTCTTCTTCAAGACTTCCATTGAGGAAAGCTGTCTTGACATCCATTTGCCAAATCTCGAGATCGAGATGCGCAACTATCGACAAGAGAATACGGATGGACTTCAGCATAGCTATAGGTGAAAAGGTTTCCTCATAGTCGATCCCTTCTTTCTAAGTGTAAACTTTTGCCACAAGTCTAGCCTTGAAGGTTTCTACCTTCCCGTCCGATCCTCTTTTTCTCTTATACACCAACTTGCATCCAATGGGTTTGACCCCATTAAGTGGTTCGACTAGCTCCCACACCTTGTTTTGATCCATAGAACCCATTTCGGCTTTCATTGCCGTTTGCCAAGAATTTCTTCATCCTTGTCATGGATTTGTTGATACCAAAAATCTGATGAGAGGATTAAAACATTTATGTGGCTTTGATTGGCATCAAACTTGTTTGTGATTTTAAGGTAGTTGAGAATTAATGAAGAACAAAGAGAATGTTCCTCATTAATATCATGAACATGTAATTTACTGCTTTGTTTTTAAAGGTATGAAAGCAATAAATTGCAAGAGTGTTTCGCCAAAGGCCTCTTGTTTAGCTAGTAAAGCCTTGGTATTGAATGAGAATGTTGGAACCTTGAAATGAGCCTTAATTACATGTATTTATACTTCAAATTCTTGGGTATAGCCCCTCTAGGGATCTAGGATCTAGGCATTTAATGATCCGCAGGGTGCATTAAAAAATGGAGCCGACTTTGGCTGTTGGATGAAGTGTTCCAGTGGATCTGTTGATCGAATCCCTGGCCTTGGGTCGTTCACCGGAGGTCACTTGCGCTGTACCCGAGGTCGCTAAGGTGGTATTCGAGGTCGCCAACTCGAACTTCAAGGTCGCTCCTTCCTTATTCGGATATTCTGTTTTAGCAGCTCTTGGATGGCTTGAGAGCAGGCTCCCCCATAGGGAAAGTCTTCTTTGTCAAAGCTTACATCCCGGGGTTAGACATGCAAGTGCCTCCATTGGGGAATCGCGCCTTCCAGAGGTCGCATCCCCGGGATCTTGCTAGTTCGCGACCATGCGGCCCGCGACTGGCGAGATCCTCGGCATGGTCGGGTTGGTCTCCTGTCAGCGACCTACCAAGGTCGCCGATGATCCTGATTAGTAGTTCGCGCGACATAAAATAGGGAAATAAACCTAAGTGTTAGACTCCGCGTTCACCCTAATTATTCCATCACAACAATTGCCCCTAGGTCGCTCGTCGAAGCTTTTGAGCTCATGGGGACCTGGCACGCGACAAATGTCTTGGTCTTCGCTTTAGTTTCCCGCTTTTGTGAGGTTCGGAGCGACATTTTGCGTCTCGAGGCGGCCCTGCTGTGACGTTCGTGGTTACTTTTGCAGGCGTGATGATGGCGTGCGTACTACACGCGCCTGACTTCAAGAGTCACGACGCACGGGTGGCCTCGGTCCGCAAGCTTCACACGCCCTAATCCGCTTCTATATAAGTGAGGTCCTCCCCTCATTTCTCACTTTTCCAAATCATAATCTGCCCTTTTCTTCTGCTTCCACTCTCCGCCTCGCTCGATTGCTGCCGTCGCCGGAATTTGCACACAGGTAAGATACACTTCCGAGTCTCTCTTTCTATGGATTCCTCCCCTATTCTCCTTGGTTCGGCTCCCCGTGCTGGCGAGAAATCTTCTTCCCCACCACCGGAGTCGGGGCTCTCAAATGCGGCCGCCGGAGCTAGCAGGGGCCTCCCTATCTTCGACTTGTCCTCCAGCTCCGCCACCCTCGATGAGATGAGTACCGAAAGTTTAGACTCTGGTTCCCATCTTTCCAGTTTCCTTTGAGAGGACGATGCCGTGGACGGGGCCGATGACAAACGGTTCAAGGTCGTCGGGGAGTATGGCTCAAATTTCAATATTCTCACCGTCGACGAAGTGACCCAATTAGGTGCCCGGTTGGTTTTGGGTTAGGTCGGCCCCTCTGAGATCGGTTCATCATCCATCTTGGGAACCAGAGAGACCCCTCCGGTGTCGATGGTTCCTACGCCCCGAGCTGCGGCCTCCCCCTTTGAGATAACCTTCTAGGAATACAAGAAAAACTTCCCTTATCAACGCCCCTCGAACCGACCAGATGAGAGGAAATGGGTGAGAGAGGAGCTCGCTCGTTTCATAGCGGGCAAAGTTACCAGCTCGGTGCAGGAGACCGAGCTCAAATTCTTTTGGGAATGGTACGAGGTTCCCCAAGATGTCCACTTCTAGGTCCCAACTTTGGATGAAAGAGCCGACAAGCCTCCTGAAGGGTGTGTGGCCATCAACGAGGGGGCCATGGAGGTGGGTGTGCGATTTCCCCTTCACTCGAGGATTAGTGAACTTTTGAACAGATGGGACCTCGCTCTGACCCAAATCACACCCAACGGGTGGAGCACTCTGATCGGTTTATTGACTCTATTCTGGTCTGTCCAACCCGGCCACCTCCCGACCGCGGACGAGATTGCCTCATTGACCAACTTGGTGGGAGCCCATGCCGAGGAGAGTGGTTGGTATTATGTTCAAGCCCGCTCCGGCCATAAAATTGTTAAGGATGTCCCGGCCAAGGTCGAGGGATGGAAGTCGAGGTTCTGGTGGGTCTCCGAGGACTGGCGGAGCCCGGTGGACGAGCTGGATAGGGGGGGTCGGATTAACATCCGGACCGAGTTTGGCATCGCCCAAAGTAAGTCTGTACATTATTTTAGTTTCCTAAGTCACTGATTTGACTTCGTTTTCTTTTTGTAGCCAAGAATCAAGAGGAACCGCTCTTCTCCCTTTTCTCGGCCCGAGCTGTTGTGGTTTGTCGGAAGCGACTTGCGGATAGGTCGCTGAAGGTGCTGACTTTGAGCGAGGTTCGAAAGGCATCGAGCATACTGATCGGGCCCAATCACTTGTGTTCTTAACATCTACGAGGTAAGCGGACTCTCCTTCTCTCTTCAACCCGCTGCCCTTTTCCCTTGATCGTGATTTAGTTTCTTTCATTGTGACAGTTGTGCCTCGTTTCTCCCTTCCTTTTATTTCTACTCCGGAGGAAAACGAACTGATGGATAACCAGAATCCTGCCGCCCTGAGGAAAGAGAGGATGAAAATCCTCGCGGATGCCCGGGCAGCCTAGAAAGCTTGGGATAAGGAGGCTCGGGAATGTGCTCAGCGGGTAGTGACCATGGAGGTCGTGACCTCAACATCTGAGAGGCCCGAGTGGAGGCCGAGGGTCACCATGAGGGTGTCACACCCTCCTCCGGGAAGAGGGACAGATCCCGGGATTCGGGAAAGAAAGTGAAAGACTCGCTTAAAAGGCGAGAGCGCGACCTCCATCCTCGGAGGGCCGCTCAAAAAAGGGGCGCCACGACGCCTCCACTGGGAAGCCTCCCAAGGCCAAAAGTTCCCATTTTGGCCGCATCCCCGATAGTGACCACGAGAAGGACGATAAGTCCTATTTGGGGTGGTGCCGACCGATTGAGTAAGTGTCACCCCGACTTTCTGTTGTGTGCAATTTCATCATGCGCCGACTTGTCTAATTTTGTTTTATTCCTTATCCTTTCGCAGAGAAGGGTCTTCCCACCCTGTTCTCGTCTCCAACTTTCTTCACAGCCGATCTCCGGGCGCCCTCCACGAACTCCAGGATTATCTCCGCCGAGCCTATGAGATTCCGGCCAAGTCGTGGACCCTTGGCTTGAACCAATCGGTCAAGGACGCGGGGTCGGTGGGCAACATCCAGCTGGCCATGGTGTATGGTGGTCGGATGATGGCGGCCATGTCCAAGGTTGCCGAGGACTTCACCATGGTGGACGAGCGGGTCCAAAAAGCCGTCGAGGAGAAGAACCTCGCGGAGGCGGCCCGGAGGGAGGCCATGGATCAGAAGAACCTGGCCCTGGGACTGGTGGAGGCGGCCAAGATCCAAGTGGGGCATGCCGAGAAGAAGGTCGCGGAGCTGGAGACCTCGGTGGCGGGGATGGACGTTGAGCTGAAAGCTAGCCGTTTGGAGGCCGGGATCTTGCGGGCCGACCTTGATCTCAAGTAGAATGCCCTCCAGGAAAAGGCCAAGACCCTCCGCCTCATGAGGGAGGAGCTTAAAGAAAAAGAGGCCGAGCTCGCAGCCCTGAAGGAAGAGAATGCCACCCTTGAGGGCTTGGGTAATTTTGCCTCGGTGGAGGCCATGGCGAGGTGCGTTCGCCTTGCTCGCTCTTCCCCGAGGCAGTGGCCCTCAAGGAGGCTATGGTGGCCGCGCAATCGACTTTCTTCGATCTCAACCCGCCAAAGCCCTTCTACTCCTTCCCGATTGCCTGCCTCGGTCTGGATGGGCTCGACTTGAGCCATTTTGAGGGCATCGAGGATTTTGACCTCTATGATCCGACCCCGGTCATTTTAACATCGGCCCCAGAGACAGTTACGGGCGGTGGTCCCTCCTCCGGTCACCCAATCGAGGTGGCGGCGAGAAGTTCTATGCCCGACCCCCAGCCTACGATGACCGGGGAAAGTCCAGCTCGTGTCCCTCAGCCCTCGACGGTAGATGGGGAGGATTCGACTCTCGACGCTTCAGTTCTGATCCCGATTTTTGGATGTCACTCTTATCACCGACCTTCGCAGGTCATTTTTGTTTTTTATTTTTGCCCCCGAAGGCCACCTCCTTGTATAGTTTGTTTTAATGCTTTAGTGGAATGCCCTCCGGGGTTTTAATCTCTATTTCCTTCGCTTTATTTCACTATTTTATATGCAATTTACTGAAATAGTTTATCTAATTTATGTCGCCTTAAAAAATTGCGACTCGGCGACTTCGATTGATCGCGACTTTGCACTTAGTTCGTTCAAACAAATTCATCTAAGTCATCTTAATGGATTGCGACTCGGTGACTTCGATTGATCGTGACTTTGCACTTAGTTCGTTGAAATGAATTCGTCTAAGTTGTCTTAATGGATTGCGACTTAACGACTTCGATTGATCGCGACTTTGCACTTTGTTTGCTCAAACGAATTCGTCTATGTCGTCTTAATGGATTGCGACTTAACGACTTCGGTTGACCGCGACTTTGCACTTTGTTCGCTCAAATGGATTCGTCTATGTCGTCTTAATGGATTGCAACTTAATGACTTCGGTTGATCGCGACTTTGCACTTTGTTCGCTCAAACGAATTCATCTATGTCGTCTTAATGGATTGTGATTTAACGACTTCGGTTGATCGCGACTTTGCACTTTGTTTGCTCAAACAAATTCGTCTATGTCGTCTTAATGGATTGTGACTTAACGACTTCAGTTGATCGCAACTTTGCACTTTGTTCTCTCAAACAAATTCATCTATGTTGTCTTAATGGATTGTGACTTAACGACTTCGGTTGATCGCGACTTTGCACTTTGTTCGCTCAAACGAATTCGTCTATGTCGTCTTAATGGATTACAACTTAACGACTTCGGTTGATCGCGACTTTGTACTTTGTTCGCTCAAATGAATTTGTCTATGTCGTCTTAATGGATTGAAACTTAACGACTTCGGTTGATCACGACTTTGCACTTTGTTCGCTCAAACGAATTCGTCTATGTCGTCTTAATGGATTACAACTTAATGACTTCGGTTGATCGCGACTTTGCACTTTGTTCGCTCAAACGAATTCGTCTATGTCGTCTTAGTGGATTGCGACTTAACAATTTCGACTAGCTTTGAGTTAAAATGGGTTTGCCGATTGTCGTCCTGAGAAGTTGCGACTTAGCGATTTCAATTAACTCTATTTTTGGGACATCTTGACCTCGCAAGAGGTCTATAGACCTGCCCCCTATTTTCTGTTTTGATGGAAGATAAAATGGGAAAATTGAAACTTTATATTTATGCAGTAATAACTACTACATTTATAACCCCGAGATAAGTTCCTATATTCTATGCTGATAGTTTTTCTTGGGCTAGTGCCCCCTTCTACTGATAATACTTCTTCAGAAAGGTCGCGTTCCATTGAATATTGGGCTGGAACGCTGTTGACATCCTCGAGCTCGTATGCCCCATTAGGCAATATCTTCGTGATCTTGAAAAGTCCCTCCCATGTCGGACTGAAAGGCCCTTGATTGACTCCTTGTATCTTTTTCAACACGAGGTCGCCTTTACGAAATTGACAAACTCGGACTTTTGAATTGTAATACTTCTCCGACCTCTGCTTATAGATCTCGTTACAGATGTTTGAGTTGATGCGCCTTTCCTCGAGGAGATCGAGGTTGACCTCTTGAGCCCGATCATTGGTTCCGTCGATGGCTCGAGATGTCCGGTATGTCGGGTAATGCACTTCTGTTGGGATAACCGCCTCCGATCCAAAGGCGAGAGAAAAAGGTGTTTCTCCCGTTGCGTTTTGGTAGGTGGTCATATATGACCAGAGTATCTTGGGAAGCTTGTTTGCCCAGATTCCTTTGGCTCCTTCTATCCTTGTCTTGAGTGTCCTCTTGATAATCTTGTTGACCGCCTCAACCTGACCGTTTGACTGTGGGTGATACGAGGTGGAAAAAAGCTTGGTGATTCTCCATTTTTTGAAAAATGCCCCGATCTCTTCTCCGTCGAACTGTTGTCCATTGTCCAACATGATCACTTGAGGTAGGTCGAATCAACATATGATGCTTTTCCAGATGAATCGGATGATCGCCGATTGGTCTGTACTTCCGAGGGCCTCCGCTTTTACCCACTTGGTGAAATAATCGACCGCGACCACCACAAATTTGACCATCCCAGGTGTAGTGGGTAGTGGTCCGATTAGATCGATGCCCCACTTAGCAAAAGGCCAAGGACTATAGATCGAGGCAAGCTCCTCAAGTGCGACCTTAATCTTGGGAGCGAAGACTTGACATTGCTTGCAAGCCTTGGCAAAGTCGAGCGCGTCCTGTCTTAGTGTTATCCAGAAATAGCCTTGTCGTAGAGCCTTGTGGGCAAGAGAGTGTCCCCTAGCGTGATTACCACATGCCCCTTCGTGCATTTCTTTCAAAATCTCTTTTCCGACCTCAGGGGTCACACATATTAGTAAAGGGAGGGCAAAACCTTGCTTGTATAGTTGGTCGTTGATGATCGTATATTGGCCTGCCCTTAATTGGAGCCGACGTGCCTCGACTTTGTCAGCAGGGAGTTCACCCTCTTTGATATACTTGATGATCGGGCTCATCCAGGTAACTTCCTCGGTTGTTAGGTGTATGACCAAGGTCGGGCTTCCTGAGGGGATAACGAGCTTGATGAACATTATATCGGACATGTCGGTTGCCCCTTCGGATGTTACCAACCGAGCCAGGGCATCTGCTTGGGTGTTCTTCTTTCTGGGGATTTAGGATATCTCGACCTGTTCAAACTTCTCGATTAGATTCTGGGCTATCTTGTGGTAAGCGATCATCTGCTCGCTCCTCGCTTCGTATTCGCCCATCATTTGGAAAGCTACCAGTTGAGAATCGCAAAAATCTTAACACATTGAACTCCCATAGCCATCGCCATTTCCAGATCATTGATCAAGGCCTCATATTCGGCTTCGTTGTTTGTTGCTTGGAAATCGAAATGGATTTCTGTTGTGAAAGACCTTCCTTCCGGCCGATTAACATTTTACGCCTTACTGACTAAGGCTCCTTTGGTTGAAGACCCGTCGACATATAGTTCCCATGGTTGCCCCACTGCCTTCTCTTGCTCGGCTGGGAAAGTTAATTCCACGAGAAAATCCGCCAAAGGTTGTGCCTTTATTGCCGTTCGGGGTGCATACATTATGCCAAACTGCCCGATCTCTACCGACCACTTGAGGCATCTTTCGCCATATCTGGTCGATAGAGTATTCACCGTAATGGTAGTGAGGTCAGGACCTCGACATGGTGGTCGAAGAAGTAAGGTCGGAGCTTTCGGACGCTCATTACGAGTGCATAGGCGAATTTTTCCAGAGGGGGGTACCTTAGCTCGCGTCGCTCAAGATCTGGCTTACGAAATAGATCGGCAGGTGATCCTGCCCCTCGGCCCGGACCAATACTGCACTCAAAGCGGTTTTAGAGGCCGCCAAGTAAAAATAAAGCTTCTCTCCCGGGATAGGCTTTGCGAGTATTTGTGTGTTAGAGATAATCCTTCATGTTTTTGAATGCGAGCTGACTTTGAGCCGTCCATTTAAATTTTCCCTTTCTGATCGTATTGAAAAAGGGCTTGCACTTGTCGCCCATTCGCGAGATAAACCGATTCAGGGCGGCCAACCGTCCCGTCAACCTCTGGACTTCTTTAATGTTCTGTGGTGCCCTCATGTGGAGCACGACCTTAATCTTGGTTGGGTTGGCCTCGATCCTGCGTTGGCTCACCATATGCCCCAAGAACTTTCCGAATTCCACCCCAAAATTACACTTCCTGGGGTTTATCTTCATCTTGTACTGCCTTAGAATGTCGAATGCTTGGGCGAGGTGTCCCAGGTTATCCTCTTTTTTCTCGCTCTTGACTACTAGGTCGTCGATGTAGACCTCCATGGTTTTGCCGATCTGATCTGCGAACATGCGGTTAACCAACCTTTGATACGTTGCCCGATGTTTTTTAGATCGAAAGGCATACGCCTCCAGCAATAGATGTTCTTTTATGTCAGAAAAGAAGTGTGTTGTTGGTCGCTTGGATGCATCGCTATTTGATGGTAGCCTGCGAATGCGTCCATAAAGGACATCACCTCGTGGCCTGCTGTGTTGTCGATTAGGTGATCAATGTGCGGCATCTAGAAGTGATCTTTGGGACATGCCTCGTTTAAGTCCGTGAAGTCAATACATAACCTCCACGAGTTGTTTGCTTTCTTTACCAAAAACTGCGTTTGCCACCCATTGGGGTTTATCGGCTTGCTCGATAAGCTGGTTATCCAAGAGTTTTTTGACCTCCTCGGCCAGAGCCGCATACTTCTCGAGGCCAAACTTTCTTCTCTTCTGCGAGAATGGTTTTCTGGAGGGGTCAATATTGAGTCGATGACAAGCGATCTCGGGATCTATCCCGACCATATCTCGATGGGACCAAGCAAAAACATCCACATTGACCTTCAAGAATCCAATCACTCGGCATCACATTTTGGGGCTCAAAGATGTTCTGATGATCACCTCCATCTCGGGTTGGGTTTTGCTGATGGGGACCCTCTCGAGTTCTTTGACTGGTGTAGCTCGTTGCTCCCCCGACCATCATGGGTCAGCGTGCCCCTCAATGTCGGTGGCCTTGAGCCTCTTGTTGGGCTCCGTTTCTAGCATCATCATTTGATTGCCGAAGTGGCTTTGTGACATCACCAATATTGTCCCCGCCCCGAGGTTCGCCATGGTCGTGTTTGTCTCGGTGTTGACCTGTAACAGACATCCTCTCGACATTGCTTGATTTCCCTTGATCGTGCCAACAACCCCTCCCGGGGTAGGGAATTTGATGCAGTAGTAATGGGCCGAGGTCCCAGTTCCGAATTCATGCTTGAACGGTCTCCCCAGAAACCCATTATACGTGGAAGGGAGGTCAACGATGAGGAAATCGAGCTGTCTGGTTGCCCTTACCTCTGGATCACGATCTGAAACTAGTTCAACTGCCAAGCGGATTGCCCCATAAGGCTTTACCGATGAATCCCCAAAGCCTTTGATAGTGAGGTCGAAAGGTTCGACATAGTCGGAGAAATATTCTATTTGGTCAAGGGCCCCTTTGAATAAAATGTTGCAGAAAGAGCCATTATCAATTAATAAGCGATGGACCATTACCCCCATGATTTTGGTCGAGATTACGATAGGATCGTTGTTTGGGTATTGCACCCCGTGCTTGTCTTCGTCTGAGAAAGCGAGTGAGCTGGTTTTCTCAGTCGCGTGGTTGACCTGGAAAAAGGTCTGGTGGACGTGTCTTAGAGCCCGTATCTCAGCTTTTCATCTTCATCTTGACATAACCATCGATGGGAGGATCCCACCGATGCTACCTCCCAGAGGAGAGATCACCTGCACTGCCCTTCCCGTGGAATTTTCGGGGAAAGGTGGAAGAGGTCGCTGGCCGGCAGGCCCTGGATTAGCCTGGGGGCGTTGTGGGGGTTGTTGATTGTTCTGACGCTTCTTCACGTATTCATCTAGTTTTGTGTCCTCATAGAGCTTCCACAGTTGCCGGAGAAGGTCGCGGCATTTGCTGGTATTGTGCCGATGCTTTCATGGTAGTGGCAATACTTGTTGGGATTCATCTTCCCATTTTCCTTCGTGATTTTTCGGGGCTAATCCAGGAGTTGCTTGTCTTTGATTTTATCGTAGACCTCGTTCAGGGTGGTAGTCAGCACTCCCAACAACTTGACCTCGATTTCGTTGTTAAAGGGCTTGAAGTTGTTAGCCTTGCATTCCCCCTTTCTTATGCAAACTTGGCGCCACGACCTCGGGCTTCTTTACCTCGTCCTTCGGGACCTGCTCTCCCAAACGCATGACCATCATTTCAGCCCGGCTAATGTGGTTCCCCGCTTTGAATCGGAACTCTGCGTATGAGCTCGAATATTCCTTGTACATAAGTTTCCATAGTTTCGTGTTGAACCGCAATCCTCAGACATCGCCCATTACCTTTACTTCATCTCATATGGGTTCGCCTCCCAAAAGGAAATTGTCAACCCTTTCGATGTAATCCCTGTCCGACTCAGTCGGTCCCTGTTGGATGGTCGCAAACAGTTGCTTCGTCGGCTGCCTTGGGGCCAGGGTGATGAAGTAGTTTAGGAAAAGACCAGCGAGCTGATGGAAAGACTCGATGGAATTAGGCGTTAGGGACTTGAACCACCTATAGGCTTGGTCGCCTAATGTAAGTGGAAAAAGCCGGCATTGAGTCGCATCAGTTGCTCCCATCGAGGCCATGTGGTCTGAGAATTTTCCCAAGTGGATTGTAGGGTTAGAATCTCCGTTATACTGGTTGATCGAGGTTGTGTTGATTTTGACCTGTGCGGCGGCATTGATAATAGCGGGAACTAGGGGCGAGATCGGGATGAGGGTCGATGTCGACGATCCCCCCTGCAGGTCCAATCGGTCTTATAGCTTTTTCAAAGTATCCTTGATGGCCGCGAGCTGTTCGTCCCCGGGATTGGGGGGTCGGAGAGCTCCTTGCGGGCCTAATCGGGTATGTATCGATGCTTAGGGCCGCTCATCTTCTCTAGCTTAGAAGTCTTTCTCGACCTCAAAAGAGGTCTCTAAGTTTCATCTGACCGTGAAAGAGTTGGCCTGGATTCTATTGGCGACCTCGAGGTCTCCGTGGTGCATGACTGCCCAATCGTTCAAAGACAGACTCTGATTGCTGGGGAGGTTGGAAACTATCTCGGCGGGGGGAGGGGGTTTCCTCCTGGCGATTCGAGCATGGCTTGCCCCGCCGGATTCCCTTGCCGTGTGGCTCATCTTTGCTGGTCGGTTTCTGGACTGGGGCCCTCCGTCCATCTTTCTTTTCCCCCTGAAGCCAGAGGGACGATGGGATTCAGCTTGTCGGTGTGGGCCACTGTGCTCTCTAGCGAGGTCGCAATGACATTGCCAGAGGATTCTCATTGCCTCCCGGAGGTCCTCCGAAGTTTTGATGTCATCCAGGTTCTTGAGGGGGCCCTCATTGTTGGAGGTTGCCTCCTGCCGGCGAGGATTGTCTCCCAGCGGATACCATACCGGAAACCCCGGTTTGGGATGGAGTTAGGGAGACTTGGGAGGGGTCTTTTGAGATACGAAGATTCGAAAGGGTAAACCAATAGAAAATCTAGAAAAATTCTAGTGATAGGACCCTTCTTCTAGCGCCAATTGTTGATACCAAAAATATGATGAAAGGATTAAAACATTTATGTGGCTTTGATTGGCATCAAACTAGTTTGTGATTTTAAGGTAGTTGGGAATTAATGAAGAACAAAGAGAATGTTCCTCATTAATATCATGAACATGTAATTTTCTGCTTTGTTTTTAAAGGTATGAAAGCAATAAATTGCAAGAGTGTTTGGGCCAAAGACCTCTTGTTTGGCTAGTAAAGCCTTGGTATTGAATGAGAATGTTGGAACCCTTAAATGAGCCTTAATTACATGTATTTATACTACCAATTCTTGGGTATAACCCCTCTAGGGATCTAGGATCTAGGCATTTAATGATCCGCAGGGTGCATTAAATGGAGCCGACTTTGGCTGTTGGATGAAGTGTTCCAGTGGATCTATTGATTGAATCCCTGGCCTTGGGTCGCTCACCAGAGGTCACTGGTGCTGTACCCGAGGTCGCTAAGGTGGTATTCGAGGTCGCCGACTCGAACTTTGAGGTCGCTCATTTGACCCTTCCTTATTCGGATATCCTGTTTTAGCAGCTCTTGGATGGCTTGAGAGAAGGCTCTCCCATAGGGAAAGTCTTCTTTGTCATAGCTTACATCCCGAGGTTAGACATGCAAAGGCCGCCATTGGGGAATCGCGCCTTCCAGAGGTCGCATCCCCAGGATCTCGCTTGTTCGCGACCATGCGGCCCGCTACTGGCGAGATCCTACCTTACCTTGGCATGGTCGGGTTGGTCTCCTGTCAGTGACCTACCGAGGTCGCCGACGATCCTGATTAGTAGTTTGCGCGACATAAAATAGGGAAATAAACCTAAGTGTTAGACTCCGCGTTCACCCTAATTATTCCATCACAGCAGGATTGCCTCTTTGTAAGTCCATGGGTCTGATTCATTTTCGCCAGGGATCAAGTCTGACAACTCTCCTATCCCCATGAATCTCTCTGGCTGTCTGACAACCCTCCCACTGCGATGAGGTTCCGGTTGTGTAAGTATGTCATTCGGTATATCGACTTGTACTGTTGGCATTGAGGTAAGCCCATTTAGCTCATTCAAGGTAATCTCACTTCTGGGCTTCTTGTCGTTCATATAGTCTTCTTCCAAAAATCTAAAGTGTGTACTGATTACCACCTTTTGATCTTTGGGACCATAGAACATGCACCCTTTCATTCCCTCGGGGTACCCTATAAATAACCATAATTCTGATCTTGGATCCAATTTACCGATTTCCTTTTCCAACACGTATGCGGGACACCCCCAGATTCTCATGTGTCCTAAACTGGGCTTGTGCCCGGTCCACAATTCTTTAGGGGTTTTGAGAACCGATTTGGATGGCACCAAGTTTAGAATGTAAGCCGCTGTTTCCAAGGCGTGACCCCAAAACAATTTGGGTAGATCCACATAACTCATCATTTACCTGACCATTTCTAAAAGAGTCTTGTTTCTTCATTCCGTAACCCCATTTTGTTGAGGAGTTCCGGGTGCAGTTAACTGGGATACAATCCTTTCATTTGATAAGTAGTTCAAAAAATCATCGCTGAGGTATTCGCCTCCACGATCAGATCGTAGAGACTTGATACGTTTTTCTATATGATTCTCTGCTTGAGCCTTAAATTCTTTGAATTTATCAAAGGTCTCAGATTTATGCTTCATAAGGTAAATGTACCCATATCTTGAGTAATCATTGATAAAAGTAACTAAATACTCATAGCCTCCTCTTGCTTTGATTGACATTGGACCACATACATCGGTGTGAACGATTTCTAAATGCCCTCTTGGTCATTTTACCCTCCAAACACGATTCGCAGGTTGGAAATGGTTCAACCTGGAGAGACTCCAATGAACCATCTTGGACCAACCCTTGGATCCTCTTTTGATTAATATGACCTAGTCTTAGATGCCATAGAAGTATTTTTTTCACGTCTGATGAACGTTTTCTTTTATCCGAAATAGTCGATGTGTTATAGGATGCATTTCGTGAGTGGTGTGCACAGTTAATCGTGTAGAGATTATTCGACAACGTTCCATGACAGATAAACTCATTATTTAGAGTAATGGTAACAACTTTATTAAAAGTAACCGAATATCCGTCAAGAAAAAGTTTAGAAACTGAAATCAAATTCTTTCTAAAATTAGGAACGTAAAGAACATCTCTCAAAATGAAAAGTTTATCTTCAAAAGACAACTGCACTTCTCCCACTGCTTCAGCTGCTACTCTCGTAGCATCACCTAGTGTGATGAGGATCTCACTCCCACTAAGTTGTCGGGTCCGCTTGAACCCCTGTAAAGTGAAACAAACATGATCAGTGAATCCCGTATCCACTACCAACGAATGGGAAGCATACGCCGCTAAACAAGTTTCAACAACTAGTGCATGAGAGTTACCTTTCTTTCCATTCCTCATGGGTTTGGAACAGGCCGACCTCCAATGTATTAGTGTTAGTGTCCTAGAGACAATCTATTATAAGGACATAATACTCGATGATATTCAGTTTGATTTAATATTATAGTTCACTTAATATTAATGTATGGCAATACACTTGTTTGAATATTATGTTTGATTGTTTGCATTTATTCATGCAAGTGTTCCCATGAGTCATTGCTGTCATTGAGGTTGTGAGAACTCAGATGACTTAAGCGTGATTCTCAAAATAGCCCCGATCAAGGATCATCAAGAATGGGATATTGATGATGCAAAGGAGATTGGTGTGCGATTTGCATCATACTCTTAGAGAGTGTAGTAAGATCCCACTTATTACGAGATACTAGGAATCTCATGATGGATGCACAAATACCTTAGAGAGTATTGGTATACCCATCCGAGAAACCGTTTGATGTAGTTCCACTATATGTGTCTACGGGTGTCTCGGTTAGTAGGAGCGATGTGATACTCCTTTGACTTGATGTCAATACGCACGACATGTGTGGGATGATGAACTTTGACCATGACCGACACTTGCACCCTTCCATGGGTAGATATGGCTTGGATTGAGTTCATCACGAAGTGCATGTGCGTGGTAGTTGAGCCAATAATAGGATTCATTCCTCAGAGTGGATTTAGAGAGAATACCCATCTTCTTGTCATAATTGGATCTAAGTCATCGGCCGATGCACGTCAACTTAGAATTTGTGGCTAAGTGTGACATACATGATCAATTAGTGATTAGAGATAAATTTATTAAGTTATTTGAATAGACACTTCATCATGTTCAAGACTTAATCGAGTATTCGTGAATGAAAGGAGGAAATCGTAATAGCCCATGTTTCAGTTACAGGTAGTTGCACATTTCCTCGCAACATACCTCATATATTGAGAATGTCTGATTTATTATCTAGGGTTCAATTAAGATCGTTAGTTTGACTAATCGCTCGATATATGAGGGCCTATGGGTTACACAACAAGTAATGGTTGTTTACTAATTATAGTTGGTTGATTAAATGTTAAATTAGATTTAATGTTTAATTTATGGAGAAGTAATTAATAATAGATTAATTTGGAATTAATTATTATTAATGTTTAATTAAATTGGATTTAATTAAATAAGAATTTCCAATAATAATATTTGGAATATTATTGTAGGATTTAATATATATGGAAACAAATCGTAGAGATTTGTCATATATGGAATTTAAATCCGTAGAGATTTATATGTGGGAAATAAATCTAAGAGATTTATTTAAATAATGATTAGGGATTTTATTTCCTAATTAGGTTAGCTTGAGACTTAAAGCACTATTCGTTGTTGGTGAATTTAATTTCCGATGCGCATGTATTACGTGTTTACGTGCCTCTAAATTCCAACAGTGGTATCAGAGCTTCATGCTCTTGATTAATTGTATGATTGTGATTTATAAAATTAAAAGTTTTTTTAAAATCACGGCACGGTCGTTTTGAACGCCCCCACCAATTTTTTGTTTGGGTGTGTTAGACACACCGATTGATTATGAGGATTTAGCGTGTTATTTATTTGTTGACTTGCTTGGTTAGATTATTTTATACGCCCACTTTCTGTTTCTTTGCGCTGGGCTCGTGTTCCATCATCACCAAAATTAGGGTTTAGCCCCTTTTATTGCAGAATGAGCTCCGCCGCCCAGTGGCGGAGACCGCGGTGCGTCACTTGAGGCGGTGGCTCACGTCGTGCCTCGCGATGGCTGCAAGTCATCGCAGTGCATACATGTTAGCGGCGCTCTCGGTTTGACGCGATGACGTTTCGTCCTTCTCGATCGGTCGAACGCGGTGGCGATGCGCTCTCACGTTGATCGATCGGTGGCATTTCGTTGTTCTGGTTCAAAAGGACTTGTTTCGCGTTCAATTTGTTCTTTGATAGCTTTATTCGGGTCGATTTCATCGCACGCGGCGGCGATTTTGCCTACGCCGGTGAAATTGAGGTCGAATCGGGTTTATCGATGCTTGTCAATGAATTACTTTACGCGTTATGAGCAACGATGACAGTGGGTCGCCCGCACGTTCCTAGCGGCATCGACGACTCACCCACGAGCTTGCGGCAGCGGCAACTGCTCACATGATAACACCTCTCACGGCGGCGAATATTTTGGGTTCGTCTGATTTGAGGCGTGTCTTTTGTCTTTACCTGATTTTTTGATTTTTTGATTTTGCTTCATTGTTGCCCCTGCGCTATACCATCTATTTTTCAAAAACTATTCAGTGTTGGTTCAATAAATGTTGAATAGTTGATGATGAATGACGATTTAGGTTTTTGGATTTTGGAAATTGGATTGTTCAAAATCTCAGATTGGATCTGATTCGGATGGGTGATGATGTGGGAGGGCTTTTTTGCAAATTTGATTTGAGACAGGCCCTCCCGTGCAATTTTAGAAATTGCACCTGAGCCCCCCAAACAACAAACAATTAAAATCTGATTTTTATTAATAAAATGTTTAATATTAAAATTGGATTAAAGGTTGGACCTTAATTAAATTAATTGGATTAATTATTAAAGTTTAATAATTTTAAAATTAAATTTGAAAATTGGATTTTAAAATTTATTTTAAAAGAATTATTAAATCTCACTAAAACGTATTAGTTGGACTAAGGACTTAATTAATTGGATTAATTAAAGGTCAAAATATTATTAATGAATTTAATTATTAAAACTTTTTTTTAAATTTGATTTTAAAATTATGGTTTAAATGATTAAACGGGTTTTAATTCCCACTTGGTTAACGTGTTTTATATTCTGTTAACGCCTTTTACATCCACATTATAATTATTTGGGTAGGCGGCGCCCAATACTTGTCGGACCGTATTAATTATTTGGGTAGACGGCGCCCATGTAAGTGTTAGTCCGTCTGAAATCATGTTTGGGTAGGTGGCGCCCAATAATTGCTCAAATGTGATGTAGATTAACATGTTGGATCTCGATTAAGCAATTAATACCCCGCCTTTAAAATGTTCCTCACTAAAATATGATTTTCTTTAAATTGAACGATGCTTCTCATCAAAGTTAAAAGTAAACCGGAGATTTCCTTCCAATGAGTATTTAAGGCCCAAGTTTTTTGCTCGGATCTACATCTAACGAAACTTTTATAGGGAGACGTAGTGTCGCCGCTTGATAGTTGTAAATCAACTTGACTTTGTTTCACCAGCCCAAGCAGGGAAACGAACGTCAAGGGCATCCGATTGAACTAGGTTCAATCAACTAGGAATTGCAGTTTTGCAATTGGTTTGGAGACCTTTCAATTATGCCATTGTAGTAATCAGCCCAAGCAGATATTGTAATAGTAGGAATGTGGATCCCAGTCCATTACAATTTATATCAAATATAAATTCATACTCTTCCGATGAGGTCGTTGAGTATGTGAAAATAATGGAGACAAAATAAACACAAAAGAAGGTCCATGTTTATTTTGATTGTTGAATATTGATCATAGAAATTATGTGTTTAATTCCCATTTTATTTTATTTCTCTTGGTTAGTTGAAATGTATAACTGTTATTGAGATGTGTTTTGGAAATAAACAAATTGGCTAGGCCAAAATTTTCTGGACTGGCACCGAAACATGTGTTTGGTGCTAACGCAAGAAAAGATTGAGTACGTGTTGGACACACCTATCCCGGTTACCCTTAAAGCTGGTACTCTGAGGCAGCCACGTTTGACGTAGCACCTCAGAAGAAGCATCAAGAGGATGCTTCCCAAGCTCAGTGTGTGATGTTGCTCGGCATGACTCCCGATATTCATAGGCAACATGAGAAAAATGGGTCCCTTCGAAATGCTCAAGCATTTGAAGGATCTCTTTGATTCTGGATCTCGTTTTAAGTTTTATGAAGTGGTGAGAGATCTGTTGAAGATGTCGGTTAGCTGAAGAAGGGAAGTTGAGAAACTTGGTAATTTAGGCATTGAGCTAAAGACCAATGTTTTCATTTATGCTATCCTCCTGTCGCTCCCGGATTCATATTTTAGCTTCATTGTGAACTACAATATGAATAAGATGGATGCGACCATGCCTGAACTTCACAACGTGGCCAAGACTTTTGAGTTCACTATCACTAAGGTGGTGTTCAAAAGAAGGAGCGGGTAAAAATAAGGATGTGTGCCTCTACTGTAAGTAGAAGAGGGCATCAGAAGAAGGACTGTAAGGTTTTGGTTGCTGAAAAGAAGACACTAGGTGCTTCTAGAACTAGAACATGTATGTTTGTTATTAAGATAAACATGTCCACTGATAGCGCTAACTGCTTGGTATAGGATACCGAATATGACTCTCACATTTGCACTAATGTGAAAGGGTGGGTTAGGGCGGGTGAAGTCGTCTTACACGTGGAAACGGAGCAAGAATTGCTACTGAACGTGTGGGAACTTATCTGTTAGACTTACCCTTTGGTTTTAAATTAGAACTTAATGATTGTCATCTAGTTCTTTCTATTACTTGCAACATATATTTGTTGCATTGTGGATATGATGTTCTTAATATACAAAGTAAACGACTCAAACTTAGTAATCATGAAAACCCGACTTACTTATGGCATTGTAGAACTTGATCATGTAAACGAGAAAAGAATTGCAATGTTAAGAAAGTTAGACTACTTAACCCCATTCGACTGTGAGTCTTATGGAGATTGTGAATCTTATCTCATGGGCAAGATGATCAACATACCCTTTTCTGGGAAAGGGGTGCATGCCAAAGAAGTTCTAGAGTTGATCTACAACGATGATTGTGGACCATTGTCCACTCTAGCTAGGGGTCACTTCGGCTACTTCATCACTTTTACTGATGATTTCTCTAGATACGAATACGTGTATCTTATGAAACACAAATTAGAATCTTTTGAGAAATTCAAAGAGTACAAAGCTGAAATAGAGAAGAAACTTGGTAAGAGTATCAAGACTTTTCGATCGGATCAAAGAGGTGAATACCTTAGCCATGAATTCACTGATTACTTGAAGTTACATGGAATCCAGTCACAATGGACTACTCCCGGAACACCTCAGATGAACGGTGTGTCCGAGAGAAGAAACCAAACTCTGTTAGACATGGTGAGGTCCATGATGAGCTTTTCCTGTCTTCCAACATTCTTATGGGATACGCGTTACAAACCTCAATTTACATTCTGAATAAGATTCCATCTAAATCGGTTGAGCATACACCATATGAACCATGGTGTGGCAAGAAGCCAACTTTTAAACATATCTAACATGGAGTTGCCCCGTGATTGTGAAAAGGATGTTTATCGACAAGTTGGAATCCAAAGGTGAAAAGGGTTACTTTGTGGGATATCCTAAAGGAACTAAAGGATATTACTTCTATCTACCTGAGAAATAATCAGTGATTGTTTCTAGGCAGACCAAGTTTCTCAAAGAAAACTATGGCTTTAAGGAACAAGGTCGTAAGCTGATAGAACTTGAAGAAATTCAAGAACCACAAATTAACAAAGAGACAAATATATTTTCAAAGCAACATGACAAGGAATCAGTGGGAGCATTCAACAACTTTCACAGTGGGAGTCTTTCACTAAGTGATAGTCTTTCAGCCAGTGGGAGTGTAATTGGAGTAGACTTGCCAGTGCAAGAACTTCCAAGTGGGCTGAATAAGAACAACATAGTTCAAACTCCCGCCCAAGAGGCATCTGAAAGTGTAGCTCGTGAGGACTCTCCGGACATTGATGAAATCGATGCACCACAAAATTTTCACGATCAGAATGTACAGCCTGCACAACCATAGCTCCGTAAGTCAATTAGGAATTGTAATCCGCCCATTAGATACGGTTACCTCTTGGAGGAGCTCATTAATGTGGACATACTGGATAAGGACGATCCTAATACTTATTCTGAAGCAATATCAGATATTGATTCAGGGAAGTGGCATGAAGCTATGAAATCCGAAATGGACTCGATGTACACCAATCAAGTTTGGGACTTGGTTGAGTTGCCTAAAGGGGTTACCCCATTTTCAAATGGCAAAGTACAAACCTACAAAGCTAGGTTGGTGGCGAAGGGCTATAGTTAACGCGAAGTCATTGACTATGATGAGACCTTCTCACCAGTTACAAAGATCAAGTCCATTCGAATTTTACTTGCGATGGCAGCACACTATGATTATGAGATATGACATATAGATGTCAAAACAACTTTCCTCAATGGAAACATTGATAAGGAAATGTTTATGACTCAACCGGAAGGTTCATATCTAAATTAAATTCTAATCTAGTACGCAAGCTAAAAAGATCCATCTATGGATTGAAGCAAACTTTTAGGAGTTGGAAAATCCGATTTGATGAAGCTATCAAGTCTTTTGACTTCATCAGAAATTATGAAGATCCTTGCGTTTATTGTAAACGCAATGGGAAGAATATTATTTTCATAATCGTGTATGTTAATTACATATTGATTTTGGGAAATAATATCCCGTTAATGCAGTCTGTTAAAGAATTGATTGTCAAAGACCTTCATGATGAAGGATCTTTGTGAAGCCTGCTACATCTTAGGGATCAAGATCCACAGGGATAGATCCAAGCGTTTTGCGATAGAGGACTCTAAGAGAGGGTCTCTACCTGTAAATCATGGAATAAAGCTGTCAAAGAAGGATTGTCCTTCTGTTGAAGCTGATATCAAGCACATGAAAGATGTCCCATTTGCATATGCAATTGGGTCAATCATGTACGCCATGACTTGCATTAGGCCTGATGTGGGCCTACGTTGTCACATCACAGGTAGATACCAACAGATTCCGAGTGACTCTCACGGGATTGCTGTCAATACCATTCTAAAGTATCTTGGATGACCTAAAGAATGTGTTTCTTGTCTACGATGGGCAGTCAGAACCAGTAGTGACTAGTTATGCTGACGCAAATTTCCAATCCGACTATGATGATTACAAATCACAGTCAGGTTACATGTCACTCTCGATGATAAGACGGTCAATTGGAATAGTTCCAAGCAAAACGACCACAGATCCAACAACCGAAGTTGAGTACATTGCTGTATCAGAAGCCTCAAGGAGGCTGTCTAGATTTTATAGTTCTTAAGAGAACTAGGGGTAGTTCCGAGTGCCAGTTGTCTAATAAAGTTGTATTGAGACAACGTTGGTGCGATTGTGCAAGCAAAGGAACCGAGATCAACAAACAGAAACAAGCATGTACCTAGACTTATCATTTGATCCGAGAGATCATAAGGATAGGAGAAATGGAATTAAAATGTATTCCCACATATTTAATTTGGAAGATCATTTCACCAAAACACTGAGTGTTCATGTACACACTAGACATTTGTTGGTCTAGGGGTTAGACATGTAAGTGATTGACTTTAGTCCAAGTGGGAGATTATTAGTGTTAGTGTCCTAGAGACAATCTATTGTAAGGACATAATACTTGATGATATTCAATTTGATTTAATATTATAGTTCACTTAATATTAATGTATGGCAATACTTGTATGAATATTATGTTTGATTGTTTGCATTTATTCATGCAAGTGTTCCCATGAGTCATTGCTGTCATTGAGGTTGTGAGAACTCAAATGACTTAAGCGTGATTCTCAAAATAGCTCCGATCAAGGATCATCAAGAATGGGATATTGATGATGCAATGGAGATTGGTGTGCGATCTGCATCATACTCTTAAAGAGTGTAGTAAGATCTCACTTACTACGAGATACTAGGTATCTCATGATGGATGCACAAATACCTTAGAGGGTATTGGTATGCCCATCCGAGAAACCATTTGATGTAGTTCCACTATATGTGTCTACGGGTGTCTCGGTTAGTGGGAGCGATGTAATACTCCTTTGACTTGAGGTCAATACGCACGACATGTGTGGGATGATGAACTTTGACCATGACCAACGCTTGCACCCTTCCATGGGTAGATATGGCTTGGATTGGGTTCATCACGAAGTGCATGTGCGTGGTAGTTGAGCCAAGAATAGGATTCATTCCTCAGAGTGGATTTAGAGAGAATACCCATCTTCTCGTCATAATTGGATCTAAGTCATTGGCCGATGCACGTCAACTTAGACTTTGTGGCTAAGTGTGACATACATGATCAATTAGTGATTAGAGATAAATTGATTAAGTTATTTGAATAGACACTTCACCATGTTCAAGACTTAATCGAGTATTCGTGAATGAAAGGAGGAAAGCGTAATAGCCCATGTTTCAGTTGCACGTAGTTGCACATTTCCTCGCAACGTACCTCATATATTGAGAATGTCTGATTTATTGTCTAGGGTTCAATTAAGACCGTTAGTTTGACTAATCGCTCAATATATAAGGGCCTATGGGTCACACAACAAGTAATGGTTGTTTACTAATTATAGCTGGTTGATTAAATGTTAAATTAGATTTAATGTTTAATTTATGGAGAAGTAATTAATAATAGATTAATTTGGAATTAATTATTATTAATGTTTAATTAAATTAGATTTAATTAAATAAGAATTCCCAATAATAATATTTGGAATATTATTGTAGGATTTAATATATATGGAAACAAATCGTAGAGATTTGTCATATATGGAATTTAAATCCGTGGAGATTTATATGTGAGTAATAAATCTAAGAGATTTATTTAAATAAAGATTAGGGATTTTATTTCCTAATTAGGTTAGCTTGAGACTTAAGCTAATCCTCTCCTATATATATGAGCTCTTGGGAATTCATAATACGTGAGTTCAAATTTTCTCCATAAAATCTCTAAGTTAGAATTTTCCTAGCAAATTCATCTCGGGGATTCAACGATGGCAGATCTGTGCAGATTAGTAAATGCTTGTTACGTAGATACCATAGTTGAGGAATCCGTTTTGGAATTGCTATAAGAATTCTGTTTACGTTTACTCGTATTTAATTATGCAATTAACTGTTCGTTGTTGGTGAACTTTAATTTCCACTGTGCATGTATTACGTGTTTACGTGCCTCTAAATTCCAACACAATGTCCTTTTTCACCGCAGTTAAAACACTTCCCTTTGGGGACCTTCTTGACATGCAAACATTTGACTGTTTCTATCTCACTTTTCTTGATGATGGGATTACATTGGTCTTGACAGTTTTTCTCCTCATCAATCTTGTCCACCATTGACCTAGATTTTGAGAGGAGACTTTTAGTCACCAATGCCTCATCCTCCTTTCCCAAATGCTTCTCTACTGTCTCCAAAACCTCTTGCAGAGTATCCATAGTGAATATGTGATCGCTCATCACAAAATTAAAGTAGAAATCGTCAAAAGATTTTGGAAGAGTTAGGAGGAGGACATCAATTTTAGACCCATCACAATACTTAGCGCCAAGATAATCAAGTTTGTCAAAATAGCGTTTGACTTTGAGAACATGATCCCTTAAGGGTGTTCCCTCTGTCATCTTTAGACTAACCATGTCACTGTTTCTTAATTGACTGATCATGCGGTTCTCTGTTGAAAACATTTCTTCAAGACTTTCCATGATTTCCGCAGCAGATTCAATTCCTTTATGAATGTATCTCAAATCATCAGACAAAGAAGTCAAGATTATACATTTCATAAGCTCGTTGGAACGCTCCCAGCCATCAATCTGAAGTCTCTCCGCACTTGTTGATCCTTTAGTTGGCTTGTCAGGCTTTGGTACGCCAAGAACCCAATAGTGTTTTTGTTGTGCAGTGAGGACAATTTTCATGTTTCGTTTCCAAATTTCATAGTTTTTATCAGAAAGTTGGTGTTCTTTGAGTGTATATAACAGTGGATTAAAAGGTTTCAACATGTTGAACTGAAATAAATAACGATTTGCATAAGCACAAAATTATCACACAATTCGATCACATGTATCATATTAAAATCTCAAAAAAAAATATGAACATGCATCAGCCAACATCTAAAAACAGTTTAAATAAGCCACGTGGGGTGGGTCATTATTTAAAAACATTTGTTGTAACTGGTTTTTATCTACTCAGTTAAACAATAATTATTATGAAATGCGTATGCTAAAGGCAATCGAATCAGGGAAAGAGACAAAGACGTTGGTGACCCGGTTCGTCTTTGGAATCAGACTACGTCCGAGGGCGTCCAAGCCAGGGAGAGGATGTATGTATATGCCTAGAAGTCTAAGTTGTTCGCCTTTTTACAGAGGTGGCCGTGGTGGCCAATTTATACTATGACTCCCACCCTTTGGGTGGGAATTTACATAAGGAATAATGCCTATGAAAGGGCTACAATATCGGGAACCATTAATCTCGCCTTGACAGGACAAAAATCGTCCATCTTCAGTGTGTGCCAATCGTGGAGCGGATGTGGAGGGTGGATTAGTGGCGTGTCGAGGGCTATCATTGACCACGTGAACTGTATAATTATGGCTGATGCAGGTCACTCCCGACTTGAGAATATAAAGCGGAAATCACATCGCGACTTCCCAAACTGCCGACTACCCGAGTTGCCGACCTTTGCGACTTGAAGGTTTGGTCTTGTGGGAATTACGTTGCCTGATCCCTTGGTCCCCTTACCCAGGTTGCTTCATGAAGTCTTTGTTGGATTGTTTATGATCCTTCGTGCCCAGGTGGGAGGTTAGGTTTATCCATGCTACAATAATTGCCCCTCAAGTTGAGGTCTCTTGTTCCGAGAAGGGACCTTGGCTTAACACCTGGACTAAATCGACTCGCGACCATCCGACCTGTAAAGTCTCCTATGAGCGGCTTACTATCCTCGGGCAGTTGAAAAGTCACCTCAATAATACGAATCATCGCATCAGACTTCCCTCGATCTCAGGGATTCGAAATGATATCGTGCCAGGATGATGACATAAAGTGCCGCCATTTCGTCTAATGAGATGCTGTAGTGGATTTCACGTGAGCCCCTTGCGTCTTTTTGTTGCTAGGGGGCCAAAGTTTTGGCTAATTTCATTTTGCCCCTCCTCTTCTTCGATAAATAGGCGGGGAATTAGGTTTTGAAAACCTTATTTCCTGCGACTGTCTTGCGAAAGAATTTCCTCAAGATATTATTCCTGGTTCTTTCTCCCTTCCACCGGAAACGCATTCTCGTGTCCCTGAAGCGGAATTAATCACAGGTAAGCACTTTGGTGCCCTTCTTCAATTTTATGGATTCTAGCGTTTTCAAATCCCTTTTTGCCTCTCAGCCCATGGTGGCTTCCTCCCCTTCTGAGGATGACATCCCTATTGCCACTCGTCGTCGCCCGATTTTCGGCTCCGCCGCCGGGCATGTGGGTGAAAGTTCATTAGCTAAGGTTATGGGCGACCACGGAAGAAGCGATGCCAATGATGAACCGGTGGATGACCAATTTATGGAAGAATTGGCCAAAATTACCCATCTTCGCCCGTTGGATGTTAATCTCCTTCATCCCGTCCCATAGGAATGGTCGTCAACGGCGGGTCCTTCTGCCTCGGTTCCGGATTATGGGGCTTATGAACGAGTCATCAATTATGATTTGTATTGTAACCGAGCTCCGTACAAGCAACTTGATCGGGCATACCGCAAGTCGGTCGACTCTCAATTAGCGGCATCCGATAATAGATACCGATCTATGCTCTCCGATTAGTATGTGCGGGGACTTCGTAGTATGTACAAGGTGCCCCGGGATGTGCATTTTTATGGGCCGACTCGGACGAAAGCGCCCGATCGACCTCCTCCGGAATGATTCTTTGTGAATGAGTCTTCCATGTCGATTCATTATTCGATTTCCATTACCGACCATTTCCCATCTGGCTGGCGGCTGGAATGTGAGCCCTCATGCAGATCACCCCCAATGGGTGGAGTTACATCATCTCCTACCATGGTCATTTTGGGGCGGGGCGGTGAAAAAACTGCCTAATCATAGGATAGGGAGAGATATCTCACGTGATGTCGCCCGCTGTTGGATTTTGCTTTCGGCCGGGAGGCTATCCGCATTGTCTTGCGGCTTCATAGAGGTAAATAGCTCGTGAATGGAATTTCGAATAAGGTTGACGCGTGACACCAGAAATGGTGGTTTGTAGGAGGAGCATGGGAGTCGGTGGCCCCCTCCAGCACCTTATCCACTAGAGTTCCTACGGATTATGCGATCCGTGTTGAGAATGGTACTTAGCTTTAATATTTTTGTGCTCGATTATCTTGATCTAATTCTTTTCTCATCTTGCGGTGTTTCATACGACCTTCTGAGCTATATTGGGACTTTCGAGGCGTTCAAGGAGGTTCGAGACACACCCCTAGCTAGCGAGATATTAATTTGCTAAACTCGAGCTCGACCGATCAATTAGTGATTTTGCAAAGGAGTGTATACTTACCCTCGCCACTTGAGGATTCCCTATAAGTCTCGGCCGATCTTTTCAAGTGTATTTCGCGATTATGGGCGCTAATTAAAGGTTCTGTTTTTTATGTTAGATATCCGGATATCCCAATCTACCACCGTCCCAATAATAATATTTGGCCCTCTACCTCGAGATGGCCTCGCGACCTCGTCGAAGAATAAAGATTCGGCTCCATGAGGCATCGACCGCACACGTGAGTTCAAATTTCTTCTCCGCCTCTGGGGGACATTCGATTCGGACTCCTCCCTGCTGGCCGACAAAGGCAAAAGAAAGGCCAAGAACCGCCACTATGTTTGGTGAGCGACCTCCCAAGAGGGCTTTTGGACCTGAACACGAACATTTGACCGATCCACGTCAAGTCTGGGAGTCTTTGGAAGGGTGGCTCTGACCGGACACCTTTGCCGACTTCTACCCGGGAGGGAGGTCGCCATCCCGTAGGACAATTCTGGATTGGTTGGGATGAGGAGAGGATGAGAGGTAGGCCATTTGCAACTCTTAATGAATTTACCTCAAAACCGGGACCAAACTTAATATATTTGTTCCTCCTTGTTTGCCGAGTCGGCCGCCGCCAAAGTTCTCACCGGAATCGCCGAGGATTTCTTTGCCTAGAAGAAACTCCCGAGATCCCCGATTCCCATCTTTGGAAGGCACGCCCGAGATCAGCCCATTTACTACTTGAGCGGACGATGAGGAACGTATAAAGACGAAATATTTTTTTAGGATGATCACTTTCCTGCGCAAAAACGCCAAAAAGTCACAGGAAACATGTATTCGGCTGTTGTCCACTCCTTAAATCTTGCCTCTACATGAAAAAAGGCTCGGTCTACAATAAAGTTAATCAAAAAGCTCGAGCTCTCCAAATGGGCGCCAATTTGATGAGAAGGCCCAGCGATGACCTCCGAGCAAGCAAAATCACCGATAAAGGGTTTGAAATTTGTTATGAGAGTCTTGGTCCTCTTAGAAAGTTGATTTTTCCCTTGGAGGTTTTAAGTAAGCACTTTGTGCTTGAAAAGAGGGCCTTGAGGCTCGAGGACACCGGGTGAAGGCCGAGAGACTACTCGGGGGAGGAGAAGGAGATGTGACACGGATGAAGTTAGTGATTCGATCACTAACGAGATGTTAAAGGATGTAGAGGTCGGGGAGAAGTTGGTCGCTAAAGACGAACACTTTAAGTAGGTCGAAGAGCAGAATGCTAAGGAATTTATGTATGGCGGTTCGCTTTGGGCGCTTATCCGAGCCGTTGACGGAAAAAACCCCGCCAACCTCTCGACATTATGACCGAGCCGATCGCTTACGTTCGACTTCCCCTGTCTCCGGCATTGTTCTGGAGATTAAAGATCCGGAAGATCTGGGCATTGATTTGTCCTTCTTCCCTAATCAGAGTTGGATCGTGCACCCCACTCCCGATCCAGATGAGACACGGTTGGGAGACTCCAAGGTGGTCCTCGAGACTCAGTCGGATGAGGCTGGGGCACAAAATGAGATCGTTGAGATGTTCGGCGCGGCTCCTCCCGAAGAGCAGGCCACAACTGGCCTCTATGGGAGGTGTTTACCAGCCCAAGATCCCGGAGGCGGGCTGCCCACACCCTCACCAACGTTATTCAACAATAATTAGGTGGGTTGCCTTTGAACATAATCAGTGGTGCTGCTGATGGGATTCTTGATTGTTCTTAAGAATGATGTCATCAAGAATCCCGATAAGAAAAAGGAGATTGAGAAGTTGTTGAACCCCATCTCCAACAATACTTTTGATCAGCATGCCTTAAAGCCGGAAGTCATCTGCCAGTCGTGGATATTGGGTTATAGTAAAACATCTGTCTTCAGTTATCTTGATGTATCTTGGTTTCCGCTTGATGTAATCTAGCCCTCGGGCTCTTATAATGTACCGACCTTCGGGCTTGTTGTCATTAATGAAATTTGCTTTTTTCTTTTCTTTATTGTGCCGACTTGATTTCCTTATGCGACTATAATCTATGCGTATGTTCATTCATCTTATTGGCATTGCGATTTTAGATTGAACCTCGCTTAGTCGTCTTATAAAGTTAGGGGAGGATCACACCGCTAGGGGTGGTGATCTCGCCGCAAATATGTCGAAAGTCGTTCCCGGGGGAGGTTGATGTTTCATCTATGCAACCTCCCAGGTTTCGCTTTCTGAGGAATTGTGAAAAAAGAAAATTTAACTCATTATTATTGACTAGCCTAAAAGTTTACAAGTACTAATCGGCCTCGACCCTCTTGATAGTATCTCTTGAGGATGAGATCGTTCCACGAATCTTGAGGCGAAAGTGCCATCGGGTTCTCGAGCTTGTATGCCCCGTTGGATAATACTCGAAGCGAACTTGTATGGTCCTTCCGGTTTGGTCGAAAGTTCCTTTGGTTACTCCGAGAGTCTTCTTGAGGACCGAGTCACCTTCTTTGAATTTTCAAGTCGCACTTTAGAGTTGTAGTATTTTTGGATTGTTGTTTGTAGATTTGCATTTAGGATACACCGCCTCTAATCGCTTCTCTTTGAGCAAGTCTAGATTTCTGGCCAAGGCCTCATCGTTGCAGTCGGTTGCGATCTGCGAGGTTCTGAGAGTTTGGAATTCGACCTCTGTGGGTATGACTGCTTCCGAGCCAAATGCTTTATCGAAAATGGGGTCTCCGTCCAATTTATGCAGGTCATTACAGTATGACCACAAAGACATCTGGTAACTCATTTGGCCCACTTCCTTTTCCTCCTCAATCTTGGTTTTGAGTGTACTTGATGAACTTGTTCCTGACTTGACTTATTTGTTTGGTGAGGGTGATAAGGGGTAGAGAAAAGCTTGGTGATTTTCCATTTTCTAAAGAAACTATCGATCTTATGACCATCGAACTGCTTCCCATTATCGGATATAATTGCTTGCGGTAGGCCGAATCTACAGATGATGTTTCGCCATATGAATTTGATGACGTGATCCTGATCTATGGTCGCCAAAGCCTCAGCCTCGACCCATTTTGTGAAGTAATCTACTGCGACTAGGGAGTACTTGACTGAACCCGGGGCTGTTGGTAATGACACGATGATATCTATCCCCCACTTCGCAAAAGACCAAGGACTGAGGATGCTGGTGAGTTCCTCAGGTGTGACCTTGATTGATGGTGCGTGTATTTGACATTTGTGGCATTTCCGTGGGAAAACCATGGCATCGGCCTTTAAAGTTGGCCAATAATACCCCTGTCTCGTCATCTTATGAGCGGCGGCGCTTTTTGGCGTGGTTTCCGTGATACCCCATCGTGAATATCTTGCGGGGATAGCCTGCCGCCTTAAATGAGGGTAACACATCGGGCGATTGGTATCTTTGAAGCCTCACTTATATAGTTCGTTACCAACCAATGTGTACCTTGCTGCCCTTAGTTGCAATTGCTTTGCCTGAATTCTATCGGTTGGTAATGCCCCAGTCGTCAAGTAGTCGATTATGGGGGTCATCCAGCTTAAACTCGGGGTGTCTAGGGTAGCGACTATTGTGTTAGCAGTGGAGGGGTGGGAGAGTTTTGTGATGGTGACATCCCTCATCTCTGCTGGTCCCTCCGAAGTCGCTAGTCATGCCAATGCATCGGCTCGGGAGTTCGCATCCCTTGGTACTAGCTTGATGTAGATTTGTTTAAATTTTAGGCAAAGTGCTTTGACGACCTCTTGGTAGGCCGACATCCACTCGTCTCGGGCCTCATACTCCCCTAATATCTGGCGTGCTACGAGCTGGGAGTTGGTGTGTACTTGAAGTTGCTTAATGCCCATTGCGGCGGACATTTCTAAACCGTTGATCAGCACTTCATATTCGGCCTCGTTGTTGGTGGCAGGGAAATCGAAAGTGATGGCATTCTGAAAAGAAATCCCATCTGGACTGATTAACACAATTCCTGCCCTTAATTTGTTGGCAGTTGCCGAGCCGTCTACGTACAACTCCCATGGTGGGCCGGTCGAACCGCTGGCCCTAGGAGGAGGGGTTAATTCAACGATGAAGTCGGCCAAGGCCTGAACTTTTATTGTAGGCCGCGGAGAGTATTTTACCCCATACTGTCCAACCTCGTTGGCCCACTTGAGGCATCGGCCCAATGTATCTGGTCGATGGAGCACGTTGCGAAGGGGTAAGGAAGTGAGGACCTCCACTTGATGATCGAAGAAGTAAGGTCTCAGTTTCCTCACACTCATAACTAGAGCATAGGCTAATTTCTCTAGAAGAGGGTATCACTGCTGTTCGGTTTCATTTAGCGTCTGATTGACAAAGTAAATGGGCAGATGGGTTTGACCCTCCGCCCATACAAACCTAGCGCTTCGAGGCGGTTTCGAGGTTGCCAAGTATAGAAAGCAGGTTTCTTGCGGGATTTGGTTTGACTAAAATCTCGACATCGGCGGATATGCTTTGATCCTATCAAGAGCATCCTGACTCTCAGATGTCCATTCGAACCTCGCCTTCTTTCTGATGGTGTCGAACATGGGCTTGCATTTATCCCCCATTCGGGAGATGAATCTGTTGAGGCGGCGAGCACCCTTCGATTTTTGAAGCGTCCTTTTTTTGGTTTTGGGGGCCCCATATCCAAAGATAACTGCACCTTGGTGGGTTTGCTTCAATCTTCTTTGGCGACCGGGTGCCCTAGGAACTTCTCGATTCCACTCGAAGTTGCACTTTTTTGGGTTGAGTTTCATATTGAACTTCATGAGTATCGAAAAGCTTGCGCCGGATGAGCCAAATGATATTCCTTTTTTAGACTCTTCACGACAATGTCGTCAACGTACACCTCCACCGACTTGCCTATTTGCTCAACAAACATATGATTGACCAACCTTTGATACGTTGCCCCGGAGTTCTTTAGACCAAAAGGCATTCTCTTCCAACAGTACATGTTTCTTTTCTGTTAAAAATGAAGTGTCTTGCTGTCGAACTCGTGCATAGCTATCTGATGGTACCCGACAAATGCGTCCATGAAAGACATCATCTCATGGCCCGCCGTATTGTCGATTAAGTGGTCGATATGCGGCATCTGGAAGAAATCCTTAGGGCATGCCTTGTTAATATCTGTGAAATCGATGCAAAGTCACCAAGTCCCGTTTGATTTCTTTACAAGGACTGCATTTGCGACCCACTGTGGTTGGTCGGCCTGCATGATCAGGTCATTGTCAAGCAACTTCTTCACCTCTTCAGCGAGGGCCGCATATTTTTCTGGACCAAACTTCCTTCTTTTCAAGCTACTGGTTTTCAGGCTGGGTCAATGTGTAACCGGTGACATGCGATCTCAGGATCGATCCCGACCATATCCTTGTGTGACCAAGCGAAAACATCTAGGTTATTCTTGAGGAAATCAACGAATTCAATTTTCAGGTCGTCGGGGATCTTGGATCCAATGATGATCTCTAGGTCTGGCTGGGCTGGGTCCACCTTGACCCATTCGAGTTCCTCCCCGGGTACCGCTCTGGGTCCCCCGAGTCGTGGATCATCTATCTCGGCCTCGAGTATAAAATCTTCGGGCTCGGGACCCATTCTCGGATCAAACTCATCATGTTTTCTCTTCTTACTTTTCTTTTCAGTATCTAGTATGTTATCATGCATTTTGTGATCCAGTGTCATTATGTGATGACTAAACGTGCGTGCTGAATTTTAATAAGGCGAAGAATAAAGCAAACAACCTCTTGCATCCACTTGGTCACCTTTAACGGTGCCAACCAGCCCACCCTTGGTGGGGAACTTTACACAAAAATAATAGGTGGAGGACGGAGCCTCGAATTCGTGCTCAAATGGCCTCCCGAGGAAGCTATTATAGGTGCTTGGGAGGTCGATTACAAGGAAATCTAGGAGCCTAGTGTTACTGACCTTCTCATCCAAGGTGGATACGAGCTCCAAAATGCGGATCCCTTCACTGTATGGTCGCATTTCCAGAGGTTTGACTGTCGCATTTCCGAAGCCCTTCACTGGATGGTCGCATGGGGTGATGTATGCTTCTTAGTCCCCGAGTTGGTCTAGGGTCTTTTTAAACAGAATGTTGCAGAAGGCCCCCCGTCGATAAAAGATCCCAATCTGATCGTCCCCATGATATTGGCCTTTATGACCAATGGGTCTATGTTCGGGTACACGACACCAGCTTTGTCTATTTCCCCGAACTCAATTTTGCTAGTTTCTTGGTCCATGACCAAGATGGGCGAGAACCATTCTTTGAGCATTCTCCATTGCCTCGACTTCCGCCTTTAGGCGGCGCTTTGATGACGGAGAAAGCCCCCATCGTGTGAGGGAGAGATGGGTGGATGACACGACCTTCTGTGCCCTCTGGTATTGGTGGCATAGGCAGCTCGCCATGTGCGACCCCAATTTCACGGGCCATGTTGGCGGTCATGTTGTCGACCTTGGTCGATTGTTTAATCCGAGGATTCTTGTCGATGACCATCTTCATAAAAACTCTTCAACAGATCTCGAATTTTGATAGTGGCAATACTTGTTGGGTTTTCTTTGGCTTTTTCTTTCATCATGGGGAACCGTTCTTTGAGCATTCTCCTCCTCTGGATCGGGTATAAACGTTACCCGGTGTCATACCGAGCCTCCATCGACTTTCGCGAAATCCAAAAAGGGTGTCTTGTAATGACCGGTTTCTTGGAACCTTTCTTAGGCTCATGACTTCCTTTGTTTTGAGAGGTAGGGTCTCTAGAATTCCATGGTATGGATGAGGTCATTTGGCATCTTTTCCTAAAATCGCATATGTCTGTAGTCGGTAACATGCACCGCCATAGCTTGTTCTCTTCCGAGGCCCCAGCATTTTTGGCCTCGTCCCCAATGGGGGTTGCCTTTCACGATAAGTCTATCGATCCCAACATTCTCGATCCGTGTTGCGGTCATCTTTGCCATCGACCTTGATAAAGGCCAAGAATAATCGAGTTTAGTTTTCAAAAGTATCAACCGAGAGAGACGGTCAATGTACCACATGTGGGCTTTGACGGGAGAAAAGTCTAAACTTCGTCAAGATCCGATGCCCCCATTGAGGCCATATATGCCATCTTCAGCGATAAATCTTCCAAAAAGCGAGTGATCATAGTTTAAGGGCTTAATTGGGGATGACAAGGTCGAGATCGGTCCATCCTAGTTACCTACCTTTTTCCAATCAAATGTTGGATCGATCCTAGCAATGTCGTGGTGGCGTCGGAAAGTTTCTTGGCCCGCCCGTGACCATGGTGGTATCGAATGTCTCGGCGATCCTCCGTGGTGCATGTCGAGGCCATGGCAAGATCTCTTTCCAACTGTTCATCATGGCGTGGTTGAGAGTGGCCTCATCCTCGCCCTCACAGGGCCCGGCCGCTAACCGAACCGTTGGTCATCCAGGCCGCGGTAGTTCCGAACGATGGCATGTTTAGTCGCATTGTACGCGAACCGTGGACCATCTTTTCCGTCCGCATTTACCTTTGGAGGTTCGGTGTCATGGGCTATTTTCTTGGTGATCCGCATTCTCCCCTCTCAAAATTGAGGCGTTTCTTGTTGAGTGTGGCATCCTCCGGTGTTTGGACAAGATTCCACCCGATCGGGGAACCCGTCTTGCCCGATGAGTGGGTTGAGAATGTGAAACCTCGGCGCCATCCACAAATGGTTTCATTCCCGATTCTGACTTTTCCTTTGGTTGGTTGCTATTTTGTTTTCCTTAGAGTTTGGAAGGTGAGGTCTCCTTGAGAATTGTTGAAATCTCTCAAGAAATGTGTTCCCACAGACGGCGCCAATTGTTGTAACTGGTTTTTATCTACTCAGTTAAACAATAATTATTATGAAATGCATATGCTAAAGGCAATCGAATAAGGGAAAGAGACAAAGAAGTTGGTGACCCGGTTCGTCTTTGGAATCAGACTATGTCCGGGGGCGTCCAAGCCAGGGAGAGGATGTATGTATATGCCTAGAAGTCTAAGTTGTTCGCCTTTTGATCAATGGTGCTGCTGATGGGATTCTTGATCGTTCTTAAGAATGATGTCATCAAGAATCCCGATAAGAAAAAGGAGATTGAGAAGTTGTTGAACCCCATCTCCAACAATACTTTTGATCGGCATGCCTTAAAGCATCTGTCGTCAGTTATCATGATGTATCTTGGTTTCCGCTTGATGTAATCTAGCCTTCGGGCTCTTATAATGTGTTGGGAGATGAATTTAATAAAGAAGTTTTGATTAGATCCCAAAAACCCTGAGTATGACATGTTCAGGATAATATTGATAGACTGAGTCCGGTTTCAGTATAGATTGTTAGGAAGTTATCTTGCACCATGTATAGTCAGTAGATATAGATCAGGTTTGATTAAGAATTCAAGATCGATAAAGTAATCAAGACACTCGAAAACTCGATAAAATCAAGACATCAAGACTCATAAATGGCGAAGACATTGAAGACTCAGTATGTCATCAAGACATCAAGACTCGTAAGATCTTTGAAGACCTCAAAGTATTATCGAAGACTCAAGAAATATTGAATACTCAAGATAACTCAATGTTGGAGGCAATTTGAATAATATCTATCTCAAGACTACAAAACCGAGAAAAACGCAAATATTCGTAAAAATAGATATTGCACAAAAATTCATTCATTGGACAAAAGGAACTAAGTCTAAGTGTTGTTTAAGGTTTGTCTCATTCGAGAGAGATTGACCAAAAAGAGTCATTTTTGTTTGTCTACATTCATCAAGATAAGAACCAATCGAGAGGAAGACAACATTGTACTTTTTATCGATCGGGACCCTGGAATCATGTCAGTAGTACTATGTTCGGTATCGCAAAAATTGGTGATTTACATGATTTGCATATTTCCTAAAACATGCAAGGGAGTATTCAAACCCTAAATAAGTTCATCAAACACCAAAAGAGGAAACCCTTGATACTATCTCCTCCAACGGATAGTTTTTCAAGAGTGACCTTGGTGAAGTTGCCTATAAATACCAAAGTGACCCTTTACCTTGAGAGGTCACGGAAATTTCAAAGCAACTCAAGAGCTCATTCAGATATCAAATTGAAGCACTTTCGAAAACCGTAGAATTTCCCGAGTGTTTCACATTGGAGAGAGCTCATTTGCTAAGCCTAGATTGATACGAAATATCCAAAGCTTAGTAGAGATATCCTAGCCTTTGCATTTGTTCTTATTGTAAAGGTATATCTCACCCTAGTTGAAACCAACCCAAAACCCAAACCCTTTGTTAAGGTAGTTTGTGTGTGTTTTGTTGGTGAGTTGGAGTTAAAAAGAGTTAGTAAGCTCTGATTGAGTTAGCGAGAAAACTCTAGAGAAGAAGTTAGTAAGCTACTTTGTGGTAGTAACACTAGTGTGTGTTTGAGTCCTGAAGTGAGTCAAGAAAAACTCAAGGTAGAAAAGTGAGTAAGCTACAAGTGAGTTAGCTCTTTAGGAAGTGGTTAAGGAATTTCTCTGAAGATCGGAGAGAGTGGATGTAGGAGCTTGAGTGTCGAACCACTATAATTGATGTGTTGTTTTGCTTTTTTGTCTTTGCATTATTATTCATTGCATGTTTTTCACTAAAAGCATAGTTCATCGATATTGATTGGAACCAATCCAATTGAACTTGCATCAAATTGATCACAACCTTAATCCTTTGTTTTTATTGAAGGAAGATTTTCAGCAAAAGCTAAAACGCAGTATAAACTTAGAGCCAACCATTCCAAGACACTTGAGTAACTAGATCGATAGTTACCAAACCGAACTAACTCTCTTGAGGGTTCAAGAAGATAATTATCCGATCCCCGTATCGGGTTTTCGATAAACTCAGCTCGGTGGCTAATTTGAAGCTTATGAAACCTCGGGATCATTGTCTCAATGAGACTTTGACTCATGGCAATTTGTGGTGGCAAAATCATCGGGATAACTCCGACCCATCCGACCCCAAAGGAAAGAATAGTTTTAAAAATCCATGAACATGTGTATTCCCCATCCATACACGTGTGAGACTCAATAGCGTGGACCAACAAGTGGTATCAGAGCAGTGGTTCATTTTGACCACTTGCTTTGGTAACCATAGTCTATTTTGCTGAAAGACTTTGGTGGTCTACTGAATAGATCTATTTGCTGATATCTTACAAGGCTCAATCATCATGCCTTTTAATAAACTTCCTATGTTCTCTGTTGAGAGCTATGACCTATGGAGATTGAGAATGCGAGGCTCATCTCGTATTCAAAACATGAAAGAATGTGGAGAGTGGTTTCAAGGACCATTCAAATTTCTTCATTGTGAATCCCGAATCGTCATCAAGAGGAATGATCCCAGAGATGAATTTCCAAAGTCTGATGATCAACTTACTCCTGATGAGAGAAAGTTAGTCAATCTGGACTACATTGCTAAAGATACTTTGTATAGCACTATTAATGATGGTGTTATGGGGATGATTTCTCACTGTGAAACTGCAAAAGAAATATGGGACACACTTTTTCATGTCAAGGCAAAGATCATATTAAGGAAAACAAACTTTTTGCTATTGGAAAGTTTGATAGCTTTTGAAATGGAAGATAGTGAATCCATTGACAAACTTGAGGTCGATTCACTAGCATCATGAATGATCCTCGAGTGCTCTTGGGAAAAGAGAGATTGAAAATTCTTAGAGGATTATCTAAGAAATGAGATATACATCTTTGTGGGATTGAAAACACCAAAAATATTGATTCCATGCCATATCAACAAATTTTCTCTGAACTGAAAGATTATGAGTTTGTGATTGACAAGAAAACTAAGAAATCTGACAGCAAAGATGATTCTTCATCTAGCAAGAATGTGGCTTTCAAAGCCAAAGAGAAATCTTGTAAGTCTAGAGAGTATGAGAACTCACTTGCCAAAAATCAGGATGAGCGGGAGGATAAGCTAAGATCGATGGCAAGGAGGTTTGACAAATACATTGAGAAAAGGAAGGACCGTAAAGTCAAGGATCCTCATCCAAAAAAAGGACTCCAAGACAAGGAGGAAAGTGATGGGGATGATGATGCTAACAGATTGAGAACTTCAAAAAAGAAAGGTCACTTCCAATATGAACCTCTAAAGAAAGAAAGGAAAGACAAGCCAAGAGAGCGGGGAAGATCTCCAAAGAAGAAAGCTATGATTGCGGAAGAGGAAGAACATTTTGAAGAGGTTCCAGTTCTCGGATTGAGATTTTCTCGCATACAAATGAGTGATGATGATGATGTCTTTGTTTTTGGATGGAGGAGGTAAATTCTTCTATCTGTTTGTTGCTCCCACACAAGCACATGAGTTCTCAAGATAACAATAACTTTGTTGGATTCGTTTGAGAATTTATGAAGGAGACTATTACGTGTTGAATTATTCCATCGAAACTCAAGAAGCGCGAACAAGGCTCGATCTTTTGAGAATCTGAAGTGGAAAGACTCTAAAAAAGATCACTTCTCAATTGATGGGAACTTGGATGAAATCGGATGTTGAAAGTACAACTCCTGAATGGAAAATTAGAGAAATCCACTAAAGAGATTTTTTATCGAAGTTCAATGACCTCTTTGAGAATGTGAAACTCTAAAGAAATGTGAGGATAGTCTTCAGAGAAAGTTAGCTCTATTGAATTATGCATCTAAAGTGATAGATGAAATTGAGTTATCAAAGACCTGCAACTATAAAAAGTTGGATTGGGATACATTTCGGGGAACCTCACAAGGTCTTGAATCTTGGTTTAGTAGCACCAAGATCGTTTTGTTAAACCGGTGGCATCTAATCTTCTTTTATCAAGAACCGCCAAGTTTTAGACAAGGGTAAAGGACCTATAAAATGAAGGTTGGGAAGAAAGCCCAAACCTCGGAAAAAGGCTTGAACACTCAAAGAAATTTTCGTTTTTGCTAAGAATACCAACCTAAAGAGATCAAGACCGAAAGAGGAATTTTAGAAGAGAAAACCAAGAGAGATATTCTCAATTCGGAAAGACCAAGTCCTGTTCTTGAAAGACCCCAATTTCAAAGATAGTAACCTAAACCCCACTTGCCTAAGGGTAAAGAACCCAATTGCACAAAAAGCTAAGGCACTTGAACAAAAGGCCCGAAACCAAGAAGAACTCTAAGGCTCATGTTCATACTAAGGCGGGCATGGGTTGATATCGCTAAGGCACCTAGGGTGGTGAATGTGTATGTAGATGTTTATGGGAGACAAATATCACTTAAAGTAATTATAGTTGTTAGGTGATTTGGGTTCCAAAAGGTACAACTATTTTGGTAGGACCCTACACCAAATGGGTACCTAAGAACCGACCATTTTTTTTGAAGGAAAAGATGAATGAATGAAAACAACATATGATGGAAATGAATTGGTTTTGGTATCCGGATAGTGGATGTTCAAGACATATGACATGATATAAACAACTAATCACTGACTATGTTGAGCAAAAAGGCCCTCAAATCACATTTGGAGACAATTCCAAAGGACAAACTGAAGGATATGGAAATCTTGAAGTTGTCTCTGTTCATATCCATGGTGTTTCATATATTTCCGGTCTAAAGCATAACTTACTTTCTATCACCAATTCGCGGACAAAGGATTGTTGAGTTGAGTTCTCAAAGAACTTATGTTATGTAAAAAGACAATACTTCACGTAAAAAATTTTATTGACCGGGTACTAGAAAAGGAAATGTGTATCTTCATTGATTGGAGTTCAACTCCTAAAGAAACATGTTTGGTTGCAAAAAGTTCCACTGATACCAGTTGGTTGTGGCACAAAAGAATGAATCACTTAAACTTCAAAACCCTGAACAAACTTGCAAGATTAACACTTGTAAAGGGGTTACCCAATGAAGTGTTCGATTAAAGATCATATATGTGATCGAGAAAGGAAAACAAATCGTGAGCATCTTTCAAAAGCAAAGTAGATGATTTTCTATCGATAGAATACTACAACCGCTACATATGGATCTCTTTGGTCCAAGAATAAAGAGCACTAATGGCGAAAATACACACTTGTGGTAGTTGATGACTACTCTAGATATTATGGGTCATATTCTTACTCAAGAAGAAAGAGACTCCGGACAAAACTACCGAAAGATTGAAAAGGCTCAAGATCTTTGAAAAAGAATCTGAGTGTGGTCAAAATCGATCGGATAAAAGAACCGAAGTTTATCAATCATATCATATCCGATTATTGTGCAAACAAATGGAATAGCTCATGAAACATCGGTGAAGGACCCCCACAACAAAATGGTGTTCTTTGAAAGAAGAAATAGGACTCAAATAGGACAATGATTGTGAAGCCGAATTCCTAAGAGATTTTTGTTTATCAAAACACCATGCTACTTCGTAGCAGATCCATCTTTGACCAAGAACCAAGGAAAAACTCCATATGAATGTGGAATGAAAGGAAGCCTCTTGTTTCTTTCTTTTTCGTGAGTTTGTCTCAAGTGTTTCATACACAATAATGGTAAAGATCAGTTGAAAACTTTTGATAGCAAAGTCGATGAAGAGATATTCTTAGGATATTCGAAGTCAAGTAAAAGCCTTCGAGAGTTTACAATCTGTAGGACTCTTATTGTGGAAGAAACACCTCATGTTGTTTTTGATGAATCTATTTGTGTTCAAGAAACAGAACATGACTCAGAGAAGATCAAGAGAATCACCAGACTTAGCTTGAAAAAAAGAATGATAAAACAACGAACCTTGGTCACTTTCTATGAATGGAGTGAATCGGATTCGCATAAAGAAGTTCAGGGATGGAAATTTTCGGGATGGTGAGACTCGGGATGGAAATTCTGATCAAGTAACCAATCTAAACATCGATTCGATTCGGGTATGTAAATTGGATGAAGATGTGGTCACGGTGAGGCAAAGAATCTATCAACGGACAATTCTGAATGGAATTTCCCGAGGAAGATGATTCTCTTTCTCCGCTTCTGTTGTTTAAATTTAATGAACTACCCGAACTTAACATTTCGATGTTGAGGATCATCAAGGGGGAACATCCAGAGAAAATGGTTGGATAGTCATCCTACAAGTCGATTTGGGTGATCTAACATTGGAAGGTTCCATGGAGAAAGTTATTCTATCCGAAAAAAGAACCCCAGCCGAGATTGAAGAAGCTCTCAAGAAATATAGGTTATAAAAGGTGGAAGTCTAAGAGGGTGAATAGACTTCCCTTTTTTGAGGATCTGGTCGTTTGAAAGTGTATCAAATGATATCTCACGAATGAAGCTTGTTTTAAGTTGAAAAACCGTTTTTATCAAATTCTCAACAACCCAAACCCGCCTTTTGTTTTGTGTGTTGGAGCTTAACTTAGAATAGATTGTGTGAATAGTGTAAAGCAATAAGAAAGCAAGTAAATGCACACAAGACTTTTTATAGTGTTTCAGACGAAAACCGAACTTAACTTGCAGGACTTATACCCCTCATGGGATGGCCGAGATGTTTACCGAGTTCTCACTCTACAAACTTAACTTGCGGGACTTATATCCTTTTCAGGATGGCAGAGATGTTTACCGAGTTCTCACTCTACAAACTTAACCTGCGGGACTTATATCCTTTTCAGGATGGCCGAGATGCTTACCGAGTTCCCACTCTTACAAATATAACCTGCGGGACTTATATCCTTAAAAAGGATAGCCGAGATGTTTATCGAGTTCTCACTCTACAAACTTAACCTAACTTGAGTTTGGGTAAAGAATGTTTGAGGGTTCCAACTGGAAATCTATCCTGGTGTTTTAGGTAGCCAAAATGCTAGTGGATAGGATTTCTTGCTAAGAACTATGGGATGAACACTCTAAGATTAATCTTCAACTATGGTGTTCTTTGAGCGGAGAGTAGTCTCCGTGTTCGTTCTTTTGCTAGTTGTCTCTGTTGTCTTCAATTGACAAGCAATCCCATTTTATAGACCTCGAAATCAAAGAGTTGTTGGAGAGCAATTTGAATTTTGGGCTATCTTAGGTAGGTTGTAGGATATGATTGTGATGTGTTCGATTATCGTGTCTTTTTTTTTTTCTTGTCATATCGCATGATCTTTTTTGCACGTGTCGCTTTCTCCTCCTTCAAAAAGCCTTGGCACAAATTTTGTCCGTTAGGCGATTGATATTCCTTTTGTAGAAGATCCGTCTTGTCCGGTGTATCTTTTAGATTGATCATCTACCTTGTTGAGTCTTCGGATGCACATTGTCTTAGCTCTATCATATATAGGTCTTGAGTCTTTTGATCTTGGTGTCTCCGAGCCATTGATCATAGTCTGTTTATTCCTAGTCTTCAGTTTATACGAGTCTTGAGTTCATCCCGAGTCTTGATGTCTATCCGGAGTCTTCGATGTCTATCCGAGTCTTGAGGTTCATCCGAGTCTTGATGTCTTCTTGTCTTCTTCACCGATCTTCGATTTCTTTGTCTTCGATTTGTGCTTAGTCTTCCGATCATCCGACCTTTATCGGGTCATCCGATGTTTTGACTGACCTATACATATTGAGTTCCCCTCAATATGTGACCTATCTTTACATCAACTATCTATACATTTCAAATTTGGTCATCTTAATCGATTCTAAGTCAACCTAATGTGTCCGATCGGCCCTATTAATGTTTTGGAACTTCCATCAAAATAAATTCTGATTTCCCAACAATTTCCCCCTTTTTGATGGAACCAAAACCTTAAAAACACTTAATCGAAAAAACAGATACCATGAATGGAAATGTAGATAATGTAAACAAGACACATACCTCGAAGACAATGAGATGTTGTCTTAGAATCGGTGAGATGGAATATTTCATTCAGGATAGGTGTGTGCATTGTAGAATTCATGAAAACGTACCTTTCATCTCGATTCCAAGTTGTCTTCCTCGGTGTACTTGAACATTTATAGTTCTTTGGGGATGCCAAACATCCTGTACATCCTTTGCATTAGTTTGTCCGACTCTTCTCTTCTATGGATTCCTCTTTTTTGATAAGTCCATAGTAGATATTCTTGAATTTAACAGGGATCTAGCTTGTTGTGCGGGCCTTAAAGGTGGAAGGAGTATTTCAAAGGGTGGAGCTTACGGTATTAGTGACATGATCTTGCCTTCTTTCATCTTCGTCATGCGGTAGAAGTCGGATACTTTGTTTCTAACCGGTTCGAAATTCATCATCATTCTCGATCGATCTTGATGAATTGGAATCTTCTCGAGGATGTAGACCTCACATAACCATTTCTCCTATGATCGATCCCATTCTCGAAGCGAGATCTTGCCGTCTTCTGAGGATGCCTTTAACAGTCTTGGGAAGGGCATTCTTCTCCCAAGCAATCTCCTCAAGCAGCCTGACCGTTCTTCCTCTTCCGCCGGATGTAGCGATGTTCGGTCCCTTAGCCTCTGCTAACTTACGCTTCTTGATTGCGGCCTCTCTTATTCTCTGTCTTTATGCGCTCTTCAACTTGTTCAGAGTCATCCGCTTTTGGTGGAGAATAGTGGCCTTGTCTCGATCTTCATGATTGCTTTCATTATCTTGCCTTTGCCTTTCTTTCTCCTCAGAGTTTGCTCAGGTTCATCTTGTTCGTCTTATTCAGCTAATTTCTTAGCGAGTTCAAGGCTCTTGGCCTGATCATCAGTTTCCATTCTTTTCTGAACGAACGAAGAAAAATCTTCAATTTTGTCGACTCTGGCGATAACCTCTAAAAGAGCACTTTTTACGCTTTCGGCGATCTCTTTGTTGTGTTGCTCCACGGTTTCTTTCATTTCATAGAACGAGATCGGTAGATGGAGTGGGGCGGCAAGTCGAATCTGATGGTTTTTGGTAGAGATGAAAAAGTTACCAAGCGTATGCGAGTCTATTTTTCTTTCTTCTCTTTATTCTCTTTTCCTTCCCCCTTTTTGGTTTCATCAAAGAGGTTGGACATCTTGCGGTTCAGAGCAATTAATTGCCGTGAGATCTCTTCTCTGAGTTCCTCGACAACAAGAGGAGTGATCTGAACGGTGGCAGAAGGTGCATGAGTGTAGAAGCGTCTGAGAGCAATTTCGATTTCCTGTCTTGCTCATTCTGTAGAAGCTAGAAAATGTTTCCAACCCATATCCAAGTGGTTGTTGGTTTTGTCCAAGGATGCCCAGACACTTTCCAAAAAGTACATGTAATGCGATTGAGCATCTCTGTCGAACCGAGAGTTTGTCGATCGAGTTTGAGCTTCAAAGAAGAGGATATACTAGTTGTATTACTTCAAACAAGGATGGCATTGTGCATCCTAATTTGTGTGACTTCGTTCCTTGTCAACTAGTTTTGCTTGCTCATCTTCAAAACGCTTCATCAGATCTGCTGTGAGCGCTGCAAATTTGTCTTCAAATGCAGCCTTGATTCCATCCTGAATCTTCTGAGTATGATGATCTAGGGTATCAGAGATCATCGTAGCAGTCTGTTCAGATGTTGAAGCCTTGCCAAGTCGGGTCTCATCTGCAGCACCCATTCTTGGTTCATCGGCAGCTCCCTCATGATCTGTAGGAGGTTGAGCGGTTTCCTTCCTCGTTATCGGCAATAATACCGAACCTTTCGCGAATTAACCATCTGATATCATCGTCAGATGCCAATTCAACAACACTTTCAATCCCAGCATTGTTTAAACATTTCAACTCCAAGTCTACAAAGAAATCTGATCCCAGAGTTGTCATTAGAATCAGAAATTCTTCAATGCTCTTCAGTCTGATATCCCTCCAGAACACTATCTCTTCTATATGTTCTTTGGATGCGGGATGTTGATCCAATTTAGGGCATAGATCCAGCATATCCTCCTTGATCTGTTGCTTCATTATCCTTATGATGGGGCTTTCTGGAGCAGGTGAAGCAAGCACGGTTCTGGTATTGAAGGGATTATGAGAGACGGACACTCGCTTGCCGGATCTCTCAGGTTCTTGAGACTTGATTGGGGATTGGGATGTTTGTAATTCAGGTTTGTTTTCAGCATGTTGAGGGTGTTCAGTTTCCTGAACGGGTTCATTGATTGGTGGTGTGGGAGATGTTGGTGATCTGATAGGCGAGGGTGAGGGTGAGAAGGTTTTGTGGGGAGAGGATGGTGGTGATGACTTTTGAGGAGAGGGTGATGGCGATTTGGAAGTTGGCGTTGGCAATCTTTCTCTTTGAAAGATCTTGGTGAGAGGCAGAGAATCAGATGGTGATTCTTCCTCAGATTGCTCCACTTCTGTCCCTCTGACAGATTTCTCTCCTTCTGCTGCGATCATCTGCTCTTCCCTTTCTTCTCTGATAGTTGGCTCAGAGCGGACTGCTATCTCTTCTTCTGATCTTACTTGCCAGATCCGTTCTATTTGACTTCTTGTCATGCAGAACTTGGAAGCGATTTTCGGAGAGGAGATGAGACTCTCTTCTGACGTTTCCGCAGAACATCTGGTTTCTTGGCCAGATCCTTCCTCTTTATCCTCTTCTCTGGAATGGCCTTTTCGCAGCGCCGGACGATCACGATTGCCTTTATCTTTTCCCTTCTTTTCTCCCTTGGGTTTGGGCACATAAGGAGTTGGATCCTCACCAGATTGTCCAGGTAGGGACTCATCTTTGCCCAATATGGCCTTGTGCTTTGCTTGGTATATATTTGCTCCATTCTCGATCCATTTATAATTACGTGGCGGCTTATCCGGATGAATGATAGAGATTTTGTGTATGAATGAGCACTTGGAAGATAAGCACACTTCATTGCTCGGGTCGGATTTGAACTTCCCGGAGTCTTTTCTCAGTCTTGCTTTGACCATACCCAACCAATCGATATCTGAAGCCTTCTTGATTAGTGCGGCTATGACACTTATCTTGTCTGAAGTGGATCGCATCAAGGCGTAGGTTGAGCACATGATCACCTTCTGAACAATTTCAAGAAGAAGATGATATTTTCTCTTCAGATAGGAGGCTTTAACGTTCGTCGTGTTCTCCTTATTTGTTGGTCTCAACAGCTCGGCTTCAAGAAATTCCTTTTCTCCTACATCAGTCGTGTAGGTCTCTGGATTGATGCTTCCTCGAGTTAGACCGAATATCCTCTGGAGATCGTCATTCGACACTCAGACTTCCGTCCTCCTCCATGAAGAAATCAGTCGGCAAGATCAATGTCTTCATCTCTCTATAGATTGTAGAGAAACTCCAGAGCTTCATGTGCGTGGACGATGTTCTGATGTGTAGAGTAATAGCGTTCAAGTCCACACGCTCGCAAGCACTCCAGAATTTCCAGCGATTCAGGGTCTGAGGTGATGGTGAAGACTACGTACTTTTCATCAATGATGTCTTTCTTCATCGATGAAAAATTGCAGAACTTTTTCCTTTGGCCCGGTCGTGGAATAAGATATGCCATTTCTGTACGATATGCAAATTGATGTTTAGTTTGAGTAAGATATTTCAATAAATTCAGTCAAACTAGTAATTTTAGCATCAATTTAGCAAATAAGCGTTTAGATCTAATAAAGATTACATAAATATATCATCACGATTTGTAAACCTAGGTACCAGAGAGAAATTGAGATCATGCAATTAATTAAAGCAAGAAATTACCAGAAATTGATTCGAAAGATTTTAGAAATCGGAAGAGTAGAATCAATTGATCTCGAAATTAATTCTCTAAAGATTTTGAAAAAAGTTTGATCTTTTAAGAACTTTGAGAAGACGAAGTAGTGGAAAGCGGTTTTCTGAGAGGGATTTGGATTTTATAGAATACGAGGGAAAACTTTTTTGCACAACTTTCCAAAGTACTCAAGTATTCGTGTTTGTTTTGAAATTAATTTGAGATTAGTCGGCCAAAAAGTATTTTGATCGCATTTGTTGAGAAAAAGTAGTCTTCTCATTTTCCGGACTCGAAAAATCGCAATAAAACGTTTTGAAAACATTTTCCCAAGTCCGCATTAAAAGCTTTGCGAGAGTACGTCATGAATGAAAGAGTAAAATAAATCAATTATTTAAATAACATATGTAAGGTATTGAGAAAAGAGATAAATAAAGAGCAGATCGGATCGATTGATATTATAATCAATCGTTACCATGGTGATCCGATCCGGTACTTTATTGACTTATCGATGGTTGCCTCATGCATTTCCCAACAATATCTCACTTATCCGATCGATTCTTGCTTGAAACACTTATTTACTTATTTGATCCACTTATCGATACACTTCATCCTTGATCTTCTTCTAATCACCGTATTCTTGAAGTCAACTCCCGCCAAAACTTTTACTTCGGGGAGTCTAAAAGTCGTCTCGATTCCCAAATCGGCGTGATTTGACATTCCGTAATAATGGCATAGATGCGATGTGATTTAATCACACCGTTAACTCATCCAACCATTACCGTGCGTGTTCTTGACGCGTTGTCGATGCAAATTTCTCTTAAGATCTTTTAAGAAGATAAAATTTGCATTTATACCCCTAATTTCCTTCTATAAATTAGCCTGGGGTGTAAGGCAAACAACACAACATAAACCATTTCATCTTCTTTAGCATATCCTTCATGCTTTTCCGATGAGTTCCTTATTTCCGGTGAAGCTTCCGGTGGGAACCTTTAGCCCTTTTCCAATTAATTTGGCTTCTCAAATCAACCCTGTGTGTTCCTTCACACTGCTTTCATCGTCATCTAAGATTTCACATACGATCAATGCTAAGCTTCTTTACCACCATGGAGGCGGATCTACTAAGGCAAATGAGAAGGCACTTCTTCTAACCGTATGCACCTTGTGCGCCTATCGAGATGACGGAATTAGCATCAACAGACTTAGTCTGAAACAAAACATGGGTTTGATATACAAAATAATGTATCAAACTCAATATTTGCATGAGACACTCATGGCCATATGGTCTTTTGTGACCAAACACTCGTGTAATCTTGTGTCCCATTTAACAATTTGAAAGCCCATTGATTTTTTAGGTCTAAGGGCTCCTAGCTTAAAGATCCTTCAAGGCTCGCTCTCGCTCCTCACTCCAAGATTCTAAGAGCGGCTTTCAGGATTCTAGATGCTTCTCTGCTGCCCCCTGGGTTGGAAAGTCTGAGAGCATCAGCTCGTAAAATCTCTCTCTCCTTCCCTGCTTAGGGTTGTCTTAGGGCTTATGGTTTATGACCTCCGGGTCTTCTTGTACTTGTAATACCACTTGACGATAACTTGTAGCATTTGTAGCTTGTGATATCACTTGTAACTTGTAAATCGACCTCGGGTCCTTATCAATGAAAAAAACTGTTATTCCATTCTTTGTTGTTTTTTCGACTTATCGCGATCTGTGAAAGCTTTACTCTTGACTTGCTTGTTGATTTGTAGCTTTAATCGACTTATAAAGTAATCTTCAATGATTAGTTCCCCTTGTCGATATGTCTTGAATCTGCTCTCCTTGTCTGAACTTCAGATCGGCTTCTTATCTGACTTTCTGATCTGCTCCTTATCTGAACTTCAGATCGGCTCCTCGTCTGGTTGACTGATCAGTTGAGATTCCTAACTCAACTGATTTCACTTAACTTGGTTAGTCTTTTAACCAACTAGTTCCGGAGATCAGTCCTTCAACCATATCTGGTGCATTTTCTCTAAGATCCAGAAGCCCTAGCTCGTTGCATAACTCTCTGAATCTGATCTCAGCTAGTGGCTTAGTTAAGATATCAGCTTTCTGCTTGTCAGTATGGATCTTTTCCATCTTGATATTCTTCTTTTCAACGTGATCTCTGATAAAATGTGGTCTGACATCCACATGCTTGCATCTTGTATGTAGAACAGGATTCTAAGTGATTGCAATAGCACTATTACTGTCACAGAATATAGGTACGTTCTTAGCTACGATGTTGTAATCCCTCATTTGGCCGAATTAGCGGAGCGGTTGGGAACAATAAACTTTCTGCGAGCCATATATTTTGCTTGATAGTAGATATCGCAATGATGATATGCTAACTTCAAAAACCAAGAGATCGGTTTATTTCCTAGAAAACCCGACATGAACACGAGGTTGACTTCTGTCAATTCTCGCAACCTCCGTGTCAATCGAGAATACCCACTAATCTCTAGATTGTCATCGATGGGTAAAATAAACCAAGGTTTACGGTCCCTTCAGATACTTGAGAATCCGCTTATTCGCTTCTAGGTGGCTTTGTATTGGATTTGCTTGAAATCGCGCATACACCCTTGCGCAAAAAGTAATGTCCGGGTCTCATTTGGCGGTCGGTATTTTAGTGATCCAATCGAGCTCTATATTCTTTTCGATTAACTTCGACCATCTTCATACGGATCCATCTTGAACCCGGTCATCATTGGAATTTCGGATTCTTTGCAATGTTGAACTCCAAACTTTGCCAGTAGATTTCTTGTGTACTTCGCCTGGCAGATGAATATCCCTTCTGTACTCTGCTTGACTTGTAAACCCATAAAGTAATTCATCTGACCCATCATGGACATCTCAAACTTCCCTTGCATCAATTTCTTTGAACTTCTCATATAGCTTCTTGTTGGGAGATCCAAAGATGATGTCGATCACGTAAATCTGAACCATCGAATATCTTCTCCATCTTCTATTGCGAATAAGGTTCTGTCCACTATTCCTTTAGTGAATCCACTATCTATCAAGAACTGAGAGAGTGTATCATACCAAGCTCGAGGAGCTTGTTTCAGGCCGTAAAGAGCTTTCCTTAAACTGTACACTTGGTTGCCTTTTTTCAAAGCACGGAGGTTGTTCGACATAAACTTCCTCTCGCTAGTATCCCGTTTAAGAATGCACTCTTTACATCCATCTAATACACAAATGAACCCTCTCGTGGGCAAAGATATGCCGAAAACAACCGAATGGCTTTTAGGCGGCGGCGATCGGTGCAAAGGTCTCATCATAATCAATTCCTTTTGATTGTGAATACCCCTTAGCAACAAGTCTTGCCTTATTCCTGGTTATGACATTTTTCTCATCTCTCTTGTTCTTGAATACCCACTTCGTGCCAATTACGTCCTGATGAGTTGGGTTACGTCCACCGGTTTCCAAACTAGATTCCTCTCAAACTATTTCGGCTCCTCCTGCATGGCTAGAATCCGACTTGAGTCTTGTAGAGCTTCCTCTCTTGTAGTTGGTTCCTTCAAAGACAGATAACAACAAAGACATGGCACTTTTTCTGTCGATGTCTAGTTTTGACTCTATCGGATGGGTCTCCGATAATCAGATCAGTTGGATGAGTGGTAATCCTGGTCCTTCTATTCTGATGTGCGTCTGTTTGGAGAACATCATCCATATCTGATAGTAATTCATTACTAGTGATTGAGAGTGGTGCGTAATTATGATCCACTTGATAAGAACATGTCTCAGCTGATGTTGGACTCATCATGTGTCGATGTACATTTCATAGGAACTTCAGAGTTCCCCCGGGCAGATGGTTCGATTGATCTTTATCTCATTTATAACAAACTTCTTCAGCGATAGTTGTGCGTACCTTTGGGTCTCGATTGACTGTTGAATCAACAAGATCAAGTTCAGGATGTACCTTTATTACGTGTTCGGAGTTCTTTCTCCTTGATGCTTAGTCGATCCATTTTCGCGTGTCGTAAGCAGTTGATCCGGTACGGCATGTTCTGAAGCAGCTTTCTCTTGTTCAGAAGATGTCTCATCAAAGACCACATGGGGTATTTCTTCCACAACTAGGGTTCGTTTGTTGTAAACTCTGAAAGCCTTGCTGGATGAGGAATATCTTAAGAATATGCCCTCATCTGACTTGGGCTCAAAAGTCTTCAACTGACTTTTCCCATTGTTGTGTATGAAACACTCTCACCCAAAAACATGGAAGTATGAAACACGAGGTTTTCTGCCCTTCCACAGTTCATAAGGTGTTTTGAAGTGAGTCTTAGTCAGAGAACATATGTTACGAGTATGGCATGCGGTGTTGATTATACGCCCGTAAACGGTTTGGTGTGTCATGTTCAATTTAACATAGTCTGCGGCGAGCTTCCTTGAGAGTTATGTTTCTCCATTTTGCTACTCCATTTTGTTGTGGTGTTCTTCGGTGACGTCTCATGTCAGATACCAAACTCAAAGGCAAAAAAATCAGTAATAAAGGAATTCAGGAACTCTGTACCTTTATATGATCTGATTTTTACTATGCTGACACCCTTCTCCTTTTGTAGCTTCTTGAGCAGCTCGGGTATCTTTTGTCGTTGTCTCTCGTTCTTCTTGTATAAGAATATAACCCAAGTAAACTTGGAATAATCATCCACGATTACTAGAGTATATTTGCGCCCATCGAGATCGATGGTGTAATCGGGTCCGAATAGATCCATATGGAGCAATTGCGATTTCATCGATGCCGGTCCGGTATTCCCTTGAATGAGGCTTTAACTTGTTTTTCCTTCCCGACATGCGGCACATGTCCGATCTTTGGAGAATATCTCATTCGGAAGTCCTCAACCAAAGACATCCTAGCTATCTTGTTAAGAGTCTTGAAGTTCGGGGATGACTCAATCTTTTTGTGCGAGCCAATCGCTACTACTTTTGGAGCTCTTAACAATTAAACATGTATTCTTTTGGGCAACTGTTCCAATATCTTTGTGTAGATTGTGCCTTTCCTTGAACCAATTAGCGGGGGTTTGTTGAATGGCTCGATTCCTAATCGCATTACACTTGTCACTCGAGAACTCAATATTTGAATCCGTTGTCGCAAAATTGTGATCTTGATAGTAGATTGTGCTTTAATCCTTCGACACATACGAGACTCGATTATTTGTACATCATCATTTTCTAGGGTTAGAATCCTTTGGTAAAACCAAAGTTATCATCACCGAAGAGTACACGTGGGCCTTCTTGTTCTTTTGTAAGAGCTAAGGAGATGTTTGCTTCAATCATGTGCCTTGATCATCCACTATCGATGTACCGGATAGTTGCTTGTACACCTCCTTTGTTGGTCGATCCCCACGCGAACGCAATCAAATCGGGGCTTTAGGTACCTCTTTGGAATTGGGTCTGGGGGTTAGTGGTGGATTTAGGGATCCACACAAAAGCGAGCACTTCTATGAAAATCGGATAGATTAGAAGGTCCGATTTGTCTCCCATATATATCAACATAATCATACATTTCTTTATATGCTTTTCGATTAGTATGATTATTCGTGTGAGCCTTGGATGACTTAGAAGACTTGAGATTTTTCTTTATATTTTGTCTTCTTTTAATCGATTGTGGCTCAAAAGCGATAACCCTAGATCTCGGTTATAAGGGTAGGTACGATCGCTACCATCAAAAGATTCATATCTTTTTTGGCATAGGTGGTCTTTTGCGGTTTACCCATAGCTTGCTTATTAGGCGGTGACCTTGATTGGGTCTCAGATTAGATTTCCTTCTTACTGAGGTTGTCTCTTCCGATACCTGTCTGTTGATCGAGTTGAGGTTTCTTCGTAAGAACCGGGTTCTTACGTTGATTCCTCTACCGATGCTTTATCGATTGGGGTCCATTTTGTTCCCTTTACGATTAGGCACCGCCTTTACTTGATCGTGAGTCTTTTTTCCCTAATCGAGATACAAGTTTGGCTTTTAGTGTATCTTTTGTCGAGAGACTCGTTTGATTACACCCTTCTAAAGTGAATCAAAAGCGGGGCTTTTGAGGATGTAGAAGGGTTCTCATACCCAATTCCTTCTTGTTAGTCGGTGTTCGAAAATAGGTGTTCATATCTTGAAGCGGTTTTTGATGACTTCGTGAAAACCTCTATTTTTTTTTGGCGCAGACTATCCTCGATGAGATTTTAGACTCTCATGTAGTCGGAATAGCTCATCAAATTTAGCTTGAAGAATTTTGAAATCATCAGCTTGCTGTTTGTTGATTGCTAGCTGATCTTTGATCTGCTTCTCCTGATCAGAAGATTTATCTTTCGAAGCGTTAAGTTCCTCGATTACCTTCTCGGCGGTTCGGTGATTTGAGTTCAAGAGCTTTTTATCGACGTTCTCTTTAACAAGCTAATTATTTCGATCCTTAGCTTGTCATTTTCAACTTCCACTATTGTATAAGTGTCTCTTTTGCATAAGAGAGATCATCAAGCAATTACTCGAGTAGAGCAAGTCGATCTCTCCAAAGTGTGCTAATGATAGCAGGTGTGGAAATTGAAAAAGCAGAAGGTTTGGAGGTTACCTTAGATTGGTCCTCCTTGGCCATCAGGCAAACTTCATCGTCATTTGAAAAGAATATTAGATCTTCATGCTCGTGAAAGTCAACAACTACGCTTATCGACCGAAATCTTCTCTGAGATGAGTAGCCAGAGTCCTCAAAAGGCAGATATGAATCATCAATTCCAGATGTGCCGATGACCGGGGCTTTTCTATCTACGAGGCGTTGCTCTCTTACATTCCGTTTCTCTTCCCTTTCTCGGGGGAGTCGTGAGGCGATCGGTCTTTGTAGTGACTGGTTTTCGCGCGATTGAAGCCACGATCCTCGATCTCTGGAACTTCCTCCGCCGGGTGAGTCTTTCCGTCTGTAGGATCTGTCGGTGACTTCCCTTCGATGGTAATCTAAACTCTCTTTCTTCTCATCATCGGATCATCTCTTTTCTTTTCTTCTCTTCTCTGTGATCTCTTCGATCATCAGATCTGGTTCTTTCTAGTGATCTATCAATTGGCCTCCTGTTTCTTCTGCTGTCTTGATAGTCATTGTAGAATCTCCGATACTTACCAAGCTGAGTATTTGTTTTTTCAAGTTTTCAAGTAGCGAGCGTCTGTTACCTTGACTCATTATGTTTCTAATAGGTTCAATGGCCTTCGATCTACTGCTGGTTGCTTTTAATGCAACTGATTTAGACGTTGAGGCTTCAGCAGGCGTCTCATCTTCATCTGCTTGTCCTCTTTCGATTAAATTGAACTCGTGAGCTTTAAGACTTATGAACAATCTACTCGGCTTTATCTTTGAAATGTCTTGGCAATCCTTGATTACCGTGACTTTCATGTCCCATTTCTTGGTGAGAGATCTTAAGATCTTGTAGTTGATATCTTTGTCTGACATCTCTCTTCCAAGTTCTCGTAGTTTATTCACTGACATGGTGATCCTCCCATCGAGCTCGTTGATGGTCTCGTTGGGCAACATCTTTAGCTTTTCAAACTTCACGATTCGACTTTTAGTAGTGCATCTTTGATCTGATCATTTCCTTCGCATATCTCAGCAAGAGTATCCCACATTGCTTTCACGGTTTTGAGATACTTTATCTTCTCCTTTGTGACTTTATCCATCGTCTTCATTATTATATGCTTGGCGATTGTATCTAGAGTATACAATTTTCTTTCTTCTGCATCCATCGGCTGGGCTTTTTTTCGCACAAAGACTTCCGGTGCAAAGTCCGGATCTCTCCTCTGGCTTTGGGTTATCGTGATATATAATGATGGGTCCTCGTTCAATGACTTCCATCATTCTGCCGCTTATCGATCCTAGATGGTTGCACATATATATGGCCCAATCTGCATACTCATCAATCGAAAACTTAGGCAAATCATGGTACATGACAGAGGTATTATCCATGCTGAGTGATTTTGAAAACGAATGAGTTTTGAAAAACGGTTTTTCAAGATCTGTTCAAATGACCACAAAGATTCTTCCTCAAGAATTGATGATACTCAAAGCCGATTGGTGCGTAGTACCCTTTACTCGATACCACTTGTAGGTCCGAGCGGTTTTTGTGAGGGTGGAAGTCTAGAGGGAGGGGTGAATAGACTTCCAAAACTTTTTTCTTGGATCGGTGTGAACCGCAGATTACCCGATCAGTGCTAGTGTATCAATTTAGATCGATGTTCAATCTTCTTCGAGTGCCTAAGGGCGATCGACTTTTGATATCTGTCGGTTTAACCGAATGGTGCGGAAGCTTGTTTTAACCCGTGTGAAAAACCGGTTTTATCAATTGATTCTCAAGTCGATTTTCAACCGGTTGACTAAGGTGTCAATCGATCGGATCGATTGTTTGGTGCGGTCGAGCTTAACTTAGAATATGTATGCTGTTTTAAACTCAGTTGTGTGAATAATGTAAAGCAATAAGAAAGCAAGTAAATGCACACAAGACTTTTTATAGTGTTTCAGACGAAATCCATCCTACGTCCACTCTTCCCTTAACACAGGGGAACCTTAACCGAACTTAACCTGCAGGACTTATACCCCTCACGGGATGGCCGAGATGTTTACCGAGTTCTCACTCTACAAACTTAACCTGCGGGACTTATATCCTTTTCAGGATGGCCGAGATGTTTACCGAGTTCTCACTCTACAAACTTAACCTGCAGGACTTATATCCTTTTCAGGATGACTTATATCCTTTTCAGGATGGCCGAGATGTTTACAGAGTTCCCACTCTTACAAACGTACCCTGCGGGACTTATATCCTTAAAAAGGATAGCCGAGATGTTTATCGAGTTCTCACTCTACAAACTTAACCTAACTTGAGTTTGGGTAAAGAATGTTTGAGGGTTCCAACTGGAAATCTATCCTGGTGTTTTAGGTAGCCAAAATGCTAGTGGATAGGATTTCTTGCTAAGAACTATGGGATGAACACTCTAAGAATAATCTTCAACTATGGTGTTCTTTGAGTGGAGATTTTGCTGTAGCTTTAGCTTCTTTTGCGGTGTCTCCGTGTTCGTTCTTTGCTAGTTGTCTCTCTTGTCTTCAATTAACAAGCAATCCCATTTTATAGACCTCGAAATCAAAGAGCCGTTAGAGAGCAATTTGAATTTCGGGCTATACTAGGTAGGTTGTAGGATATGATTGTGACGTGTTCAGATTATCGGCATAGCCGTAGGCATCATTAGCGCCATTTTTGTCTGCAGCGTCGTATCCCACATTGTCAGCTCTTTTTGTGCACGTGTCGCTTTCTCCTTGGCCTTGGAGGCAAGACTTCGTAAATTTGTCCGTTAGGCGATTGATATTCCTTTTGTAGAAGATTCGTCTTGGCGGTGTATCTTTTAGATTGTTACGGTGTGGTGACTTGATCGAATGGCGATCGATCTACCTTGTTGAGTCTTCAGATGCACATTATCTTAGCTTAATATGCAGACTCTGCTGATATAGGTTTTCAGGTCTTTTGATCTTCAGGTGTCTCTGAGCCTCAGTGTATTCAGTCGTATTGAGTCTTCAGGTTTGTTACTGAGTCTTCAGGTTCATCTGAGTCTTGGTGTCTATCCGAGTCTTGGTGTCTATCCGAGTCTTGAGTTCATCCGAGTCTTGAGTTCATCCGAGTCTTGATGTCTTTTTGTCTTCACCTGATCTTCTGACTTCTTGTCTTCTGATTTGTGCTTAGTCTTCTGATCATCTGACCTTATCTGGGTCATATGATACTTCGACCTGACCTATGCATATTGAGTTCCCCCTCAATATGTGACCTATCTTTTACATCAGCTATCTATACATTTCAACTGGTCATCTTAATTTGATTCTAAGTCATCGATCGCCTAATGTGTCCATTTGGTCCTATTACAAACTTTGTTTTGGAACTTCCATCAAAACTAAATTACAGATTTCCCAACACTGCTATGCAAGAAGAACTGAATCAGTTCTCAAGGAATGAAGTTTGGGAGCTAGTGGATAGACCTAAGAGGCACAATGTGATTGGAACTAAGTGGGTGTTCAAGAATAAGAGAGATGAAAACAGCAACATTGTGAGAAACAAGGCAAGACTAGTTGCAGACAAGGTTATTCCCAAGAAGAAGGCTTGGATTATGATGAAACCTTTGCTTTTGTTGCAAGACTAGAAGCCATCGATTGTTTCTTGCATATGTTGCCCACATGAAATTCACAGTCCATCGGATGGATGTGAAAAGTGCATTTTCGAATGGTGTGCTTAATGAAGAGGTTTATGTGGAACAACCTCCGGTTTCGACAGAGAATGACCAAGTTTATAGGCTCAGAAAGCCTTGTATGGTCTTAAGCAAGCACCCGAAAGAGCATGGTATGATACCCTTTCTCGGTTTCATTGACCATGGTTTTATCAAAGGAACTGTTGATAGGACTCGTTCGAGGATAGAAGATGGGAAAGACATCTTACTTGTTGATTTATGTAGATGACATCATATTTGGATCTCCAAATCATTTGTGTGAAAAGTTTTCTACCCGATGAAAGGAAAGTTTGAGATGTCAATGATGGGGAGATGAATTTCTTTCTTGGACTTGAGTGAAACAAACTAAGGAAGGAATTTTCATCAATCAAGCAAAAATACACTAGAGATCCGATTGCAAAGTATGGTGTATGTAATTGCAATACGGTTAGAATTCCTATGAATATTAACTACAAGATGGATCCTCGATCTCAAGGCAAATCGTCGATAAATCACACCGATTATAGAGGATCATTGAATCATCGCTATATCTCACGACAAGTAGGCTCGATATAACATTTCTTTTTTGGGATATGTGCAAGATACCAAGCTAATCCTAAGGCTAGTCACATGGAGGCCGCAAAAAAATTATGAAATATCTTAAAGGCACTATGAATAGAGGATTATGGTATCCGGTGATGATAACCTTGAATTAACCGGTTATTCAGATCTCGATTATGGAGGATGTAGAATTGACAGTGAAGTCTACAACAGAACTTGTCAATTTCTTGGAAGTAAACCGATATCATGGTTTTCAAAGAAACAAACCTCAAGAGAAACCAAGATTTGAAATTTGAATACATGGTCTGCAGGAAGTTTGTTGTGCATGATTCTTTGGCTCTGCACAACAATTGAGGGATTATAAGATTATAGCCAATGAAGTACCTATATTTTGTGATAATAATAGTGCAATTTCTATTACACAAAATCCTGTATTGCACACCAGATGTAAGCATGTTGATATCGGACATCACTTCATCAGAGATCATGTTGAGAAGAAAGTCATCAAAATGGAGAAAATTCATACTGATAAACAGAGAGCTAATATCTTGACTAAACCTTTAGCTGAATCAAAATTTCAGGAACTATCAGTTGAATTAGGTATGTTGGATCCAGATGAATAAAGCAAATCTGAAAAATTGAAGGTTTTCAGATGCATGAAGTTTTCTCAGGTTTTTACTGAAAAACTCAGGATAAAATTGAGAGTACTGAACACTGAGTCTTGGGAAACTCAGTTATCACGAAGATCAAGACAAAGATATTATCGACATTTTATCAAGGTCAAAACTCAGTAAGACTGATGGAGAAAATTAGTCTGAAGTATTGACTCATGCAACACATTTATTGTCTAAATGAATCTCATAAATCATTGGCAATAAATGAGAAAACACCTGAAGAAATTATTTGGGCGGGACCTTTGAAATACACGAGGGAAGTCAATGGTCTGCAGGAACAGTAATTAAATGCACTTTTCATTAATCACCAATAGGGATAAATTGGCGGCTTAGTATTTTCGAAATCGTCCTTTCATATACCCATTTTAGTCGGTTTTTGATCTCAACCGTCGATTTCTTCATCTACGCGATTTTCCATAAATCAAAATCCTATATCCATTGGAAGAATTTCTTTCTAAGCCTTATTCCAAAAAAGCTTTCATCTTCACAAACACTCTGCTTCAAAACTCTCGATTGCCCATAAATTTTCACCTATCTCAAAACCCTTCACCAGAAATTCTCCAAAAATGACACTTTCTGTATACGACAAACTCGTCATTTCCAATAAACCTTGGTACAAATATGTCGTTTCTATAGAAAGTTCGTCCAATGCAACTCACGAGGAGGAGGTGTTGCATATGATTCGTTTGGCAAAGCTTACATGCCTGGTCGAGAATCAACCAGAGGCCGAATATGCGAAAGAGATAATTGAGTTTATCTCTAATATGCAGTTAGATGATGAGAATTGCATAGAATCTCAGATTACAGTCTCGCATTTGGAGCATGATTCGAAATATGTGGATTTTGTTAGGGAATTGTATATTATTTCTAAGAATCTAAATGCCATATATGAGTTAAGTGATAGAGGTGAAGACCCTATGGTATACATGATGGGTAGGGAACAAGAATACTTGGATAAAATTACTGAGCATCCAATAAAGTTCGAAGCTACTCTGAATAAGAGGCATTTGAAGCCTAAATATCGAGTATTGTTGGATATTGTAAGCAAATGCATCATGAGTAAATCTGGTAGTTTCGAACAGATAAGCACGCCTAAGTTAAGGCTAATGGCGGCGATTGAAGATTCACCTTCCACGACATTCAATTGGTTGCACTATTTGATCAAGGTGGTGAGTGATCAAGCCAAACAAATTCAGAATGTGAATGGCTCTGTAGTTGTCAAAGGAAAGATTCTATATGCAACCAAGATTGCATTTATCTTGGAAATGTGCAGAGAAGAGGAGGACATCTTTGCCAATTCCACTTCCTTTCCAAAGTCAAAAATCATGTTCAAACCACCAACAAAGAAGACTTTGAGAGGAAAGAAAGAGAAAAACTCTGAGTCTCAGGAGGAGACTGCTGAAGAAGAAACTGTTGAAGCCAAACAAGCTAGGGGGAAAGCCCTGATGCAAGTTAAAAGAGAGAAAGGAGAAAAACTGAAGAAGAAATCACTGGCTCCTCAGAAGCGCAGAAGGCTATAATCTATTGCTGAGAAGGAGGACAGTGAAACTGAAGAAACTCAACCTGAAGGCCAGCAAGGGTTGAAATCTCCACTTCAGGTTCTTGCTCAGGTTGTGACAAGTGTGCAAGAGCAAGAAACTGAGGAACATGTTTTTTCTGAGGTACTCAAAACCTCTCTGAGCTCAGATAAAATCTCTCAGGAAATCTTCAAGGGACCTCAGATCCCTACTGAAGAAAGAACTGTTCAGGCTTCAGATCAATCTGAACCTCAGGAATTGCTGAATTTGGATGTGCTCCTGAATGAACCATTTCTCGATCCATCAGCACTAGAACTTGTACAATCCGAGTCAACTGCTCCTGAAAGCCCAAGATTGAGGAAGGGAGAGGCCGAAGAAACTGAGTGGCGCAACAAGAGGGAATGATTCATTCTTGATAGGTACCCTGAGCTGAGCGCATATCCCGACCTTCAGGATCTTTTCTTCCAACTCAGAATCACTATGTACATTCTGAATCAATCACTTCCTGAAATGCTGAATATTGCCTCATTCAGAGGAGAGGACTGATGGAACGCTGAAACTGCTGTGTTGACAGAGTTTTCAGGCTTCCGAAAGATAAAGCTCAGAATGAAAGCTGCTGATTTCGATGAACTGGTGAAAAAGAAGCTTGCTGAAAAGAAAGCTACTGAAGAAGTAGATGCTTCCAGCTCTCGTGATCAAAATAAAGATAAGGAAACTGAGAGTCAAATGGGGACAGATACTGATGCTGAACCAACTGATATCAGACAACCTCAGAATGAAGTTAACACTCTTCAGGTACCTTTTGGCACTGTTATACATTATGCCGAAGTCACTGAAGTACCTAGCTTTAAATCAGATGTTTATGATATGCAGACTGAGGCTCAGTTGGAGCACCCAACTCAGTTGGAAAATGTTGCACAAACTCCAGTGGTTGATTTCACACCAATCCAGGATGAATTAAAGAAGATAGAGCCAAGGATGGAAGAGATACTAGCAGGACAATCTCAAAAGATTGAGAATCTAAGCTCTTCTTCAAGCATGCTGCAAACAATTCTCACAGACAAGATGACTCAGATGGAGTTAGTTCTAGCTGCTCAAAATCAGAAAATGGAGAACCTGAGTTCATCATCTGATACGCTTCAAACAACTCTATCAAGTAAAATAGCTACATTGGATGGAAAGATTGATGGAGTACATATAGAGCTTAATGCCAACATGAAGCAGATGTATCAAGAAAGAACTGTCTATCTTGAAGCCAAGTTGATTGAGAAGAATGATCTGATGATCAAAACAGCTGTTGAGGAAATGGGCTCTATGCTCATGACCAAGATGACAGAGATGATGCATGATGTCTTCTCAAATCAGTTTGCACCTCTTTCAGATGAGTTCTCAATGGCTAAGAATTACATGAGAATGCTAGAGGATGAGCATGATCAGTTGGCAGGGAAAGTGCGAAGTATAAGCAAAGAGCAATATCATATGGATACTGCACTGACTCAACTACTCCCAAGGTATGGTGCCAAAAAGGGGGAAAGGCCTGGTGGCAAATTAAGTGAGTTGTTGGCACAAACCTTGGAGAGAAAGGCTCGAAAAAGAAGTTCGAAAAGAAAGAAAACTTTGGATGCCTTGAGTGAGGTTGAAGCCACTGAGAAGCTAAAATTCAAAGAAGCTGAGAAACCTACCTTCACTCAGACAAATGATCAGATCACTCAGGAAGTAATTTCTGAGAAATTGAGTATTAGAAGGATGGTTGAAACAAGCAAAGCCAGTGAAAATCTTGTCAGAACTGATAAGAGAAAGGCTCTTGCATTTGTGGAGCAAGAATGGAAGAAAAGAGCAAAAAGCTCAAAACCTACTCAGAGGAAGCTGATAATGGAATTCGAAGAATCTGAGGAAGAAACTGAAACCCAGAAAGAAGCCTTTGATACCAAGAAAACTCTGAAAGCTCTTCAGATTGAAAAAGAAAAGAAAACTGCTGCTTTAGTATCAGGTGTTCCACTGATCAGTAAGAAGAAAGAAGAAGAGCAGAAAAGAAGAGGTGGTTTTAAAAAGTTCCTAAGCAAAAAGGAGAGGTCTGAAAAAGACTCATAGTGGGCGCACATTGACAAATGGATGCCTATCTGATTCAATGATGCATGGGAAGAGATCAAGAGAACCTTCTGGTTCTATTATGAGATTCTGAGAGAATGGAGGGGGAGCAGCTCGGATATGAATGAAGCCTTCATTGAGTACTTACTGACATTCTATCCTAAGTACCTGCAAAGTTGGATCAACTTGGCAAATGAAGGAAATACTCAGATAGTAGCCCCTGGTCCATACACTTACTCAGCTCCTAGATTTGAGAATGGCTATGTGAATGAAACAGCCATTTCTCAGGAGATATCTCAGTATGCCATCCAGCTAGGCCTAACAGGAAACAACCCTGATATCATCAAGGCAAGAGATGACCTAAAGAAGAGATACTATGGGATTTTCAACCTGAAAGTGCCAGAGGATGAAGTTGAAGAAGACTGAAGACTTTGTACTTCTGTTTTAAATTCTTTTGTTTTTTATTTTCATTGTAATCTGTAACTCTTATCATACATCAATGAAAATTTTATCTTTATGCTCAAAGATAATATCCCATTATCTTTTTACATGTCTTTTATGTTTGATATGCCTTATGTTTTGAAATTGTTGGGAGAAATACCATTTTGGTTGTAATAGATAAAACTGAAACCTGAGGATAGGTTAAGTTTTCTTAAATGTAACAAGATGGTTTTGGCATCATCAAAAATGGGGAAATTGTTGGGAGATGAATTTAATAAATAAGTTTTGATTAGATCCCAAAAACCCTGAGTATGACATGTTCATGATAATCTTGATAGATCGGTCGGGGTTTTCATTATAGATAGATTGTTCAGAAGTTATCTCGCACCATGTATAGTCGGCAGAGATATAGATCGGGTTAGATTCTCAAGACATCAAGACTCAATAAATAATCAAGACATCAAGACTCGAAAAAGTAATCAAGACATCAAGACTCAAGAAGTAAATCAAGACATTGAAGACTCAAGATGTCATCAAGACATCAAGACTTCGAAGATATCAAGAAGACCCAAGAGATTATGAAGACTCAAGAAGATATTGAATACTCAAGATAACTTTGAATGTTCAGAGGCACTGAATAATATCTATCTGAAGACTACAAAACTGAGAAAAACACAAATATTCAGAAAAATAGATATTGCCAAAAACATTCATATGCAGATAAAAGGAACTAAGTCTAAGTGTTGTTTAAGGTTGTCTCATTGAGAGATTGACAAAAAGAGCCATTTTGTTTGTTTACATTCATCAAGACAAGAACCAATCGAGAGGAAGACAACATGTACTTTCATCGACAATCGAAAGCGGCAGGACCTCGAATCATGTCGTCAAGAGTACTATGTTCCGGATCGCAAAAATTGGTGATTGGCTACATGATCGCATATTTCCTAAAACATGCAAGGGAGTATTCAAACCCTAAATATAGTCGTTCATCAAACACCAAAAGAGGAAACCCTTGATACTATCTCCTCCAACGGATAGTTTTTCAAGAGTGACCTTGGTGAAGTTGCCTATAAATACCAGTGACCCTTTACATTGAGAGATCAAGGGAAATTTCAAATTGAAGCACTCAAAAACCCTAGAATTTCCCAAGTGTTTCACATTGGAGAGAGCTCATTCACTAAGCCTAGATTGATACGAAATATCCAAAGCTTAGTAGAGATATCCTAGCCTTTGCATTTGTTCTTATTATAAAGGATATCTCACCCTAGTTGGAAACCAACCCAAAATCCAAACCCTTTGTTAAGGTAGTTTGTGTGTGTTTTGTTGGTGAGTTGGAGTTGTAAAGAGTTAGTAAGCTATAGTGAGTTAGCCAGAAAACTCAAGAGAAGAAGTTAGTAAGTTACTTGTGGTAGTCTGAACACTTGTGTGTGTTTGAGTTAGTAAGCTGCAGTGAGTCAGCCAGAAAACTCAAGGTAGAAAAATGAGTAAGCTACAGTGAGTTAGCCAGAAAGCTTTAGGAAGTGGTTAAGGAATTTCTCAGAAGATCAGAGAGAGTGGATGTAGGAGCTTGAGTCTCTGAACCACTATACTTGCTGTGTTGTTTTGCTTTATGTACTGCATTATTATCTGTTGCATGTTTTTCAATGAAAGCATAGTTCACTGATATTCAGTTGGAACCAATCCACTGAACTTGCATCAAATTGATCACAACCTTAATCACTGTTTTATTGAAGGGAAGATTTTCAGCAAAGCTAAAACGAGTATAAACTTAGGCCAACCATTCCGCACACTTGAGTAGCTAGAACAGATAGTTACCAAACTGAACTAACTCTACTGAGGGTTCAGTAAGATAATTATCTGATCCAAGCGCCTCAGGATCTCTGATAAACTCAGGCTCAGTTGGGATAATCTGAAGCTTCTGAAAGCAGCTCAGGATCATTGTCTCAGTAGACTTTGACTCAGGGCAATCTGTGCTTCTCAGGGCAAAATCATCAGGATAACCTGACCCATCTGACCTCAGTGAAAGAAAAGTTTTAAAAATCACTGAACACGTGTATCCCCCCCCATACACGTGTGAGACTCGTTAGCACCGGGACAACATAATGTACCGACCTTCGGGCTTGTTGTCATTAATGAAATCTGCCTTTTTCTTTCCTTTATTGTGCCGACTTGATTTCCTTATGCGACTATAATCTGTGCGTATGTTCATTCATCTTATTGGCATTGCAATTTTAGATTGAACCTCACTTAGTCGTCTTATAAAGTTGGGGAGGTGGTGATCTAGGGGTGGTGAAATATGTCATAAATATGTCGAAAGTCGTTCGGGGAGGTCGATGTTTCATCTATCGACCTCGACCTCCCGAGTTTAAACACGAGAATTGTGAAAAAAGAAAATTTAACTCATTATTATTGACTTGCCTGAAAGTTTACAAGTACACTGGCCTCGACCCTCTTGATAATATCTCTTGGATGAGATCGTTCCACGGGTAATTGAGACCGAGTGCCATCACGGGTTCTTGAGCTCGTATGCCCGTTGGATAATACTCGGCGACCTTGTATGGTCCTTCGGTTTGGTTCGAAAGTTCCTTTGGTTACTCGAGAGTCTTCTTGAGGACGATTCGCATTCTTTAAATTTTGAAGTCGCACTTTAGAGTTGTAGTATTTTTGGATTTGTTGTTTGTATCTTGCATTTTGGATACGCCTCTAATCGCTTCTCTTTGAGCAAGTCTAGGTTTCGGCCAAGGCCTCATCGTTCGATCGTCGCGATCTGCGAGGTTCGAGAGTTTGGAATTCGACCTCTGTGGGTATATTTGCTTCCGAGCTAAATGCCATCGAATAAGGGGTCTCTCCGGTCGAATTTAAGTAGGTCGTTCTGTATGAACACAGTATATCTGGTAACTCACTGGCCCACTTCCCTTTTCCTCCCTCAATCTTGGTTTTCAGAGTGTGCTTGATGATCTTGTTCACAGTTTCGACTTGACCGTTTGACTGAGGGTGATAAGGGGTAGAGAAAAGCTTGGTGATTTTCCATTTTCTGAAGAAATTATCGATCTTATGACCATCAAATTGCTTCCCATTATCGGATATAATTTTTCTTGCGGTAGGCGAATCTCTGAGATGATGTTTCGCCATATGATTTTGATGATGTGATCTCGATCTATGGTCTCCAAAGCCTCAGCCTGGCCCATTTTGTGAAGTAATCTACTGCGATTAGGGCGTACTTGACTGAACCCGGGGCTATTGGTAATGGCCCGATGATATCTATCCCCCACTTCGCAAAAGGCCAAGGACTGAGGATGCTGGTGAGTTCCTTAGGTGCGACCTTGATTAATGGTGCGTGTATTTGACATTTGTGGTATTTCCGTGCGAAAACCATGGCATCGGCCTTTAAAGTTGGCTAATAATACCCCTGTCTTGTCGTCTTATGAGCGAGCGACTGCCCCCCAGTGTGGTTTCCGCATACCCCGTCGTGAATATCTTGCAGGATAGCCTCCCCTTGCTCCAGAGTAACACATCGAAGCAGTGGTATGCTGAAGCCTCGCTTATATAGTTCGTTACCAACCAATGTGTACCTTGCTGCCCTTAGTTGCATTGCTTTGCCTGATGCATGGGTTGGTAATGCCCCAGTCATCAAGTAGTCAATTGTGGGGGTCATCCAGCTTAAACTCGAGGTGTCTAGGGCAGCGACTGTTGTGTTAGTAGTTTAGGGGTGGGAGAGTTTTGTGATGGTAACATCCCTCATCTCTGCTGGTCCCTCCAAAGTCGCTAGTCGTGTTAATGCATCGGCTCAGGAGTTCGCATCCCTTGGTACTAGCTTGATGTAGATTTGTTCAAATTTCAGGTAAAGTGCTTTGACGACCTCTTGGTAGGCCGACATCCGCTCATCTCGGGCCTCATACTCCCCTAATATCTGGCGTGCTATGAGCTGGGAGTCAGTGTGTACTTGAAGTCACTTGATACCCATTGCGGTTGACATTTCTAGACCGTTGATCAGCGCTTCATATTTGGCCTCGTTGTTGGTGGCGGGGAAATCGAAAGTGATGGCATTCTGAAAAGAAATCCCATCTGGACTGATTAACACAATTCCTGCCCCTGAATTGTTGGCAGTTGCCGAGCCGTCTACGTATAACTCCCATGGTGGGCCGGTCGAACCGCTGGCCCCAGGAGGAGGGGTTAATTCAACGATGAAGTCGGCCAAGGTCTGAGCTTTTATTGCAGGTCGCGGCGCGTATGTTACCCCATATTGTCCATCCTCGATGGCCCACTTGAGGCATTGGCCCGATGTATCTAGTCGATGGAGCACGTTGGGAAGGGGTAAGGAAGTGAGGACCTCCACTTGGTAATCGAAGAAGTAACGTCTCAATTTCCTCACGCTCATAACTAGAGCATAGGCTAATTTCTATAGAAGAGGGTATCGCTGCTCGGTTTCATTTAGCGTCTGACTGAAAAAGTAAATGGGCAGATGGTTTTGACCCTCCGCCCGTACAAGCACTGCTCTCAGGGCGGTTTCCGAGGTCGCCAAGTATAGAAAAAGTTTCTCGCCAGGGACCGGTTTGGCTAAAATGCTGACGTCGGCCAGATATGCTTTGATCCTGTCAACAGCATCCTGAATCTCAGATGTCCATTCGAACCTCGCCTTCTTTCTGATGGTGTCGAACATGGGCTTGCATTTATACCCCATTCGGGAGATGAATCTGTTCAGAGCGGCCAGGCACCCCCATCAGTTTTTGAACGTCTTTTTTGGTTTTGGGGGACCCCCATATCCAAGATAGCTTACACCTTGGCTGGGTTTGCTTCAATCCCCCGCTTGCTGACTAGGTGCCCTAGGAACTTCCCTGATTCCACTCCGAAGTTACACTTTTTCGGGTTGAGTTTCATATTGAATTTCCTGAGTATCTCGAAAGCTTGCGCCAGATGAGCCAAATGATCTTCCTTTTTTAGACTCTTCACGAAAATGTCGTCAACGTACACCTCCACCAACTTGCCTATTTGCTCAACAAACATATGATTGACCAGCCTTTAATACGTTGCCCCGGCGATCTTCAAACCAAAAGGCATTCTCTTCCAACAGTACATGTTCTTCTCTGTTAAAAATGAATTGTGTTGCCTGTCGGGCTCGTGCATAGCTATCTGATGGTACCTAGCAAATGTGTCCATGAAAGACATCATCTCATGGCCCGCCGTATTGTCGATTAAGTGGTTGATATGCGGCATTGGGAAGAAATCCTTGGGGCATGCCTCGTTAAGATCTGTGAAATCGATGCAAAGTCGCCAAGTCCCATTTGATTTCTTTACAAGGACCGCATTTCCGACCCACTGTGGTTGGTCGGCCTGCATGATTAGGTCGTTGTCAAACAACTTTTTCATCTCTTCAGCGAGGGCCGCATATTTTTCTGGACCAAACTTCCTTCTTTTCTGAGCTACTGGTTTTTGGGCTGGGTCAATGTGTAACCGGTGACATGCGATCTCAGGATTGAACCCGACCATATCCTTGTGTGACCAAGCAAAAACTTCTAGGTTATTCTTGAGGAAATCGATGACTTCAATTTTCAGGTCGTCGGGGATCTTGGATCCAATGATGATCTCCAGGTCTGGCTGGGCTGAGTCCACCTTGACCCTTTCGAGTTCCTCCCCGGGTACCGCTCTGGGTCCTTAGAGTCGTGGATCATCTATCTCGGCCTCGAGTATAAAATCTTTGGGCTCGGGACCCATTCTCGTATCAAACTCATCACGCTTCCTCTTCTTACTTTTCTTTTTAGTATCCAGTGTCATTATGTGACGACTAATCGTGCGTGTTGAATTTGAATAAGGCTAAGAAAAAAGCAAACAACCTCTTGCATCCACTTGGTCACCTTTAACAGTGCCAACCAGCCCAACCTTGGTGGGGAACTTTACACAAAAATAATAGGTGGAGGACGCAGCCTTGAATTCGTGCTCAAATGGCCTCCCGAGGAAGCCGTTATAGGTGCTCGGGAGGTCGATTACAAGGAAATCTAGGAGCCTAGAGTTCCTGACCTTCTCATCCAAGGTGGATATGAGCTCCACAGACAAGCGAACCATGCCCAGAGGTTTGACTGTCGCGTTTCCGAAGCCCTTCACTGTGTGATCTCATGGGGTGATGTATGCTTCGTAATCCCCGAGTTGGTCTAGGGTCTTTTTAAACAGAATGTTCCAGAAGGCCCCCCCGTCGACCAGTATCCGGCATATAGTCGTCCCCATGATATTGGCCTTTATGACCAATGGGTCTATGTTCGGGTACACGACTCCAGCTTTGTCTATTTCCCCGAACTCAATTTTGCAGGTTTCTTCGGTCACAGCCAAGATGGGCAGAACCATTCTTTGAGCATTCTCCATTGCCCTGACTTTCGCCTTAGGCGACGCTTTGATGAGGAGGCCGGATACAAGCCCCCTATCGTGGCAAGGGGTGAGATGGTGTGGATGACGCGACCTCCTGTGCCCTCTAGTATGGGTGGCACAAGTAGCTCGCCCTGTGCGGCCCCTATCACGGGCTCTCTTTGCACCCAATCTCCCGGCCCATGTTGGCGGTCATGATGTCGACCTTGCCCCCCCTGATTATCTGCCCGATGATTCTTGACAAACTCATTCAGCCGGCCATCTTCATAAAGCTTCCTGTTGCTTCAGCAGATTTCGACACTAATTTGGTGTAGTGTCCCCTCTGGTCATGATAGTGGCAATACTTGTTCGGGTTTTGTTTTTCTTTCATGGGCGGGGTGCTGCAACATGTCTAAATCCATAGATGCGGGTATAAACATTACCAGGTGTAATACCCAGAGCCTCCATCAGCTTCACCGAAATGGACTCCTCAAATGGATTGAAGCTGCCGGGTGTCTTGTAATGACCCCCGGTTTTCTTGGAACCTTTCTTGGGCTCATGACTTCTTTGTTTACGGCGGTAGGGTCTCTAGCAATTCCATGTTATGGATGAGGTCGTTGGCCCTTTTCACGAAATTGCGTAGCTGGTCAGATAGTCGGCGGTCATGCGCCGCCATAGCTTGGTTCCTCTTACGAGGCTGAATCGCCCCCTTGACTTGGCCTCGTCCCCAATGGGGTCGCCTTCAATGATAAGTCTATCGATCCTCTCAATATAGGATCGATCCGACTCCGTCTCCCCCTGACGCATGTTCATGAGCCTCTGCCTTGTCACAAGTTGGGGCGCCATCGCCGTATAGTGGCCCAAAAATAATTGAGCTAGTTGCTAGAAAGTATCAATGGAGAGAGATGGCAGCGAAGTGTAACACATTTGGGCCTGGTCGCTCAGCGTCAGGGAGAAGAGTCTACACTTCATCGCATCCAATGCCTCCATTGAGGCCATATACGCATTGTACTTTGCCATATGGACTCTGGGGTTTGCTCCCGTTGTAGCGATCAAGAGCCGCTATGCTGATTTTCCTCTGGGCAGGTGCCAGAGTGATCATAGTTCCCAATGGCGAATCGGGGATGAAAAGGTCAGTGTTAGAACCAGACGGTCCATCCTGGTTACCCACCTTTTCTAACAGCTATTAGACGGTCCTAGCTAATGCCGCGACCTGAGCGTCGCGTTGGTTACTGGCCCCCTGCCCGTGACCATTGTGGTATGCCGAATGTCTTGGCAATCCTTCGTAGTGCATGTCCAGGGCCATGACAAGATCTCTTTCCACCTGTTCATCATGGCGTGGTTGAGAGTGAGCCTCGTCCTCGCCCCTCATGAGGGCCTTCCGGTCCGCTTGGCTTCTGAGGTGGGTGAATGCACTATTCGAACCCGCTGGTCTGTCCAGGGCCTGGTGGTTCCGAACGATGGCATGTTTAGCCGCGTTGTACGCCAGTTGGCCCGTGGACCATCCCTTTTCCATCATAACGCATTTACCTTTGGAGGTTCCCAGCGTCATGGGTTGTTTTCTTGGCTGGGGGCTATTCCTCCTTAACGCCGAAATTGAGACGTTTCTTGTTGAGGATGGCCATCACTGCTTTGGCATCCTCCGGTGTTTGGACAAGATTCCACCAGTCGAGGGAACCCGTCGGGGCTGCCCGATGAGTGGGTTGAGAACTTAGTGAAACCTTGACCCCATCACGAACGTCAATTTCATTCCCGATTATAGCTTTCCCCTGGTTGGTTGACATTTTGTTTTCCTTAAAGTTTGGAAGGTGAGGTCTCCTTGAGAATTGTTGAAATTTTTCAAGAAATTTGTTCCCACAGACGGCGCCAATTGTTGTACTGGTATAATCCTTCCCAGTTTGGTCCGAAAGTTCCTTTGGTTACTCCAAGAGTTTTCTTCAGGACCAGGTCGCCTTCTTTGAATTTTCAAAGTCGTACTTTAGAGTTGTAGTATTTTTTGGACTGTTGTTTGTATCTCGCATTTTGTATACCTGCCCCTAATCGCTTCTCTTCGAGCAAGTCTAGGTTTCTGGCCAAGGCCTCATCGTTGTAGTCTGTCGCGATCTGCGAGGTTCTGAGAGTTTGGAATTCGACCTATGCGGGTATGACTGCTTCCGAGCCAAATGCCATCGAATAAGGGGTCTCTCCGATCGAATCTTGGTAGGTCATTCTGTGTGACCACAGTACATCTGGTAACTCACTGGCCCACTTCCCTTTTCCTCCCTCAATCTTGATTTTCAGAGTGTGCTTGATGATCTTGTTCACAGCTTCTACTTGACCGTTTGACTGAGGGTGATAGGGGTAGTGAAAAGCTTGGTGATTTTCCATTTTCTGAAGAAACTATCGATCTTATGACCATCGAACTGCTTCCCATTATCGGATATAATTGCTTGCGGTAGGCCGAATCTGCAGATGATGTTTCGCCATATTAATTTGATCTGATATATGGTCGCTAAAGCCTCAGCCTCAGCCCATTTTGTGAAGTAATCTACTGCGACTAGGGAGTACTTGACTGAACCCGGGGCTGTTGGTAATGACCCGATGATATCTATCCCCCACTTCGCAAAAGGCCAAGGACTAAGGATGCTGGTGAGTTCCTCAGGTGCGACCTTGATTGATGGTGCGTGTATTTGATATTTGTGGCATTTCCATGCGAAAAACATGGCATCAACCTTTAAAGTTGGCCAATAATACCCCTGTCTCGTCGTCTTATGAGCGAGCGACTCCCCCCAGTGTGGTTTCCACATACCCCGTCGTGAATATCTTGTAGGATAGCCTGCCCTTGCACCGGGGTAACACATCGAAGCAGTGGTATGCTGAAGCCTCGCTTATATAGTTCATTACCAACCAATGTGTACCTTGCTGCCCTTAGTTGCAACTGCTTTGCCTGAATTCTGTCGGTTGGTAATGCCCCAGTCATCAAGTAGTCAATTATGGGGGTCATCCAGCTTAAACTCGGGGTGTCTAGGGCAGCGACTGTTGTGTTAGCAGTGGAGGGGTGGGAGAGTTTTGTGATGGTGACATCCCTCATCTCTGCTGGTCCCTCTGAAGTCGCTAGTCGTGACAATGCATCGGCTCGGGAGTTCGCATCCCTTGGTAATAGCTTGATGTAGATTTGTTCAAATTTCAGGCAAAGTGCTTTGACAACCTCTTGGTAGGACGACATTCACTCGTCTCGGGCCTCATACTCCCCTGATATCTGGTGTGCTACGAGCTGGGAGTCGGTGTGTACTTGAAGTCGCTTGATGCCCATTGCGGTGGACATTTCTAGACCGTTGATCAGCGCTTCATATCGGCCTCGTTGTTGGTGGCAGGGAAATCGAAAGTGATGGCATTCTGAAAAGAAATACCACCTGGACTGATTAACACAATTCCTACCCCTGATTTGTTGGTAGTTGTCGATCCGTCTACGTACAACTCCCATGGTGGGCCGGTCGAATCGCTGGCCCCAGGAGGAGGGGTTAATTCAACGATGAAGTTGCCCAAGGCCTGAACTTTTATTGCAGGCCGCGACACGTATGTTACCCCATACTGTCCAACCTTGATGGCCCACTTGAGGCATCGGCCCGATGTATCTAGTCGATGAAGCACGTTGTGAAGGGGTAAGGAAGTGAGGACCTCCACTTGGTGATCGAAGAAGTAAGGTCTCAGTTTCCTAACACTCATAACTAGAACATAGGCTAATTTCTCTAGAAGAGGGTATCACTGCTCAGTTTCATTTAGCGTCTGAATGACAAAGTAAATGGGCAGATGGGTTTGACCCTCCGCCCGTACAAGCACTGCGCTCAGGGTGGTTTCCGAGGTCTCCAAGTATAGAAAAAGTTTCTCGCCAGGGACCGGTTTGGCTAAAATGCTTACGTCGGCCAGATATGCTTTGATCCTGTCAACAACATCCTGACTCTCAGATGTCCATTCAAACCTCGCCTTCTTTCTGATGGTGTCGAAGATGGGCTTGCATTTATCCCCCATTCGGGAGATGAATTTGTTCAGAGCGGCCAGGCACCCCGTCAGTTTTTGAACGTCCTTTTTGGTTTTTGGGGCCCCCATATCCAAGATAGCTTGAACCTTGGCTAGGTTTGCTTCAATCCCCCACTTGCTGACCAGGTGCCCTAGGAACTTCCCTGATTCCACTCCGAAGTTGCACTTTTTCGGGTTGAGTTTCATAATGAATTTCCTGAGTATCTCGAAAGCTTGCACCAGATGAGCCAAATGATCTTTCTTTTTTTTAGACTCTTCAAAAAAATGTCGTCAACGTACACCTCCACCGACTTGCCTATTTGCTGAACAAACATATGATTGACCAGCCTTTGATACGTTGCCCCGGCGTTCTTCAAACCAAAAGGCATTCTCTTCCAACAGTACATGTTCTTCTCTGTTAAAAATGAAATGTGCTGTCTGTCGGGCTCATGCATAGCTATCTGATGGTACCCGGCAAATGCATCCACAAAAGACATCATCTCATGGCCCGCTGTATTATCGATTAAGTGGTCGATATGCGGCATCAGGAAGAAATCCTTGGGGTATACCTCGTTAAGATCTGTGAAATCGATGCAAAGTCACCAAGTCCCATTTGATTTCTTTACAAGGACCGCATTTGCGACCCACTGTGGTTGGTCGTCCCGCATGATCAGGTCGTTGTCAAGCAACTTCTTAACCTCTTCAGTGAGGGCCGCATATTTTTCTGGACCAAACTTCCTTCTTTTTTGAGCTACTGGTTTTTGGGCTGGGTCAATGTGTAACTGGTGACATGCGATCTCAGGATCGATCCTGACCATATCCTTGTGTGACCAAGCGAAAATGTCTAGGTTATTCTTGAGGAAATCGACGACTTCAATTTTTAGGTCGTCGGGTATCTTGGATCCAATGATGATCTCCAGGTCTGGCTGGGCTGGGTCCACCTTGACCGGGGTGATGTATGCTTCGTAATCCCCGAGTTGGTCTAGGGTCTTTTTAAACAGAATGTTGCAGAAGGCCCCCCCATCGACCAGCATCAGGCATACAGTCATCCCCATGATATTGGACATTACGACCAATGGGTCTATGTTCGGGTACATGACTCGGCTTTTGTCTATTTCCTAACTCAATTTTTTGCGTGTTTCTTCGGTCACAACCAAGATGGGCAGAACCATTCTTTGAGCATTCTCCATTGCCCTGACTTCCGCCTTTAGGCAACGCTTTGATGAGGAGGCCATAGACTGGCCCCCTATCGTGGCAAGGGGCGAGATGTTGTGCATGACGAGACCTCATTTGCCCTCTGGCATGGGTGGCACATCACGGCTCACCTGTCTTGACCCCTATCCACGGGCTCTCTTTGCACCCGATCTCCGGCCCATGTTGGCGATCATCTTTGTCGACCTTGCCCCCCCGATTATGCGCCCGATGATTCTTGACAAACTCATTCAAAAGCCATCTTCATAAAGATTCAAGCCGCTTCAATGATCTAGACACTTTCATTTGGTGTAGTGTCCCCTCTGGTCATGATAGTGGCAATACTTGTTGGGTTTTCGGCTTTTGTCTTTCATGGGACGGTGCTTTCATAACATGTCTGGTCCCTGGATCTGGTATCGCGTTACAGTGTCATACATAGAGAGCCTCCATCAACTTCAACCAAAATGGACTCCTCAAATGGTATGAAGTTGTCGGGTGTCTTGTAATGACCCCCAGTTTTCTTGGAACCTTTCTTGGGCTCCGTGACTTCCTTTGTTTTTGAGAGCCGGGTCATGGTATGGATGAGGTCCGGCCCTTTTCCTGAAATTGGCATAGTTATCGGGTAGTCGACGGTCATGCGCCGCCATAGCTTGGTTCCTCTTCTCCGAGGCCGACATCGCCTCAAAGAACTTGGCCTCATCCCCAATAGGGTCGCCTTCAATGATAAGTCTATCGATCATCTCAACATAGGATCAATCCGACTCCGTCTCCCCCTGACGCATGTTCATGAGCCTCCGCCTTGTCGCAGTAGTCGGGGAGCCATCGCCAGATAAGTGGCCCAAGAATAATCAAGCCGGCTTGTTCGAAGTATCAATGGAGAGAGATGTGAAGTGTACCACATGTGGGCCTGGGTCGGCGTCGGGAGAAGAGTCTACACTTCGTCAGATCCGATGCCCCCATTGAGGCCATGTGCGCATTGTAACAGATCATATGGACTGCGGGGTGCATGCTCCCGTTAGAAGCGATCTAGAACCCGCTTATGCCGATTTTCCTATGGCAAAGTGCGGTGATCATAGTTCTTAAATGGCGAATCGGGGATGAAAAGGTCGATTGTTAGACGGACGGTCCATCTCGTTACCCACCTTTTCCAACTTGGTTCGGTCCTAGCAATGTCACTGGCGAAGGCGTTCATCGGCCCCGCCCGTGACCATGGTGGTATGCGAATGTCACCGGCGATCTCCGTGGTGCATGTCGAGGGCCATGGAAAGATCTCTTTCCACCTATTCATCATGGCGTGGTTGAGAGTGAGCCTCGTCCTGCCCCCCCTGAGGGCCTTCGAGGCAGCTTCCGAGGCGAGGAGAATGCACTATTTCGGTCTGTCCAGGCCCGGTGGTTCCAAACGATGGCATGTTTAGCCAGACGCCCGGTTAGCCCGTGGACCGTCCCTTTTGCATCATAACGTTTACCTTTGGAGGTTCCGGCGTCATGGGTTGTTTTCTTGGCTGGGGGTTGTTCCTCCTCAATGCCGAAATTGAGACGTTTCTTGTTGAGGACGACCATCACTGCTTTGGCATCCTCCGGTGTTTGGACAAGATTCCACCAGTCGGGGGAACCCGTCGGGGCTGCCCGATGAGTGGGTTGAGAACTTAGTGAAACCTCGACGCCATCACAAACGTCAGTTTCATTCCCGATTATAGCTTTCCCCTGGTTGGTTGCCATGTTGTTTTCCTTAGAGTTTGGAAGGTGAGGTCTCCTTGAGAATTGTTGAAAATTCTCAAGAAATGTGTTCCCACAGACGGCGCTAATTGTTGTAACTGGTTTTTATCTACTCAGTTAAACAAAAATTATTATGAAATGCGTATGCTAAAGGCAATCGAATCAGGAAAAGAGACAAAGAAGTTGGTGACCCGGTTCGTCTTTGGAATCAGACTACGTCCGGGGGCATCCAAGCCAGGGAGAGGATGTATGTATATGCCTAGAAGTCTAAGTTGTTCACCTTTTTACAGAGGTGGCCTATTTATACTATGACTCCCACCCTTTGGGTGGGAATTTACATAAGGAATAATGCCTATGAAAGGGCTACAATATCGGGAACCATTAATCTCGCCTTGACAGGCCAGAAATCGTCCATCTTCAGCGTGCGCCAATCTTGGAGGGCGGATTAGTGGCGTGTTGGGGGCTGTCATTGACCACGTGAACTGTATAGTTATGGCTGGTGCAGGTCGCTCCCGACTTGAGAATATAAATCGGAAATTGCATCGCGACTTCCCGAACTGACGACTACCCGAGTTGCCGACCTTTGCGACTTGAAGGTTTGGTCTTGTGGGAATTACGTGGGCTGATCCCATGGTCCCCTTGCCAAGGTTGCTTCATGCAGTCTTTGTTGGATTGTTTATGATCCTTCGTGCCCAGGTGGGAGGTCGGGTTTATCCATGCTACAACAACATTCAAGCAGGTTACAAACAAGAAAACAATTACAAACCTTTAATATCCAGATTAATAGTTGGCTCCCACTTGACCAATATAAAATTGACAGGGACTTAGGGGAAGTATATGCATATCAATTTATACCTAAGTAATAACCATGATTAAATACATAATTATTATTTCGTTTTGAACGAGCCTCGTGGGGAGGGTAATCGTCGCCATAAATAATAATCCACAATCATCCGTTTGGAATCCATTCATGTGAAACTATCTTTTGGCCGTCCCGTGGGGGGAATTTCTCCAAAAGAATTCACAAATAAATAAATCATGGAGGTCAAAATTAATTCAATTTTATTATTCGGAATAAAATTGTCAATTAATTATTTAAAACATACTTAGTAATTTTTGAAAGTGAGATTTTTCCAAAAACAATTTCTCATGCATCGCATATTCAAAACATAATTAAATACGCACGAAAAATAAAGCAAACATCAAAATAAAAAATTAAACATATTGGGCACATATATCCAATTGTCACGGTTAATTTTTGTCATGTCTTGATATTGAGAAATCGTCTTCATAGCCTTCATCGTCCGTCACGAAAAGCTCCCACTAAATACGCAATATTTTCTTTATAATGTCCTCAAATCAGGTCTAAACGACATCCGGCATTGGGTAGCTCACGGCCCGGAACCGATGTCCATGTCTTCGCGTCAAGACGCCTCGTCTCAACCCGACCATCCCGAATCCATCATTTCGGCGGCACTTTCGGCAAGGAGCGAATCAAGGGCAGCGCCCGCCCATTGCGCGAGCCGCTAGGGGTTCACGCCCGCCAGCGCTTGTCGCGTCGCCGGCGCTGTGCCCCGTTACTGGCGCTTTCGCCCACGCTTGCTTGTGCCCGCGTGTGCCGAGTGCCTTCACCCGCCTGCGTGCTCGTGCTCGTTTCCGTATGCACCTGTGCACACACCGCGCACGCCTCGGCCACCAGTCTCGCCCGGTGCTCCCTTTGCGGGCTTGCTCCGTGGTGTCGCCTCTCAACCCAGCCCATCTGCGACCGCTTAAAGACTGCCGTGCTTTTACAGACGTCCGCACTTGGTCGCCTGCCTTTTAATTCTTCATCTTCGTTCTTGATCCGGTTACAATTTATTTATAGGAAATAAATAAACATAGATCTAGACTAGTCTATTACATTGATCAAATCAAATAAATCCTAATCTACTCGTGGATTTTCTCATGAGGCAAAACGAATTCGAACGAATCGAATTAAAAACCACAATTATATGCATGCATAAATAAACATTCATCAAATACTATGACAATTGGATACCTGCAAAAAAGATCTAGCAATTCTACTATCCAATTTTAAATTTAATGAACAACGAATTAAATTACAATTTAAAAAATCAGAGCCCGAAACCATAGCTCTGATACCAGTTGTTGGGGAATTATTTGCACGGATCTATTCGGGATGAATATTTAAATACAAATTTAATTCTAACACTTATTACTAGCATGAATCAATCCTATATTAATTCAAATAATAATTCAACAACAAATCATGCATACAAGTTCGTCACATAAATCCTTCGCATGCGGAATTGCTAGGAGTTTACGTGAACTAACCTCTCGGAGTGACCACCGTTGAGAAGATGGATCCCATTCACACAACACACCAAAAGACCTTCTCAAGTATTCTCTCATCCTTGTCCAACAATCCGGTGGTAGAATGCTCGTGAACAATTAACAAAAGGAAAAATAAAATTATGTTGCACCACCTTTGTGGATTTCTAATTTTTCCAACACATGGAATTGCCTTGGGGATGAAAAATACATCCCCTATTTATAATACAAAGGGGGGCGAAAATTTTAGGGTTTTAGGTGATTGGGAAATTTCCTTGCTTCTTCTCCAAGAAACAATCTTGAATATATCCAATATATTCTATTTCCCAAAATATCTCCCAAATAAAATCTCCTCCTCCTTATGTTATGGAATTTTCGAAAATATCATCATTAATTGCCAAGTGGGAGATTTTTTGAATTTAATGAGATAATCTTGTATTCCAAGAATACTTATCCTTATTCCATAACAAAATTCAAAGAAAATCTTTCTTCCTCTTTTATTCATAATTTTCGAAAAAAATAGAAAAATTAGGCAACAATAATTTATTTTATTTTAAAAAACTTTTTAAGTTATTGGACTTTATGTTTGGGCTACTTGAGGGGCCTTTAGGAGAATTAAGATTGGACCTTCCAATGGACTTTGAATTTCAAATATTTAGCCATAATATTATTCAAGCCCATAAATATTAACTAATCCCACTACATAATTAATATTGCACTATCCATCTTAACCCATATTACTGTTAATATGGCTCCCGGTTATTATTTCCTGCGTTTAAGATTATCCAGTCCATTAATTAATTTAGGCCACTGAAATAGCTTCATATTAATTAACATATTTTTCCTTGGTCAAGGAACGGCTAAACATTATTATCCATACCGGAAATTAATTCCACTTGCAAGATTGGTATGATAAAACTTCTGAGCCTCCCAAGGGGACAAATCAAACAAGACGTACTTGCACACGTTTCACCGTATTAAATCTTAGCAATCGTCGTGTAACCAATAACATTGGCCAAGATACAAGGTATTGAATCTCGTTGATCCTCTTCCCATCATAAGTCAAAGCAATGGCTATTGATTCCACACGATCCTATTTAAGGGACGGAGATAAAGAAATAATGAACCACTGAGGTCTAATTCTTCTATATACAGTACTGAAGAATTTGTCTTCTTGTAGGTCCTGTTCAGTGCATCATAATGCACTAGTGCAATCTCTTGGTCAAGACAAGCCAATCTGAGCCTTGCACTTCAACCTTTCACGATGGTTTGTTCATTTCCATCTGGGTCGTGAATTCTGTACTTTTAGTTACAAGGGACTGTTAATTTAATCTTCTGTGATATGGTATCACTAAATTAACTACAATGTAACACGTACTATTTATTGAACAATTATGCAGTAAATATATGTAACATTCAATGATATTTAAAGCATCAGTGATAAATAATTTATTTCAGTAAATATGACAGAAATTCAGTCTGGTTATATAAAGTAAAAACATACTTTCCAGTATAACCCCAACAATATGACTTGGTGAAATTCTGGTTTTCACCAGATTTGAGTTGACCTGATCAGTCCAGACTGGTCAGTCTACCTGATTAAGTCTTCTGATGCAGGTTGTCTTAGCACAACTTGCAGAATCTTCTTGAATTCTTTTGATGTAGGTCTTCTGGTCTTCTGAGTCTTGTCACCTGGTGGTCATCTGATCTTCAGGTCATCTGAGTCTTCAGTATGTTACCCGATCTTCTGATCTTCACCTGGTTATCTAACTATCTAATCATCTGATCTTCTAGTCTTCTGATCTGCTTCAAGACTTAACCTATACATATTGAGTTCCCCCTCAATATGTGACCTATCTATTACATCAGCTGTCTATACATCTCAGCTGGTCATCCTAACCTGATTTCTAATTCATCAGTCAGCTAACAGGTTTGACTGGTCCTATTACAACCTGTTTTGGAACTTCCATCAAAACTATAAATTTCCCAACAATTTCCCCCTTTTTGATGGAACCAAAACATTTAATCAGAAAAATGGATAATCAGAAATGTAAATAATAGAGACAAAAATCAGAAGACATTGAGATGATGTCTTAGGATCAGAAAAGGTAAATCATTTCATTGATTGATATATCAGTTTACAGATACAGAAATGATAAGCAAAAATTACCTAACTTCTGACCTAAGGTCTTCATCTTCTGATCATTTCTTGTCCCTCATGCCTTCAGGAATCTGAAAGATATCATACATCCTCCCGAGTACTTCCTTCTGGCGGTCTTCTTCAATGATTTTACCTCTCTCCAGTGCATCAAAATATGCTTGTCTGAAAGCCACTGGATCATATCTGTTTCTTTTAAGAGGTGGCATCAGGAACTCATATCTTGGTGCAGAAGGTCTCATCGTCATCATCTGACCTTCCTTCATAACCTCCTTATAGAATGCTGGATATTTTTCTTTGAGCCAGTCCAGAAAGATTTTGTCAAAGAGATTGTCATCCTTCTCTTCTGAGACTCGTTGTATCATGAATACGTCGCACAACCAGCTGTATTTATGATCCTCCAAGGTTCATGAAGATCCTCTCTGCACATAAGAATATCATCCATGCTGGCAGGCAAAGCACGCTCTATCCAGGTCTCATCAGATTCGGTCACAACCTTCTTTTGCTTTCTTCTGAAGGCTTTATCAAGACCTCCAGCTTCTCGCAGCTTATTTCTTTTGGTTGCCTCTTCTATGACCTTTCTCCTCTTGACCTGATCCTGTTGTTCCCTGATCTGTTCTGATGATAAGAGTAGCTCAGATCTGGTCACAACAGTCTTCTTCTTAGATTCTTTAACCTACTTGCCTTTCTGCAACCTTTTCTTTTCTGCCACTGCCTCAGCTGATTCTGATGCAAACTCTTCTTCAAGTTTCCTAGTCAGCTCTAGACCCCTTGCTTCTTCTTTAGCCTGTAGTCTTTTCTGAACATTTGAGGAAAAGTCCTCAATCCTGTCAACTCTTGTGGTTAGGTCAACCATTGCAGCTTTCTGTTCAGAAATGACCTTATCCTGAAGGTATAGATGTTTTGTGTGCTCTTCAATAGTAGAAAACAGCTCGGCCAGTTCAGTGTCATTGATTTCAGTAGCTTGGGCTTCAGAAGTGGGTGCATGACTTGGTGCAGCAGCAACTAGGGTCAGTTGACCGGCCTGGACAGCCTGTTTTTCTGATTCAGCTCTTCCTTCCCCCTTTTTGGTTGCATAAAAAAGGAGTCGGATGTTCTTCTCCAGGTTGGTGAAAAGTGTTATCTCTTTCTTCAAGTCCTCAACTTCCAAAGACTGAATCTGAACAAACGAAGTAGATGATAGTGCAGGTCCGAGCATCTTTGACACAGCTTCTTCCAGAGCCTTTTTAGCAATAGATACAGAAACTTCAAATTTCCTGACAGAGGCCTAGAAGCTAGAGTCTGCCTGCATTAATGACTTGTAAGCCTCCTTTAGAAGTGTCTTGACATCAGAAAGCATCGACACCTCTAGTCCCAGCTTTTGCAACATAGTTTCTACTCGTGTCATCTCATTCAGGGCAATGTCCGTATGCATTTCAGTCAATTTCTTCACAGTCTGATTCCTCTCAGATTCAACAAGCTTCTTTGTTCTCTCCTCCATCTGAATCATCAAATTTGCAGCAAGAGTGTTGAATTGGACTTCTACTGATGCCTTTACCCCACCCAGAATAGTCGTCGAAACTTGGTCTAGGGTCTCAGGCGGAATCACAAAGACTGGGGCAGATGTTTGTGCCTCGCCAATTAGGGTCTCATCTGGTTCACCCTCAACTGGTTCATCGGTAGCTGGCTCAACATCCCATTCAAGCTGATCATCTTCTTCCTCAACAGGATAACCCATCAGCTTGTTAACCAGCCAGGCAACATCTTCCTCTGTAGTCAACTCAGCAGCGCTGGCCACTCCTGCCAAATTCTTCATCCTGAGCTCCCACTCCACAAATTCTTCACTCCTAAAGGCATCCAAGACCATCAGAAAGTCCTCAATGTGTTGCAATCTGACATTTCTCCAGAAGAGAACATCAACAACAATCTTTCTAACACCAGGATGGTCCACCAGATCAAAATAGTGTTTGTTCAGGTAATTGTCCACCCTTCTCCTCAGAAACTTGACTACTGGCTTCTCAGGTTCAGGAGATTCAAATACGGTTCTTGTGTTGAAAGGGTTATGAACAATAGATACAAACATGGTCTTATGTTGTGTGGTTTGAATATCCGGAGTTGCTTCTCTGATAGGCTCAGGTTGTGCTGACTCAGGTGCGGGATGAGAGATGGTTTCGGGTTGAGGCTCAGAAAGCTCAGGTGGGGGCATATCAGGTTGAGCGGGTTCTGGTTGTGAAGCCTCAAGAGGGATTTCCACAGAAAGGGTTTATGCAGATGGAATTGGCTCAGATACAAACAATTCAGGTTGAGCAGATGTTCGAGCAGGTTTACTTGCCAGTGGCTTTCTCTTGATGACCCTCGTCTTGGGCTGACCTTGTGCTTCAGATTGCACCCTTGTCTTTCTTTGATTTTGGCACATAGGGGGCTGGGTCATCATCTCTTTGTCTAGACAGCTCTTCATCCTTATACAAAAGAGCCTTGTACTTCTCCAGATATGGCTTTCTTCCAACTTATAACCAAGGGTAATTAGGAATTATATCAGCAAGGATCATGGAGACCTTGTGAATATTGCAGATTTTCTTGGCCACACTAATACAGATTTGGCTTTGCACAACCCTTAAAAAAGGCCTTAGACAGCGGTTATAACAGTTGTCCAAGTAACAAGCTGTCTAAGCAAGAGTGGAGCTTAGATAGCGGTTTTTAACTTCTGTCCAAAATATATGCTTAGACAGCGGTTAAAAACCGCTGTGCAAGATGCAATATAGAAAGCGGTTAAAAATCGTTGTCTAAGTACCAAAATTGATAATTAGACAATGGTTTTTAGCCCCAATTAATTGAGGCAATTATTCGCTCCCATGGGGGACCGAACACGGGACCTTGGGCACCTGAGCGGGGATCAATTCCGCTCGGGCACTTACTTTCTTGCGTTTATTTAATGAAATTAATTCTATATGTTCTAAAAATCATTTTTTTCTTACAATTTTTTTAGAATTCTTTATTTACCTTGGACAGCGGTTCAAAACCGCTCTCCAATTACCTTTGCACAGCGGTTATGAACCGTTGTCTAAGCTTTGATCTTGAACAACGGTTTTTAACCGCTGTCCCTTTTTTTTTAATAGAACCGCTCTCCAAGGGACCACTTGGAGAGCTGTTCGAAAAAAGAGCTATCCAAGTGGAGCTCTCCAAGCTCAAATGTGTAGTAGTGCCAGCACCACCTGGTTCTTCTCATTCACAACAAACTCCACAGTTTCCTGCAGCAGTCTATGCTTGAACAACCCCATCCAGTTCATGTCTGGAGCCTTTTCTATGATTGCAGTCATCACGTGCTGCTTTTGTTGTTTTAGGGCATCAGGGCTGAAGGCAATACCCAGAATTACCTTTGAAACGATTTCAAAGAGTAATCTGTATTTCCTCTTCAAATATGGAACCTTAACATTTGTAATGTTTGTGATGTTCCTAGGCCTTAGAAACACCTTCTGCAGATACTCCTTGTCTGACATCCCCGCTGTGAATTCATCTGGGTAATTCCTTCCAGTTGGAAGACCAAAGATCCTTCCGAGATCGTCGTTGCTTACTTCAATTTTGTTACCTCCGACGAAGGAATACAGTTCATTATTCTCGGTCTCCTTAAATTTTCTCAAAAACTCCAGGGACTCAAACAAAATTGTTCAAGCCCACACGCTCTTAGGCATTCTTTAATTTCTTTCGATTCTGGATCATTGGTTGTGTTGAATATCACGTACTTCACATCAATGACGTCTTTGATCATAGACGCATAGTCACAGATTTCAGTAGTTGCCTTAGAGGTTGACATTTCTGCAAACACATAAATATACCCTAAATTAGGTTTATCAACACCTATTTTATCACAAACAATACTTAGCGCAATAGGGCAATATGTGAAGCATTTCCATAATTATAATCCCCAAATATGTGTATTGTTCACAACGTGCAGAGAAATAAGCATAAATCAAATTAAATCCCATTCAAATACGAATATGAACAGTACAACATACACAAATATCCTATAACTCTAGCATATAATCGTGAAATGCATATAATATCAATTACCAGAATGAGCAATTTGAAAGATTAAGAAATTACACGGTTTTGAATTGCTCTTGAAGAGTAGTTCGTAAGTTTTCGGGAAAAGAAATTTTTCTTAGTCTGAAATATGAGAGTAGGAAAGTGAAAGGTTTATTTCAGACTAGTTTTAGGGTTTAAATAGTTAGGAGGGAAAACATTTTGCACGATTATTTTTGCATACTTGAGTATCCTCTGTTTTAAAACGGATGGACAAGATTAAGCGGTTGAAAAGTTACTTAATCGTGCGGTTGAGGATAAAGAGCGGCATACTTTTGGACTTAAAAACTATCGATAAATGCATTTAATACCTAAATCTCACGTCCGCATTTAATGCTTGCAGGCATGACGTCATAAAGTAATGTGCACAACAATTATCACACAGATATAGATAAGCTCAGATAAGTAAATAAATCAAATAAAAAATCTCAGGTAAATGAGATCAGATATACGAAATCAGAAAACGTATCTGACTGACTGATATCGTAATCAATCAGTAACCACTTTGTCGAGTCTGACTTTTCTGATTTTTATTGATCTTATTACTGTAGCCTAATCCTCAAAACTTTTCCCAACAATATTTTACCTTTCTGATCAGATTTCTCCAGATCCTATCTGACTAGTTGAAGTTCCCCCTTCAACTGCCATCTCTTTTCTGATCAGTTCCCTACTGATCCTACCTGATCAGTTAAGGTTCCATTGCTCAACTGATCTTTCTTTTCTGGTCAATTCCTTAACCAACTGGTCTTGGAGACCAATCCACCGAAAAATTTTGTTCATCTTCTCCTAAGTCCAGATGTCCTAGCTCATTACATAGTTCTCTGAATTTGACTTCAGCTAGTGGCTTGGTTAAGATATCAGCTTTCTTCTTATCAGTATGGATCTTTTCCATTCTGATGTTCTTCTTTTCCACATGGTCTCTGATAAAGTGATGTCTGATGTCCACATGCTTGCATCTTGTATGTAGAACTGGGCTCTGTGTGATTGCAATAACACTATTACTGTCACAGAAGATAGGCATATTCCTAGCTATAATGTTATAATCCCTCAGCTGCTGACAAAGCCAGAGCAGTTGGGAACAACAGCTTCCTGCGGCCATATATTCTGCTTCAGTAGTAGATGTGGCAACAGATGTCTGTTTCTTTGAAAACCAAGAGACCAGCTTATTTCCTAGAAACTGACATGTACCTGAGGTTGATTTTCTGTCTATTCTGCAACCTCCATAATCAGAATCAGAGTATCCACTAAACTTTAGATTATCATCTGAAGAGGAGTATAACCCAAGGTTAATTGTCCCCTACAGATACTTAAGAATCCGCTTAGCTGCTTCTAGGTGGCTTTGCATTGGATTTTCCTGAAATCTGGCACATACACCTACTGCAAATGTTATGTCTGGTCTGCTGGCAGTTAGGTATAACAATGATCCAATGAGATCCCTATACTCTTTCTGATTAGTTTTCTGACCATTCTCGTCTAGATCCATTCTGAAGGAAGTCATCATTGGAATTCTGATAGTCTTGCAGTTTTGAACTCCATATTTGGCCAACAGATTTCTTGTATACTTGGCCAGGTAGATAAGTATTCCTTCAGTACTTTGTCTTACTTGAAGACCTAGAAAGTAGTTCATCTGACCCATCATGGACATCTCAAATTTACCTTGCATCAGCTTGCTGAACTTCTCACATAAGTTCTTATTGGGAGATCCGAAGATAATGTCGTCCACATAGATCTGAACCATCAGAATATCTTCTCCATCTTCAATTCTGAACAAAGTTTTGTCTATCAGTCCCTTAGTGAACCCACTGTCTAGCAAGAATTAGGATAATGTATCATACCAAGCTCTGGGAGCCTGTTTCAGTCCATAAAGAGCTTTTCATAGACGGTACACTTGGTTGCTCCTTTCAAAGCCAGGAGGTTGTTCAACATAAACTTACTCAACTAGTACCCCATTTAAGAATGCACTCTTTACATCCATCTGATACACAATAAATTCCCTGTGAGCAGCATAAGCCAGAAACAACCGAATGGCTTCAAGACGAGCGACTAGTGCAAAGGTTTCATCATAATCAATCCCTTCTGATTGTGAATATCCCTTAACAACAAGTCTTGCCTTATTTCTGGTTATCACATTGTGCTCATCCTTCTTGTTCTTGAAGACCCATTTAGTGCCAATCACATCTTGGTGAGTTGGTCTGTCTACAAGTTCCCAAACTTGATTCCTTTCAAACTGCTCTAATTCTTCTTGCATGGCCAGAATCCAGCTTGCATTAGCTAGAGCTTCTTCAACTGTGAGGGGTTCCTTCAAAGACAGATAGCAACAATACATTGCACTTTCACCAATCTGATGTCTAGTTTGAACTCTATCAGAGGGGTCTCCGATGATCAGGTTAGTTGGATGACTGGTTATCCAGGTCCTTCTTCCCTGATTTACATGAGTTTGGAGATCATCATCCTCTTCTGATAGTGATTCATCACTAGAGACTGGGAGAGGTACTTTAGTAGGATCGAATTGGCATGGACATATCTCAGCTGATGTTGGACTCATCATATGCTGAAGTTTATCAGCCGGAACATCAGGTGTTCCCCCTGAACCAGATGGTTCAGTTGTTACTGTCTCAGCTGTATCAGCTTCTTCATTGACAATTGTACGTACCTTAGGGTCTGACTGTCCTGGTGAATCATCAAAATCAAAGTTAGGAATATACACAGTGACGTGATCTGATTCCTTTTCTTTGATACTCAACTGATCAATTTTCGAGCATCAGGTAAGGGTTGATCTGGTACGGCTTGTTCTGCGGCAGATTTCTCTTGTTCAGAAGATGTCTCATCAAAGACCACATGAGGTGTTTCCTTCACAACTAGGGTTCGCCTGTTGAACACCGTGAAAGCTTTGCTGGTTGAGGAATACCCTAAGAATATACCCTCATTCGACTCTTCCCATTATTATGAATGAAACACTTGCACCCAAAAACATGAAAGTAAGAAACATGAGGTTTTCTGCCCTTCCACATTTCATAAGGTGTTTTAAAGTGAGTCTTAGTCAAAGAGCATCTGTTCAGAGTGTGACAAGCAATGTTGATTGCTTCTGTCCAAAAATGGTTTGGAGTTGCATGTTCAGCCAACATTGTGCGAGCAACTTGTTTGAGTGTTATGTTACTCCTTTCTGCTACACCATTCTGTTGTGGCGTTCTGGCGGCTGTTGTTTCATGTTGTATATCAAACTCCTTGCAAAAGTCAGCTATGAATGAATTCAAGAATTCTGTACGCTTATCTGGTCTGATTTTCACAACGCTGACACCTTACTCATTCTGCAATCTCTTGAGCAGCTCAGATATCTTTGTAGTAGTTACATTCTTCCAAAAGTGAATCTAGGAAGGTTTCTGGACAAGATATACGACATGCCAAATCTGTATCAAAGAAGGGACAAAGACCTGCTGAACAGGAAAGGCAAATGTTGATAAAAAAAGGGAACAAAAATGGACCTCACCTAATCAAGCATCAGCCGAGGAATCAACAGAAGAACCCTGTTCTTCTGAAGAGACCTCAGCCTAATCAGCAGATCAGGAATCAGAAAGGACAATCTCGAAAGGGAAAGTTCAACTGAGACTCGATCAGTCAAGTCATTTAATCAAGATGCTAATGGTAAATCGCTGATAAACCAATTGCATAAAAAGAGGTATGAATCTTTTGATGATAGCAGCCGTACCTATCCCTTCAACTAGAAATCCAGGACATCCGTGACTTTTGGACCTAATCGGATTAAAAGAAGACAGATCAATCAGAAAAATCCCAAGTCTTCTGATTCATCCAAGGTTCACACTCGTAATCATACTGACCAAAAAGCACATGAAGAGATGTATGATTATGTAGATGCTTATGGGAGACAAATTGGGCCTTCTGATCTTGATGATTACCATAGAAGTGCCCTGTATGTTTGGATCCCAAAAGGTAACATTAACCCCTCATGACCTAATCCTATAGGGATACCTAAAGCTTGATCTGATTGCAGGTTCGCTTGGGTTTGACCAATAAGGTAGGTGTACAAGCAACTATCTGTTACATTGATAGTGGATGCTCAAGGCACATGACTGGATGTCAACATCTCCTCAGTTCTTATGTTGAAAATGAAGGCCCACGTGTACTCTTTGGTGACGACAACTTTGGTTTTACCAGAGGAGATGGAACCTTAGTGAATGATGATGTACAGGTTACAGGAGTCTCCTATGTCAATGGTTTAAAGCACAACCTTTTATCAGTTTCACAATTCTGCGACAACGGATTCAGCGTTGAGTTCTCGACTGATCAGTGTACTATAAAAAATCAAGCTACTCAACAGATCTTGTTAATTGGTTCTAGAAAAGGAACGATCTATACTGCAGATTGGGACAGTTGTCCAAGAAATGCATGTTTGATTGTTAAGAGTTCCAAAAACAACAGTTGGATCCTCTTATTGAGCCGAATTGGTCCAAATTTTTGTGTTTGACGACGCAAGCACGCCAAGACGTTCTACTAATCCAGTCAATGGGTTACAACAATTGTGATTAATAGAGAAGGGGCCTCCGCACGACTAACCAAATTTTTTTTTAAAAATCTTGTCCCTTGATTGCGTATATATAGGTCGGGTAGGCCTCCTTTGCATCCTGTATTAAAAAAATATATTAATGAATTGATTGAACACTTCTATATAAATTCGAATTTTCATATTTGATTCCAAGAAAATCAACAAAATCTTTTCTCTTTCTTCTTTTAATTATTTTCGAAAATAATGGGAAAAATAGGCAACATTAATTTATTTTATTTTAATCACCATTTTTAGTTCTTGAACTTTATCTTTGGGCTACTTGAGGGGCCTTTAGGAGAATTAAGATTAGACCTTCCAATGGACCTTGAATTATCAATATTGAGCCACAATATTATTCAAGCCCATAAATATTAATTAATCCCACTACATAATTAATATTGCACTATCCATCTTAACCCGTATTACTGTTAATATGGCTCCCGGTTATTATTTCCCGTGTTTAAGATTATTCAGTCCATTAATTAATTCAAGCCACTGAAAAACTTTATTTTAATTAATATATATTTTTCCTTGGATTAGGAATGACTCAGCATTATTATCCATACCAGAAACTAATTCTACTTGCAAGATTTAGTATGATAAAACTCTTGAGCCTCCCAAGGGAACAAATCACGCAAGACGTACTTGCACACGATTCTTCGTATTAAATCTTAGTAATCGTCATCTAACTAATAATATTGCCCAAGATATAAAGTATTGAATCACATTGATTCTCTACTCGTCATAAGTCAAAGCAATAATTATTAATTCCACACGATCCTATTTAAGGGACATGGATTAAGAAATAATGAACCACTGAGGTCTAATTCTTCTATATTCAAAGATCAAGAATTTATCCTCCTCAGAGGTCTTATTCAACAAGATCATAATGCACTAGTGCAATCTCTTGGTCAAGACAAGTCAATCCGAGCCTTGACTTCAACCTTTCACGATGGATTGTTCATTTCCATCTGGTTGTGAATTCTTGTACTTTGTTACGAGGAATTGTTAATTTAATCTTCTGTGATCTGGTATCACAAAATTAACTACAATGTAACACGTACTATTTATTGAACAGGTATGCAGTAAATATATGTAACATTAAATTATATTTAAAGTAATAAAGTTGATAAATAATTTATTTGACAAATAAAGGTAAATTCAGGTTTGGTTATACAATGTAAAAGCATACTTTTCTCGGTTGGTCCGGTGCAAAACGATAGTCTACACGTGGGGGGGAAATACACGTGTTGATGTTTTTTAAAACTTTTTTCATCGAGGTCACTTTTGGGTCGATAATCCTCAAGATTAGGTCCCGAGAAGACAGATCGCTATGAGTCAAAGTCATCGAGACAAATGATCTCTAAAAAGTCGCTTCGAAAAACCTCGAGATAATCCCAACCGAGTCTTGAGTGTCAGAGATCCTGAGTTGCTTGGATCGATAACTAACTTATGAACCCTCGGAAAGAGTAAGTTCGGTTTGGTAACTATACGTTCTAGCTACTCGGATATGCGGAATGGTTGGCCCTTTAGTTTATACTTTTTTTAAGCTTTCTTTCAAAACCTTCCCTTAATGAAATAGTGATTAGGCCGTGATTCAATTACACGCAACTTCCAAAGGATTGATTCCAATCTGAAACATCGATGAAAAATATGCTTTCAAACTTTCGGTTATGCATGCAAGTTAAGCCACGGATAAAGAAAGCAATAAATAACACAACAATTATAGTGGTTCGGAGACTCAAGCTCCAACGTCCACTCTCGGCTTCTTTTTCGATCCTCGAGAGAAATTCACTAATCACTTCGAGCTTTACGACTACCTCGCGTAGTTTACTTACTCAACTTCGCCTCAAAAGAGTTTTTCGACTACTCCACGTAGTTTACTTACTCAACCCGACCTTGAGTTTTTCGACTACCTCGTAGTTTTTACAGTTTAAATTTTACTCAAACACAAACAAGCTTTCGGACTACTCAGTAGCTTACTCACTTCTCCTCTAGATTTTTTTCGACTACTCCGTAGTTTACTAACTCTTTACAACTCTACTCACCAACAAACACACTCCAACTACCTTCTCACGGGTTTGGGGTTTCTCGGTTGGTTTTCAACTAGGATGAGATATCCTTTACAATGAAGCACAATGCAAAGGGTTAGGATATCTCGACTAAGCTTTGTTAAGACTTATCAAGCTAGGCTTAGTATAGTGAGCTCTCTTGAAATAAAGCACTTGGGAAATTCTAAGTTTTTCGAGTGCTTCAACTTCACAATAATAAGTTTGAGCTCTTGAGTTAAGTATAAATTTCCGTAACCTTACAATGTAGAGGGTCACCGGTATTTATAGGCATACACCAAGGTCACTCTTGAAAACTATCCGTTGGAGAGATATAAGCCGTGAGTTTCCTCTTATGGTGTGTGAGGAACGACTATATTTAGGGTTTGAAACTCCCTAACACGTTTTAGGCAATAGCCTTTCACATACCGGTCTTCACTTTTTGCGAACGGAACTTTGTACATCGACATCTTTTTTCAAATGACCTCTGTCGATTGTCAAGGTGATGGTATAAAGGTTTGTCTTTCTCTTTTTTGACTTTTGTCTCCGTTAAAGGTAGACACTTTCAACGGCTCTTTTTTTGGTTACAAACTCGAGTTTGATATAACCTTAACAACACTTGACTTAGTTCCTTTTATGCGCATTTGAATGTCTTGACAAATATCTATTTCTCTAAGGAATCGCGATTTTCTCGGTTATTGCATCCCGGATAGATATATCGGTGCCTCGGAACATTGGGTTTTATCTTGAGCATTGATACATTCTTGAGTCTTGATTAATTCTTTTGTGCCTTCGATATTCTTGATCTTCGATCTTGGTCTTGCGTCTTGAGTCTTTTGAGTCTTTAGGGTCTTTAACCGAGTCTTACGAGTCTTGAGTCTTCGAGTCTTTAGCGATATCTTGATCGATATCTCGAGTCTTCATCTTTGAGTCTTGACTCTCGATATATCATCTTGAGTCTTGATATCTCGATTTCACATCGAGTCTTGAGATCTCGGTTTCTTCTTCGAGTCTTGAAAACCAGTTTCATCTTGAAACTTCCGTTTCTTCAGAAACATCTTGAGTTCTTGAGTCTTGAACCTATCCCGATCTATATCTCACGACTATACATTTTGATCTATGAGATAACATCCCGAATACTCTTAAAACCGGAATCGACTCAACTATAAAGATCATTCTCGAACATGTCATATACTCGGGGTTTTGAGATCTTAATCAAAATCATATATCTTTTATTAAATTCATCTCCCAACACTTTCCAATATAACCCCAACAAAGGGAATCCCATGAAATTAAAGGAAGGCGGAAAACCCACAAGCATTAGAAAAAAAATTGGCCCTCATGGGATTTTCATCCCATGAGGATTCGAATAATTACTATTTTTTTTTTTTTTTTTTTTGAAAAAAATTTAAATCTAATTTGTACAATTTCAATATGAAAAAAAAATTAAAATACAAATTTAATAATGTTTAAAATTAAAAAAAATAAAAATTAATGCATACAACATCAACAAAAATAAAAATCAATGTTCGTTTCATTTGAGAAAATAAAATAGAAATCTTTGAACAAATTTAGGGTTTAAAAATTTTAACACATGTTTTATACTATATATATATATATATTTATATATATAGTATAATAAAATTTGAACTCCCGGGGAACGGGACGGGAGTACTATCCCCGTCCCCGCCCTGTGCCTGCCTTCGGGGACAAAATTTTCTCCATTCCTCATGGGATTCCGCCCCATTTGAAAAGAGATCCTCAGGACCCCACCGCAAAAACCTAGGCTCTAACCCAACTATGGAAGCTCGAAAAAAGATCTCAAAAAAAGAATGTCATGATTATGCATATAGGTTTTGATGTAAAAAGTAATTGTCTCCGAGACACTCAGAATTGATTTATTAATATGAAATAAATGTATTTACTCATAACTTATTCATTAATTTTGTTTAAATTTCACATTTTTTTAAATATTAATTAATTTATTTAAATTTCACATTTTATTAAGTTAATAAATTTTAATTTGTCCCACGCAGGATGATCTCCCGAGAGACAATCTAATTTAACTTGTATTCTCTCATTTCCATCTCTAAATTACCTTAATTGATTGATATAATCATATATCTAGTAAAACATTTGTAATATTAAATTTATGGAATAAAATAGAGACACACTTTAAAAAAAAATCGTGAAATATTAGTTTTAAATGTGAAGAGCCGAAGACTAGCTGACAATTCGCGGGTCGAGCAGATTCAAGCGGTTTTTTTCAAATTATTTGCACAAAGATTAAATAGGAAAACTCGATCCCAGATTTGTGTTCTTATAAGATATTGAAGATTATGTTACAATATGAACACAAATATGTTACTCTAAAGAGAACTGTGTTACTGTATGAACAAAATAATACTCCTTTTATTTTATTTGCTTCCCTCTATGTTTTTATCCGCTTATCACCCTCTGATTGGCCATATTTTACGATTTTTTTTGTGAAATATTTTATATGAGTGTTTGTGAATAAAATAAAAGTTTAGTGGCATCATTGCATGATATTATCTTAAAACACGTAACTTTTTTTTTTTGTGAAAAATAATTAAAAAGATAAAATTTTGTATGCGACAAGCAATTTAAGTCTATTTTAAAATATTATTATTTAATTTATTGAATAGCACAATTAATCGATTAATATTATTCAACAAAAGTAACTAACACTGATCAATAAATATAGCTTATATCACTTAAAAATATTTTTAAATTAAATGATACACTTAATGCATAAAACATTTACCCAATTAAAAAAAATGAGTAGGTATAGTGTGAAAATTTTCATGTATGAAAATCTATAAAATTATCCTAAATCAACCATCTACACCCTAAACACTAAATAATGAACCTTAAATTATGACTTATTCGTCTCGGGTGAATCATGAACCACTCAATTTTTTCTTACATTTACCAATTACAAAATTTAATTGTAAATTAAAAAAAAATTCATGTATAATTTTTTTTATATTAGACTTTGTCAAAAAAAAAATCTTATATACACCGAGCTGCGGCGGTTCCAGTTACATTGTCATTTGAAAAAGTTAGCTAGAAGGGTTGAGCTGTCACTATTGCCGGTTCCTCGTTTCCTTTAGCTTTTCAGTTTTTGCCCAACTTTCAAATACACATGACGTCCCACCAAACCAAAACAAATATTTTTAATTCTTACAATCATATTTAATTTAATATAATAATACACCTAATAATTCAAGCACACCATATCCATTTTAAATTTAATAAACCGGCGCCGTAATGCATTAATGTTGTTGCCCTATTCATTTGACTCACCGTTTTACTCCAACAAATAATTTCTCTCTTTTTTATTTTATTTTTTTGGTGCAAGTGAGTTGCATACTTGCATACTTAGAAACTACACTAAGTATTAACGTGTAAGATCGTCAAACGTTGTACGAAGTTAAATTCATTGCCTAGATAACGAAGAGTTGTTATCACGTGCGTTCAGATGAATCGTGCATTTATAAAATATTTTAAAATCGTGTAATTTATTATATTAAAATATATAATTTATTTACACTGAATCGTCCAACTATTAATATGAAAAAATAATTACACGTTTCAGTATATATAAATTACATATTTTAATATAACAAGTTATACAGTTAAAAAATGCATTATAAGTACACTGTAAATTTGGATGCATAGAAGACCTAGCCGTTAATGAATTACAAATTAGAGATTTGTGTGTTAGTGGATACATATTAGTTATCACTACTATACTCTCTGCTATAATATAAGTCACACCCTTCACTTTTATGAGTAATATTCTCTATAGTAAAACGTCACACCCTTTATAATAAAAAGTCACACTCTTTAGTAATATAAGTCACACTCCTTAATCAGTTTCACCGTAAAACTTGTTCACCCTATATTTTGTCTTTTTTTATTATAACTTTTAATTAAATTTTACAGCTCTGTTTTCTTCTTTCTTTATTATTATATTTTAATTTTTAATTAAATTTCAAATATAATCTTATTATAAACATCCTAAAATTTTTACTTTTATAGTTTGATTTTTTTTCAATCCCGCGTAATACGCAGGGATTCAAAATAGTTAACCATATATAAGTTGTATCATGATAGTAGTTGATGGACATATTTTGAATGTTGGTCTTGCTTAAGTATATTTTATTTAATTATTAATTTAATAAAAGACCAACAAATTTACACGTAATACTAGTGCACACCTTTTTCATATGAAAAAGCAGTTCCGAGAGTTTCTCTATCTATTTTCTTCACAAATCCTCCAGAATTTATGAAGTAGCATTGCCCTTCCAGTCGTTTTCGAAACATTTCGTGTAAGTTGTAGTATATGTTGGAGCTATAGCTTCCCCTGAAGGTAAATTCAAAACCCTGAAGGTAAATTCAAAACATAAGAAAAGATCAATTCTGAAGGGTTTTAAATAAAAATAAAAATAATATTATAGGCAAAACGTAACAATATTACATGCAAAAGCATAACAGTATTGATAAATTCTAAAACGTATTAAATGCAAAAAATCGATCCAAGATACAAGTAAAATATAATAATATTATATTCAAAATATAAAAAAAAAAGGTATTTCTGAATAGTAATAAATCAAAACGAAAAATGTATTACAAGTAAAATATAATATTATCACATGAAAAAACATAACGACATTATTTATATTCAAAACATAAAAAAAAGGTAAATTCTAAGAAATATAAAATCAAAGCGAAAGTAGTATTGCAGTAAAACTAAAACATAACAATATTATATGCGAGAATATTTGAATAACTATGAAATCAGATCCTGGTCCACATTCTGAAGTTGTGACCACTTTATTTTCCAAGTCTTGAGTTAAAGTTTTAATGTAGTTGAATCGATTAATATTAATAAAGATTGAAAGTAGAACAAAACACACTTATAAACAAGCAAAAATTATGAAATAAACACAAGCAAATGAAAAATGCATAAACATAATAATTTTTTTAGATAAGAGTATTTTGTTGTCACCAAAATTATCACACATCAGCAGATCCCACCGAGACCACGTGATTTGTCATGCTTACTGATTTGTCATTCTTAATGACGTGTCGTGCTGTATGGTTTGTCATGCTTATGATTTGTCGTACGGGTCCTCTTTATATAAAGAACCTCACCCCTCATTGTAAAAGACTCTAGAATGTTTCCCTCATTCCACTTATATACCAAAAACCATATTTTAGGGAAGAACTACGGTTCTTCCCGCAATGTTCTTGTTCGATTATTATCTTGTTTGTTAGTTGAAAGCCGAAGCCACATCAAAGATAAATATTTTGACTAACAACAATTGGGGCTGTAAGAAGGTGGCGCTAGAAGAAGGGTGTAGTTTGAAAAATTCAGGAAGAACACAACAACGAATCTTCAAATTCAAAAAATCTAAAAAATCCAGAAATCACAAGAGCACCCAACCAAAAAATCAACATCCTTCATCCAGTATCATCTTCAGCAAAACCCAAACAAAAAATCCAAAAAAAAACCCATATACCATGTATACATACACATATACATACAAACAGAGGAAGAAGAAGGAGGGTTCGAAGGTCCAACCGCGAGCCGTGGCCTTTGCCCTCACCTCCGCCCGGCTCGCGGCAACAGTATTACTAGTAATCCTTCGTTCAAAATCAAAACCCCCAAAACCAAAAAATCCTACATAAATACAAACCCGTATATACATACATATATACATACAAACAGATGGAGGAGATGAAGAAAACGTGAAACGCCTCGCCTCCGTCGCCAGCGGCTCATACACTCGCCCGATGTTGCCGATTCCAGCCTTAATATCAGCGACTCGACCTCGGTTCGATTTCATGTGTAACCAAACTAGGGCCTCGCGCCCTCAAATCACCTGGATGGCAATCGCCCCGCCACTACGCCCCCAAAATGCCGCCGCGGCGCCGCCTCAAGGCCTTAAGACCTCCACGCACCACCTAATCGCGATTTTTTCGCAAACCACCGGTTGTCGCCATCGCCCTGGTCCCATCATCGCACTAAAGATCGCCGCCTCCCCACGGCAAAGGTAGATTTCACCAAGACCGCCGAACGACTCCTGGCGTTGGGAGTTGAGCCCATCCGTGAGGTATATCGCTCAATTTTTATCCGATCCCAATTTTTGGGCGTGATTTTCAAGTGTGAAATGGGTCTCGACTTCAAAAGATGGGTACATATGTTTGGGCTGACGATTTTTTTTTTAACGGTTCAGCCCCAAACGTAATTAGATGGTTGGGCTTTTAAGAAAGAAAAATATGTGTTTTTAAAAACTATTGGTCCCGAATCTTTATGGACTGCTGAGCCCACCGTAAATGGTATGACCACAAAGCTTGGGGCTTTATTAAATCGTTGGGCCGGGTTTGACAATAGTTTAGGCTCGCAAAAAAAAAAAGCAACGAGCAACAGTGTTCGATGAAAGAAAATTAGACGAGCACCAAGAGTCCCGAGAGCGACTCAAAGAATCTACTGGCAGCCCAAAGATGGGTACATATGTTTGGGCCTGATCTATTTTTTAATGGTTGGGCCCAAACATAATTATATGGTTAGGCTTTTTAAGAAAGAAAAATACAGGTTTTAAAAACTATAAGGCCTGAATCTTTATGGATTTGTTGGGCCCACCGTAAATGGTATGATCCTGTGCTTGGGGTCAGATTAAATCGTTGGGCGGGTTTGACAACAGTTTAAGTAAAAAAAAAAAAAAAAAAAAAAAAAAGAAAGCAGCGAGCAACAGTGTTCGGTGAAAGAAAATTAGACGAGCACCAAGAGTCCCGAGAGCGACTCAAAGAATCTACGGGCAGTCCTTTTGCCCATCCCCACCAGGTATATTCAAATAATTTCCCCACCGAGCGAAGTGCTCCTCGACATCCCGGCGACAAGATCGACCGCCTTTATGGCGTTCATCCACCTTTACAGGTGATTGATCTGCGTCGCTTTTTTAGGCTTGCCTTCCGCTTTGGGCGATGAGTATTCCGCCGAGCGAAGTGCTTCGCCATCCCGGTGATGAGATCGACGGCCTTTATGGCATTCATCGCCTTTCTGGCGTTGATCATGTCATTTTAGGCGTCACCTTCCGCCGGCGATCCGTGATTCACAAAGGTTTCGTCATCTGGCGATGAGATCATTCGCCGCTTTACGGCATTCATCCGCCTTTACGGCGTTGTCGCGCCACACCTTTAGGCGCGCGGCCTTTGACTTCGGCGATGTGTATTCCGCTGAATGGTGCTCTCGCCATCCCAGCGACGATCGATCATTTTTACGGCGCTGATATGCCCGCCATTTAGGAAGCCCCTTCGCCTTGCTGACAGATTCTCCGAAGCGAAGTGCTCTCGCCATCCCGGGCGAATCGATCTTTTTTCATGCGCCTTCTGGCGTTAGTCATCACCTTTTTAGGCGCTGTCTTCCGTCCGGCGTCGGTGATTCCGCCGAGTCTTTCTTCGCCATCCCTCGATGTGATCGTCGCCCCAGGCGTTCATCCGCCTTTATGGCATTGATCGGCCTATTAGGCACCTGGCCTTCCACTTAGCGATGTGTATTCCACCGAAAAGTGTTCTTTCGCCATCCGTGACGAGATCGGCCGTCTTTATGGCGTTCATCCGCCTTTACAGTGTTAATTTGCCCGCCTTCTCGACGTCGGCTTCCCACTATTTCGCCGACGTGTATTCCGCCGGTTTAGTGAAGTGCTCTCCGCCTACTCGGCGTGAGTTGTCCGCCTTTACGGGCGTTCATCCGCCGCATTCACGGCATCGACTTGTCCGCCTTCTCGGTGTTGGCTCTTTGTTTCGACATGATCTATCGGCGTCAACCTGCCCGCCTTCATCGACTTTGGCCCTTTTGTAAGACCGTGCAGCCAGTAAGATGATCTATACGGGTAAAAAGTCGTGAAGCGCAAAAGATCAGGTGCGCGGGGCTCCCCTCAAAGTCTGAAAGACGTTTCATCGCAGCGAGGGCTCCCTCAAAATTTCGAGCATCGAGCAAAAAGACTCGTCTGACGACGGATCCCCTCGGCATAAAACAAGAAAAAGACTTCAGACGATGGGGCTCCCCTCAAAGTACGAGCCACAAAGAAAGACGCCAGACGACGATGGGGCTCCCCCTCGGCACGAGCATAGAAAAAGACTCATACTAAGAGGCTCCCCCCGGAGCACATATGAAAGACAACAAAGACTCAGACGATGAGGCTCCCCTCAATCTGAAGTAGAAAAAAAGACTAGTACGACGGGGCTCCCCTCGAAGTACGAGCATAAAAAAGACTACGACGGGGCTCCCATCGAAGTATGAGCATAGAAAAGACTCGTACAATGGGGCTCCCCTAGAAGTACGAGCCCAACAAAGACTCATATGACGGGGCTCCCCTCGAAGTACGAGCACAGAAAAGACTTGTACTAAGAGGCTTAACTCGAAGTACGAGCACATAAAAGACTCATACAACGTGACTCCCTTCGAAGTACGAGCACATCAAAGACTTGTACAACGGGGCTCCCCTCGAAGTACGAGCACAGAAAAGACTCGTACTAAGAGGCTCATCTCGAAGTACGAGCATAAAAAAGACTCATACAACGGGACTCCCCTCGAAGTATGAGCACAATAAAGACTCGTACGATGGGGTTGTTGGAATATATAGGCACGTAAACACGTTATACATGCGCAGCGAAAATAAATAGTTCACTAACAACGAACAGTTAATTGCTTTAAACAAATGCGATTAAACATAACAAGAAATCTTACAAGATTTCAATACAGATTTTCAACTACGGTTTCCACGTAATCCCCCGTTGATAGAATTGCCGCATGATCCGCCAATGTTGAATCTGAGACTTGAATTTGCTAGGAAAACTCCTATCCTAGATTTTATGGAGAAACTAGGTTTTCTTATTGTAGTAAATAATGAACCCCGGGACGTCATATATATAGGGAGAGATTAGCTTATATCTCAAGCAAATCTTTATTAGGAAGATAATTCCTAATCTTGAAAATCATATCTCAAATATATGTTTTTCCCTACAGATATTTTCCTATAATAATATTCCATAATATTATTTTGGGATTCTTATTTAATTAAATCCAATTTAATTAAATAGTAATAATAATTAATTCCAAATTATTATACTATTATTTCTCAATAAATTAAATATTAAATCTAATTTAATACTTAATCAATCTCTATAATCCGTACACGGGAGTTACTTGTTGTGTGACTCATAGGCCCTCATATATCGAGCGATTAGTCAAACTAACGGTCTTAATTGAACCCTAGACAATAAATCAGACAATCTCAATATATGATGTTGGGGAATAAGTTGCACAGATCTATTCGGGGTGAATATTTAAATACAAATTTAATTCTTATAATTATTACTAGCATGAATTAATCCTATATTAATTCAAATAATAATTCAACAACATATCATGCATATAATTATTCACGTAAAACCTACGCATGCGGAATTCTACGAGTTTACGTGAACGTACCTCTTGGGATGGCAACGGTGAGGATGATTAGACTAACCAAAAGAACTTCCCAAGTATTCCCTTAGCCCTTGTTCGACTATCCGGTGGAAGGATACTTGTGAACAATTAACAAAAGGAAAATAAATTATGTTGCACCACCTTTGTGGATTTACTAATTTTTCCAGCACATGGAATTGTACTTGGGAATGAAAGAGTCATTCCCTATTTGTAGAGCACAAGTGGTCGAAAATTTTGTGATAAAACAATGTGGGAAAATCTTTTCTTGATCTCCAAGAAATCTTGAATATATCTCTTATATTCTTTTTCCCATAATTATAATATTCCACAAAAATCTCACTTACTCATATTATGGATAATTTCAAAATATGTGGTCCAAGATTCTAAGATTTGGATCTTCTTGAATTTATGAGATATTCTTGTATTTCAAGAAATACATATCTTCCATAATATCTTTTCAAGAAAATCAAGAAAATCTTTCTTGCCCACTATATTTCAAAATTTTCGAAATCTCTATTATGAATAACCAAGTGGGAGATTTCTTGAATTTAATGAGATAATCTTGTATTCCAAGAATACATATCTTCATTCCATAACAAAATTCAAAGAAAATCTTTTTCCCTCTTATCCATAATTTTCAAAATAATTAGGAAAAATAGCAACAATATTTATTTTATTTTAAACACATTTTCGTTATTGGACTATATGTTGGGCTACTTAGGGGCCTTTAGGGAGAATTAAGATTGACCTTCTAATGGACTTTGAATATCTAATATTGAGCCACAATATTATTCAAGCCCATAAATATTAATTAATCCCACTACGTAATTAATATTGCACTATCCATCTTAACCCATATTACAAATCCAATATGGCTCCTGTTATTATTTTCCCGTGTTTAAGATTATCTAGCCCATTAATTAATTCAAGCCCTTTGAAATAGATTTTCATTAATTAATATCTTTTATCCTTGGTCAAGGAACGGTTCAACATTATTATCCATAAGGAAACTAATTCCACTTGCAAGATTTGGTATGATAAAGCTTATGAACCTCCCAAGGGGCAAATCAAACAAGCGCATTTGCACACCATTCTTCAGATAAATCTTAGCAATCACATATGACCAATAATATTGTCCAAGATAAAAAGCATTGAATCTCGTTGATTCTCTACCCATGATAAGTCAAAGCAATAGTTACCAATCACACGTGATCCTATTTAAAGAACGAAGATTAAGAAATAACGAACCACTGAGGTCTAATTCTTCCTTATTCGGGTTCAAGAATTTGTCCTCCAAGAGGTCCTATTCGATGCATCAGTCATGCACTAGTGTAATCTCTTGGTCAAGACAAGTCAATCCGAGCCTTTACACTTCAACCTTTCACGATGGATTGTTCATTTCCATCTAGGTCGTGAATGGCGTACTTTTAGTTACAAGGGACTGTTAATTTAATCTTCTGTGATCTGGTATCACTAAATTAACTACAATGTAACACGTACGACTTATTGAACAGTTATGCAGTAAATATATGTAACATTCGATAATATTTAAAGCATCAGTGATAAACAATTTATTTCAGTAAATAAGTCCAAAATTCAGTTTTGATTATACAAAGTAAAAAGCATACTTTCTAGTATAATCCCAACAATCTCCCACTTATACTCAAAGTCTGCTTTTAAGTATACTACAACATGTCTCGTGTAGTCTGTGACATCTAATGTCACCTACACGAACCTAATAATTTCTCCCACTTATACTCAAAGCAGATTGGCAACGGTCTTGACACTCATTCCTTCCACATGTCTCTCGAATGTATTCAGAGGCAGACTCTTTGTGAATGGATCTGCTAGGTTGTCCTCAGATGCTATCTTTGCCACATCTATATCTCCTCTCTTAACGATATCTCGTATAAGATGGTATTTCCTTTTAATGTGTTTGTTGGCTTTGTGGGCTCTTGTTCCTTGAATTTGCAATCGCCTCTGCATTGTCACAATAAATAGTGATTCTGGCTTTGGGCAAATTCGAACCACATCTAAGTCCACTAGGAAGTTCTTGAGCAAACCGCTTTTTTTGCCTCGAAGTCGCTTTACATATTCGCTTCCATGGTAGAATCTCGCGACGATTTCATTTTGACGCTTCTCCATGTCACGGCTCCTTCCCCATGCAAAAACACACTACTGGGAGGTAGATTTTCTGGAGTCTATGTCTAATTGGAAATCCGAGTCCGTGTAGCAGATGGGGATTGGACTATCTGACTGATGAACCAACATTCTAGCCCGAGTTCTTTTCAGATACTTCAGAATATTTTTAACTGTCGTCCAATGATCTTTCCCCATGGTTACTTTGATATCTTGCCACCATGCCTACAGCAAAGCAGATATCCGGTCTCGTACACAGCATTGCATACATAAGGCTTCCGACAAACCAAGCATAAGGAATGCCTTTCATGTCATCTATCTCATTTTGCGCCTTGGGGACATTTTCGATAGATGGATTCCATGCCCGAAAAGGTACGGAGCCTTTCTTGGAATCTTGCATGCTGAATCGTTTCAAGACAGTGTCTATGTATGAAGCTTGCGATAAACCTATCATCATTTTCTTGCGATCTCGAGTGATCTTGATCCCAAGGATGTGTCCGGCTTCCCCTAAGTCTTTCATATCAAACTGTTTTGAAAGCCATGCCCTTACGTCTGATAACACCTTTACATCGTTCCCGATGATCAGAATGTCATCTACGTATAGTACTAAGAATACCAATGTAGTTCCGACATGCTTTTTATACACACAACTTTCAAATTCGTTTTGATCGAACCCATAAGACTTTATAACATGATCAAAATAATGGTTCCAAGCTCTGGATGCCTGTTTGAGTCCGTAAATGGACTTCATGAGCTTACAAACTAGGTGTTCTTGGCCTTTTTCAATGAAGCCTTGGGGTTGTTGCATATAGATCTCTTCATCAAGACTTCCGTTAAGGAAAAGTCATCTTGACATCCATTTGCCAGATTTCAAAGTCGAGATCTTGAACAATCGATAAGAGAATACGGATAGACTTAAGCATGGCCATCGCGAAAAAAGTTTCCTCATAATTGATCCCTTCTTTCTGAGTATAACCTTTCGCCACTAGTCTTGCTTTGAAGGTTTCAACCTTCCCGTCCGGTCCTCTTTTTCTCTTGTACACCCACTTGCAGCCAATGGGTTTGACCACATTAAGTGGTTCGACTAGCTCCCACACTCTGTTATGAAACATAGAACCCATTTCAGCTTTCATTGTTGTTTGCCAAGAATCTGCATCCTTGTCTTGGAGTGCCTCGTCATATGTCCATGGGTCTGATTCATCTTGTTCGGGAATCAAGTCCGAGGACTCTCCTATTCCCATGAATCTCTCGGTACTCTAACAACCCTCCCATTACGACGAGGTTCCGGTTGTGAAAGTGTGTCATTTGGTATATCTTCTAGTACAGTTGGCATTGAGATTTGCCCTCTTTGCTCATTTAAGGTAATCTCACTTCTGGGTTTTCTTTCGTTCATATAGTCTTCTTCCAAAAATCTAAAGTGAGTGCTGATGACCACCTTTTTGATCTTGGGGACCATAGAACATACACCCTTTTTGTTCCCGGGGTATCCTACAAACAACCTTAATTCTGATCGAGGATCCAATTTACGGCTTCCTTTTCCAACACGAGGCGGACACCCCAAATTCTCATGTGTCTCATACTAGGCTTGCGCTGGGTCCACAATTCTTTGGGAGTTTTGGGAACCAATTTGGATGGCACCAAGTTCAGAATGTAAGTCTGTTGTTTCAAGGCATGACCCCGTAACGACTTGGGAAGATCCGCATAACTCATCATAGATCTAACCATTTCCAAAAAGAGTTCTGTTTCTTCGCTCTCCGCAACCCCGCTTTTGTTGAGGGGTTAAGGGTGTAGTGAGTGGGATACAATCCTTCACCAGATAAGTAGTTCAAAAACTCATCGGCTGAGGTATTCGCTTCCACGATCGAATCGTAGAGACTTGATACGTTTTTCCCTATGATTCTCGCTTGAGCCTTAAATTCTTTGAATTTCTCAAAGGTCTCGATTTATGCTTCATAAGGAAAGAATAACCGCACCTTGAGTAATCATCAATAAAAGTGAAAAAATACTCATAACCTCCTCTCGCTTTGGTTGACATCGACCACATACATCTATGTGAACGATCTCTAACACTTCTTTCGCTCTATTCCCTTGGCTCCAAATGCCCTCTTGGTCATTTTACCCTCCAAACATGATTCAGAGGTTGGAATTTGTTCAACTTGGAGAAAATCCAAATTGAACCGCCTTTTCACCAACCCTTGGATCCTCTTTGGATTTATATGACCTAATCTTAGATGCCATAGAAGTGTCTCGTTCTTTTTTTTTCTTTTATAAAAAAATTTTTGTGTTATAGGATGCATTTCGTGAGTGGTGTGCACAATTAATTGTATAGAGATTTTCCATCAATGTCCCATAACAGATACACTCATCATTTCAAGAAATGATTTCATTCTTATTAGAAGAAACTAATGTCTATTAATGTAATTTTAGAAACCGAAAGTGATTTCTTTTCTAAAACGGGAACATAAAGAACATCTCTTAAAATTAGAACTTTGTCTTCAAAAGACAGTGCACTTCTCCCATCGCTTCACCGCCACTCTCAGAAGATCACCCAAAGGTGATGAGGATCTCACCGCCACTAAGTTGTTGGATCCTTTTGAACCGTGAAGCAAACATGATTAGTGGATCCCGTGATCAACTACCCATGAATGAGAAGTATACGCCGCTAAACAAGTTTCAACAATTAGTGCGTGAGAATTACCTTTCTTTTCCGCCCTTTTTTGGGGTTGGAACAGAAAACCTCCATTGTCCTCTTTCACCTCAAATTTTAAGCACTTCCTCTTTGGATTTTTCTCGACACCACCAAAGATTCGTCATCTTATCATCGCTTCTTGGCAACAATTGAGTTCGATTGCTTATGGCCTTTTGGTCACCTTCTTCTTCTTGCCATCCCTTGGCCTAGAAGATGAAGACGGACCACTTGTCGTCAAAGCTTGAGTTTGGTGCCCTATCAACATCTCCTTGAGAGACCAAAGCTTGCAAAGAAATCACCTTTATGAGGCAAAATTTTCGTAAACTTTTGGGCAGAGAATGAAGTACCAAATTCATCCGAGCTCCAGATTATAATCTGGCTCGAGAACTTCAAGTTTGTTCGGATGGGCTATCAATTTTGAGGACGAATCCCTCACGGGTTTGCCCCTCCACAATTACAAATGATTTACATCTCTCGCAAGGTGATTTGATGAGTCTAGCATTTTTGATTTTATTGGCTCATCCGATTTTTGGTGTGTCAAGAATCTACTTGTGCTTTTTTGTGCAAGTTAGGACAATTATAATTTTTCGTTTCCAATCAATATAGTTTCCATACATATTCTATTGACTTTTAAGTATAATAGCAAAGAGATTAAAAAGGTTACTATACGCCGAATCGAATAAATAAATAATAATATGCATAAGCACAAAATATCACAAGGTTCGATCACATGCATCATATTTAAATCTCAAAAAAAAAATTGAACATGCATCGCCCAACATCTCAAAAACAGTTTTAAATAAGCCACGTGGGGTGGGTCATTATTTAAACACATTCAAGCTAAATTGTTACAAACAAGAATCCACAAACCTTTAATATCCGAATAATAGTTGGCTCATCATTTGACCAATATAAAATCGACGGGGACTTCGGGGAAGTATATGCATATCAATTTTATACCTAAGTAATAACCATGATTAAAATGTGAGATTATTATTTCAGATTGAACGAGCCTCGTGGGGAGGGTCATCGCCGCCACTAATAATAACCCACAATCATCCATTTGGAATTCATTCATGTGAAGCTATCTTTTGACCGTCCCGTGGGAGGAATTTCTCCAAAAGAATTCACAAATAAATAAATCATGGAGGTCAAAATTAATTCAATTTTATTATCAGGAATAAAATTGTCAATTAATTATTTAAACATACTTAGTAATTTTTTTTGAAGGTGAGATTTTTCATTGGGCAACTCTCATGCAAACACATTTAAACAAATTAAACAAAGCATAAGATAGCACAAAATAAATCAAGCAAAATAGAAAAAATAAACATATTGGGCACAAATTATCCAATTGTCATGGTTTGATTTTTTCTTGGCTTGATCTTGAAGAAACGCCGTCTTCAATTTCTCCCCACTCGATCGTCTCGAAAAGATATCGTCTCAAACGCCACGCCAAGTTCAAATTTCGGCGGTCTTTCGGCGGCGTCCCACGCCAGCGCCTCGGCGGAGATCCCAAGACCTCCTCAAGGGCGACGTGCATAATCACAAGACATCCCACGCGCTTGCAGACTTATTACCTTCGCCGAACGCGAACATAAGACTACAAGTCTCTCACACACGGCGCCGATTCAGCACCGCGATCCGCGATCTCATCCGCTCCTCGCTCGCCCAAGGCGAAGGTACCACGTACGCGCTTAGAGTCTATATCACAACAGGTTCTCCTTGGCACGCTTTAAGACGACGACGCCGCCACGCTTTGCTCGATTTTGTCCTTTAATTCTTCGTCTCGTCCTCGCTGATCCGATTACAATTTATTTACAAAAAATAAATAAACCTAGATCTAGACTAGTCTATTACATTGATCAAATCAAACAAATCCTAATCTACTCGTGGATTTTTCACGAGGCAAAATGAACCGAACGAATCAAATTAAAAACCACAATTTATATGCATGCATAAATAAACACATTAAATTCCATGACAATTGGATACCGCAAAATGTGATTTAGCAATTCTACTATCCAATTTCAAATTTAATGTCAATGAAATTAAATTACAATTTAAAATTCAGAGTCTCAAACCGTGGGCTCGATGCGCTTGTTGGGGAATAAGTTGCACAGATCTATTCGGGGTGAATATTTAAATACAAATTTAATTTTATAATTATTACTAGCATGAATTAATCCTATATTAATTCAAATAATAATTCAACAACATATCATGCATATAATTATTCACGTAAAAACCCACGATGCGGAATTCTACGAGTTTACGTGAACGCATTCTCTTGGGATGGCAACAAAGTGTGGCTGATTAGACTAACCAAAAAGAACTTCTCAAGTATTCCCTTAGCCCTTGTTCGACTATCCGGTGGAAGGACACTTGTGAACAATTACAAAAAAGAAAAATAAATTATGTTGCACCACCTTTGTGGATTTACTAATTTTTCCAAAGACATGGAATTGTACTTTGGGAATGAAAGAGTCATTCTTATTTATAGAGCACAAGTGGTTGAAAATTTTGTGATAAAACAATGTGGGGAAATCTTTTCTTGATCTCCAAGAAATCTTGAATATATCTCTTATATTCTTTTTCCCATAATTATAATATTCCACAAAAATCCCACTTACTCATATTATGGATAATTTCAAAATATGAGGTCCAACATTCCAAGATTTGGATCTTCTTGAATTTATGAGATATTCTTATATTTCAAGAAATACATATCTTCCATAATATCTTTTCAAGAAAATCAAGAAAATCTTTTTGCCTAATTATATTTCAAAATTTTCAAATCTCTATTATGAATAACCAAGTGGGAGATTTCTTGAATTTAATGAGATAATCTTGTATTCCAAGAATACATATCTTCATTCCATAACAAAATTCAAAGAAAATCTTTCTTCCTTCTTATCCATAATTTTCGAAAATAATTAGGAAAAATAGGCAACAATATTTATTTTATTTTAAACACATTTTCAGTTATTGGACTATATGTTGGGCTACTTAGGGGGCCTTTAGGAGAATTAAGATCGACCTCTAATGGACTTTGAATATCTAATATTGAGCCACAATATTATTCAAGCCCATAAATATTAATTAATCCCACTACATAATTAATATTGCAGACTATCCATCTTAACCCATATTATATCAATATGACTCTTGTTATTATTTCCGTGTTTAAGATTATCTAGCCCATTAATTAATTCAAGCCACTAAAATAGCTTTCCATTAATTAATATCTTTTATCATTGGTCAAGGAACGGTTCAACATTATTATCCATACCGGAAACTAATTTCACTTGCAAGATTTGGTATGATAAAGCTTATGAACCTCCCAATGGGGCAAATCAAACATCAGATTTGCACACGCATTCTTCAGATTAAATCTTAGCAATCACATATGTCCAATAATATTGCCCAAGGTAAAAAGCATTGAATCTCGTTGATTCTCTACTCATGATAAGTCAAAGCAATAGTTACCAATCACACGTGATCCTATTTAAGGAACGAAGATTAAGAAATAACGAACCACTAAGGTCTAATTCTTCCTTATTCAGTTCTGAAGAATTTGTCCTCCTGAGGTCCTATTCAAAGGCATCACCATGCACTAGTGTAATCTCTTGGTCAAGACAAGCCAATCCGAGCCTTACACTTCAACCTTTTACGATGGGTTGTTCATTTCCATCTAGGTCGTGAATGGAAGTGATTTTTAGTTACAACGGGATTAATTTAATCTTCTGTGATCTGGTATCACTAAATTAACTACAATGTAACACGTACGACTTATTTAACAGTTATGTAGTAAATATATGTAACATTCGATAATATTTAAAGCATTAGTGATAAACAATTTATTTCAGTAAATAAGTCCGAAATTCAGTTTTGATTATACAATGTAAAAAGCATACTTTCTAGTATAATCCCAACATATGAGGTACGTTGTGAGAAACGTACAACTACCTGTAACTGTAACATGGGCTATTGCGATTTCCTCCTTTCATTCACAAATACACGATTAGCCTTGAACATGATAAAGTGTCTATTCAAATAGCTTAATCGATTTATCTCGAATCACTAATTGATCATTCGTGTCACCTTTTATCACAAAGTCCAAGGTGGCGTGCATTGGCCAATGACTTTGATCCAATTATGACGAGAAGATGAGTATTCTCTCTAAATCCACTATGAGGAATAAATCCTATTATTGGCTCAACTACCACGCACATGCACTTCGTGATGAACTCAATCCAAGCCATATCTACCCATGGAAGGGTGCAAGCGTCGATCATGGTCAAAGTTCATCATCCCACACATGTCGTGCGTATTGACCTCAAGTCAAAGGAGTATCGCATCGCTCCCACTAACCTAGACACCCGTAGACACATATAGTGGAACTACATCAAACGGTTTCTCGAATGGGTATACCAATACTCTCTAAGGTATTTGTGTATCCATCATAAGATACCTAGTATCTCGTACTAAGTGAGATCTTACTACACTCTCTAAGAGTATGATGCAGATCGCACACCAATCTCCATTGCATCATCGATATCCCATTCTCAATGATCCTTGATCGGGGCTGTTTGAGAATCATGCTTAGGTCATCTGAGTTCTCACGTACTCAATGACAGCAGTGATTCAAGGGAACACAGATAGAACAAATGCAAACAATCAAACATAATATTCTAATAAGTGTAATGCCATACATTTAATATTAAATAAACAATAATATTAAACCAACACTGAATATTATCTTAGTATTATGTCCATACAAAGGATTTTCTCTAGGACACTAACACTAACAGGGGCTCCCCTCGAAGTACGAGTACATAAAAGACTCGTACTAAGAGGCTCACCTCGAAGTACGAGCACATAAAAGACTTGTACAATGGGATACCCCTCGAAGTACGAGCACAACAAGGACTCGTACATAGAGGCTCACCTCGAAGTACAAGCACAGACTAAATCGACGACGAGCAAAGGTAAGATCCTCTACGCAGGGGATCCTTCTAAACGGTCAAGATCTCATAAGACGTCCGAGCATATTCGGGGCAAACAAAGAGACTGCAGACACAGCGAAAGATACGATCTTATCAAGACATAAATCAAGATCGAACTCTGAACAAAGTCAAAGCCCGGTCTTGGGGGTTATTGTTGTCACCAGAATTATCACACATCAACAGGTCCCACCGAGACCACGTGATTTGTCATGCTAGATGATTTGTCATGCTTACTGATTTGTCATGCTTAATGACGTGTCGTGCTGTATGATTTGTCATGCTTATGATTTGTCGTGCTGGTCCTCTTTATATAAAGGATCTCACCCTTCATTGTAAAAGACCCTGAAATGTTTCCCTCAACACAAATATTTCGACTAACAACATATTTTCCTAGAGATTGTGGCTCATCCTCCGACCGCATGTAATCCCAAACAATATTTACAACAATCTTTTCCATCTATTCGGTATTAAATTTTATAAACAATATATCATAAGACATATCAAATTACCAAAAAAAGTACTAAACCACATGCAAATAATTTGACCATTTAATTTTATCATACTTGATAAGCATATGTAGAATTTCACTAACAATCACAATTCAATGATAATATAGAATTGATGAATCAGAAATTGTAGAATCTACCATAAAATTGAGAAATTGAAGAATCTTACCTCCAAAACCCTAATAATAGGGCGAGAGGAGAAGAAGCAAAGCACAAGAGGAAAAAAAAACTATGAATAAGCCAAAATGTATAACATTGACTAAAAAATCGAAGAATTTATAAGTAACTGATGGCAATAAATGTAACGATAAATCGTTGTGGCCTAGTGGTTGTAATCATGCCTCTCACGCATCAAGTGTGGATAGTTAAAGCGGTTAGAGCTCCACTACATGAGACCCCAAGGTCTTGGGTTCGAGACACTGAGAGATAATATTTATTCCCTCTTGTGGTGGTCCCCCTCTTGTGAGACGATGATCCTCCTCTTGTGGGGCTGCGATTCCGGTTGCGATGTTATTGTGGTTCCGAGTTGCAGTTTTGGGTGGTCCCCCTCTTGTGGTGATTGTGGTTCCGGTCTAAAGCGAGATGAGACGATGATCTCCTTCTTGTGGGGTTGAGGTTTTGGTTGCGAAGTAGAAGTTATGGTTTCGAGTTCTAGCTTTTGGGTTGTACCCCTCTTGTAGTGATTGTGGTTTTGGACTAAAGCGAGATGAAATGATATTGTTATGTGTTCGGTGGTAGAATAAATTATTGTAATTGATTACCTTTAAAATAAAAAAAATCATGTCTCTCACGCTAGAGACCTAGGTTTGATTCATGATAGAGGCGGCTTTTTTTTTTTTTTTTTAATAAAAGGCATTTTTACAAGACTTTTCTTAAAATAAATATTTGGTTATTCATATTTTCTCAAGCACAAAATATTCAGTGATTCTTGGATTATTATAGCCGAATGTTTGTTTTTGAGTGTTTTTACATAACAAATGTTATTGTCAGATCGATCTTGTTTAATTGTCGATTAATTTAAATCATCGATTTAAAAATCTAAAGGCTTAAAATTATTTACATGCTACCTATTGTACTAAATGTTGTACTAATTATAATTTTATATCGTACTAATCATCGATTTATCGCGGTCAGATTGCTATAATAAATTTAATAATTTAGAAAAATACAATTATGAATTTACAAAATTATCCTAACAATTTTTTTTAAAAGAAATAATTCCTCAAATTAATAGTTCTCCTCTCCTTCACTTTCGTATACCTGGTGAAAATTGTCTGTTCCTAAACTCTACGGGGTCTCCTCCGCCACCATTACCATTATCAAATTTACAACGATATTTTGTCAATCTCTTGTAAAGATATAAGGTTTGTGATTAGGGTTTTTCTTCCCATATTTTAATATTACAGACGTGTTCTTTAAAAAATACAAGTTCCAATTTTGAAGAACACATCCTCCGCCTGCCTCCGCCCCAATCGATTACAAGGTTTCCTGTGAATTTTCAAATTAATTTCCATTAACAAACTAGAACTGAAAATGATGATTCAATTCGATAAATTTGATTGGTATCTGTGTCGTAGCCTTATCAAGATTTGTAGATATATATTCAATGGAACTTGCTCTCTCAAGAACAACTCATACATTTCTGAAATAATATATAATGTAACCCACATAGAATAAATCTATTATCAGAATCATATAATTGAATTTTACTTTATTAATATCTTAGTTTGGATTCCAGCATTTTAGTGATTGCTAAGTGTTTTAATCTGAAATTGCAGTTTGTTTAGCAAACATCGAGATGCTATTTGTGTTCTGAGAGAAGAAAATCGAAGAAGATGACCAGCGCGGCGACGACCGGAGAATATGACTAGTGGAGATAACTCATGTGTTTCGCCCCGAAGACGACATGCCCGGAAATGTTGTGACGGAAGCCGCCGGGAAAGTGGCTGAGAAACTACAATCCGCCAAAGAAGCTGTATCTGAATATGCCACCGACAAGAAGGCGGATGAGAAGACGCCCCAATTAAGTTATTAAATTAAATGATTCGAATTAGATCTATGGCTTAGACCTTAATTGTGATTTGACGTACAATTTTGTGTCTCAAATTCGAATTATTATGTCATGATCATCGATTTCATTTTCCTTTGATTTTCTATGGTTCTTTTTATTTGTTTTAGCAATTAATAAAGTCCGGGAGAGTTCGAGAAATTGTTGTGGAGAAGAAGGAGAGATTAATTTCATTAGTTTGATTTGATGTATTAAGTATTCTAATTATTTTAGAAAGGGTATAATAGTAAGTAGAAAAATATAATTTAAAAATATTAAATAAGTACAATAGGTAACAGGTCAGTACGATAGAGTACGACAACATGTGGCGCGATTGTAGAGTTTGACTACTGGCAGTTAGTACGACACTCTGACTGTTGTAAGAAACACCCTTGTTTTTTTCAATAAAGTATGTGCACTATTCAATAAATATTTAACAAGATTATTTAATGTTATTTATATAAAATAGCAAATTGAATTGATTAAAAGAACTGTTATCCCTCTAAATAAAACATAAAAAAAATTCAACTGAAGGATAAATAAATAACAATGTGAATTGAATAAAAAAAGTTAAATATTAAGACATGATAAAGGAGTTCATAATTGACGGGGATATATATACGTATAAAATAGATTTTTGATATTTATTGACAAAATTGAACCGTGTAAGAATTATTTTTTATTGTGGTGTACATTTTTACCTCTTATGTACGTTGTGCAATTTTAACATGTCTTCGAATGGTTGCATTTTCCCCTCTTATGTTTTTAAATTTCGCTTATTCAGGTTGGATGAATAATCAACCGCAGGAGCATTGTACAATTGTGACACCCTCAATTGGAGCTGTCAAAAAGGGTCAGCCCCGTTGGGCCGGCCCAAGCCCGCTTGTATATAAGGCGTGTTGGGATAATTTTAGTTTTGATTATTAATGCCAAAACACTTTGTAATAGGATAAACTAAGTTGTATAGAAAACTTGTGTTTCTAAACATAGTTTTATTCTTACATGCAACAAGTTGAGGGGGAACTCATCAAGAGAAGACGAGGTTGATCAGAACAAAACGAGACTGATGAGTTCCATGTAAGCTGATGAGCTGAACAAGAAGAAGCATGCTGATTTGTGAAGAAAAGGTGATGATGCAGTGCTGATGTAGTGTTGATGCAGGCTGATGGAGTGTGTTGATGCAGTCTGATCTGCTGTGCTGATCAGCAGACTAGAAATCAGGCGACCAGAAATCATGCGAGCTGATCAGATCCATTAGACACACAAAAAGCTGGTCAATGAGAAGATGACAACACATATATGAATGTGACATAAAATTGTATGCAATAGTGCAAAAAAAAAAAAAAGCTGGAAGATTATTATTATGGATTTGAATTTACTCTCCAACGGTAATATTCAAATCCACACTATAAATACATTGCACTATCTTCAAAAGAAGATAATGGAGGATGCTACAAAGTGAAGATTAAAGCTAAATATTCAAGCATCTCCATTCAAGAACACAGAGCATTAAATATCCAAATTTACCCATGAGTGTTCTACATTATATCTAAGAATAAATGTCATATCCTAAGCTTAGAGAGATTTTTCCAACCTTAGCTTAAAGGCTAAAACAATGTAAGAGAAAATCTCACCTAGTTGGAAATAACACCAAGCCCAAACCCTTTCTTGAGAGAGAATCAGTGGTTAAGTGAGGTAGTTAAGAGGCAACCCCGCAAGGGAGGGTAGGTAATCCCGTGAGGGAGATAAGTCCCGAGAGTGAGAACTCATTAAACATCTATATGCGATCCCGTGAGGGAGATAAGTCCCTAGAGTGAGAACTCATTAAATATCTATAGGCAATCCCGTAAGGGAGATAAGTCCCGAGAGTGAGAACTCATTAAAAATTTGTATGATGGTGTGCCTAACACTGTAAACTAAGGTTTCCTTTAGATTAAGGAAGTACCCCATGAAGTGAAGAGTGGATGTAGAAGGACTTATCCAAACCAATATAAAAATATTTGTGTTCTTATTTGGTTTCATATTAAATGTCATATATACTTTAGCAAATATGCATAACATATTCGCAAAAAATTTAAAGTCACCTCCCCTTGAGATTTTTCGGGTTTTAAATTGAGTTTTTCGGGACCAACAAGTCCCGTGGGGAACGGCCTGCTTGATTTATCCGTATGGGCCGCGGGTTGGGTTGGCCTTCAGGCTTTTTAAAAAAGAATGAATTTTATATTTTTTTAATAATATCATTTAATTTAATTAAAATACAAAAATATAAATATAAAAAATAATTTATTTATCACTTACGCACACAACATATAAAAAGCGTTTTATTTATTACTACTATTTTGTGGATATTGTTTCTTAATCTTTTAATTTTTGTTAGCTTTTTTTCTTATTTCATCAAGACATGTGCATATCTTCGCTTAAAAATTTACACAAACCATTATATGAAACATGTTCATATTTATGAAATTAATATCATTACACTTATAAAATGATACCATTACTCTTATAAACTAATACCTCTAACATTTAATGTTATGATCTCGGGCCATACAAATATTAGTTTATAAATGTAGTGGTAAAAATTTAATGATATTAACAAGTTTCATAGAAGATCTACTCTATAATTTATTATAAATAATACATGTAAAAAGATAATAATTTATTAAAAAAGCTCAAGGGCTAACCTATTTAAACCCAAGAACCCGCCATGGGTTGGGTTAGGTTGGGTTGAGTAGTTTCTGACCTCCAAGCCTCAGAGTGGGTTGGCCCACCAAAACCTTTTAAAATGTGGATTGAAGTGGGTTGTGGCCCATTTCGACCACCGCCGCCCGACGTGACTCTACCCCCAACCAACTCAAAACATACAAATTATATTTAGAAAAAAAAGATATGTACTTTTAATTAAAAATTAAAAGTGTTCTACCCATTTCATGTAAGGAAAAAGATATCTATCACTTTCTAATAAAAGACAAAAAATCAGATAGACTCCTGTTCACGCTATTATTAACTCGGTTATTTAAAATATCATTGTTACATACAAAACTCTCTGTTGTTATGTATAAAAACTATCACTATTATGAACAAAAACAATCATTGTTTAGAAAATGTTTTATATTTTAAACAAATGAGTTTTTTTGTGCATGTGAACCCTGCTCATATGAAAAATACATTCCTAATAAAAATGCATATATGCCTTTTATTAGAAAAAAGTTTTATACCCATATGGTCCACACTCTCTCTTATTTTTCTTAACAAATATTTATAAAATATATATATATATATATATATATATATATATATATATATAGATGGGTAAGATAGTGGTGGGTGAGGGTATTTTTGAATAAAAAGTGTAAAATATGTATATATATATTTTTTTTTATTAAAATGGATATAAATATTTTTTTATTAGATTGTATATATTTGTCCTTCTTCACTTATATTTCAAACTCCCAAAATCATCCACAACTCCTAAAATTATTTGTACATTGGACAATGCGCAATTTAAGTATATACTCATAAAACAAATCTTATATATAATACTAGTTATTATGAATAAGTTTAATAGTTTATTTAGACTAGATTTTGTATGAAGTAGGTGCACCATACATTTCAGAGAAAAAAAAAATTTGGTCCCATAACTTATGCTCTGTCCATTTTTCATCTCAAAAAAATTTAATGTCCAATTTTAGTCCCATAACTAAATGGATCGTCCAATTTTGGTCCCATTTTCATCAAAAAATTAGAAAAGATGTCATTTTCGGTCTTATGCAAGTCACGTGTCGGTAAAATTTAGTTGTTCTTACATTTATAGATTTTAAATGGGAGAAGAACATTCCACTACAAAGTCACCCAAAACATTACAACAAGGTACAAAGTGTAGAAAATTTGTACCTGGTTGTAATGGTATTCTAAATCTTGTATCTAACTGTAATTTTCTCATTTGAAATTTTAGTTTTGATTAGATTTATTGGATTATTTACACATGTGTAGTTTAATTGATTGAAAAACATAAAAAAATAAAAAGAAATAAATAGTCAGCGTTCACATCATCGAGAGTATAGAGAACCTTCAAATTTCATCGACACGTGACTTATACATTATCAAAACGGCGGTATTCGCATTTTTTCGGCAAAAATTGGACCAAAACTGGACAATCAATTTAGTTATGGGACTAAAATTGATGCTTAAATTTTTGGGACGAAAAATGGATAAAGAGATAAGTTATGGGACCAAAAAACTTTTTTTCTCTACATTTCATAGCGTATTTTAAAAATTACAACTCGTTGCATTGTAATTTGTGACTTACTATATACTGAAACATGCAATTATATTTTACGAACACATGTTTTCAGTTTAATAAGTCGTAAGGTTTAGTGCAATAAATTGAAAGTTTTTAAAATACATTATAAAATGCACGGTGCACAAGAAACTCGCTCTTATCAATATTTTATAATATATTAAAAATAAAATTTGTATTTGTCCCTCACTAATACTGATTTGGGCTTGAGAGTCGTTAAAATAACCTTGAGAGCCAAGTTATAACAATTTTCTCCAAGTAACAAATCATTCCAAGTTTGGACGGTGATAAAAATCACATTGTAAAAAGCACTTACAAAGCGGTTCCCAACCGCATTCTAAATCGCATTTGGGAGATAAATGTTTAAAACTGTTTTTTTTAAAACGTGATTTTACAAAGCATATTTGCCTAACCTTTTTTTAATTTTTTTTATAAATAAATACAATTGAACAGCGGTTAAAAACCGTTGTTCAATAATTTTTTTTTTTTTTACAATTAATATATATTTAATTTATATTTTAAAAAATCCGCTTATATAAAAACCAAAACCAAAACTAAAATCATAAACCAAATCTTATACCACTAATAATATATATATATATATACATCCAATATAATAAAAACATATTAAATAAATTAATAAACGACACGATCATATATGAAATAAATATCTATCAACAAATTAAAAATGAAGTATATCAATACAAATATATAAGTAATATGCTACCAAAAGTTATCCCATTCTATCTAAAATCATACAAGAATCGATTGTAAAGGTAATCGTTTGTGTCCGTGAAAAACCCATGAAATGCGGAAAAATCATGAAATGCATATAAAAACAGGGGTGAGGGCAGAGTGATTCCGATTTTTGCATTTTAAGTCCATGTGTTGTGTTTTGCTTATAATCGAATGCATATGACAAGATAAGAACGAAAGCAATAAAAGAACACAATAAAGTATAATGGTTCTGGAGACTCAAGCTCCTACATCCACTCTCCCTGCTCCTAGGAAATTCCTTCAAACCGACTTATCACCCTCTAAGGCTCGCCGAGACTTATCACCTCCTCCGGGATCGCTTTACAAGCTTTTCAAGGCTAACCCACCGTAGCTTACTCACTTCTTCTACATTTGAGTTTTTCGTTGCCCCGACTACTCTGCAATTTTTTACTAACTCTTTACAACTCCAACAATCACACAAACTACCTAACAATAGGGTTTGGGTTTGGTTGGTGTTCTCAACTAGGTTGAGATTTTCCCTTACATTTGTTTAACCTCAATGCTAAGGTTGGAAAAATCTCTAAGCTTAGGATATATCTTGGGTTGCTTAGATTGGGTTTTAGAACACTCATGGATGTATTTGTATGTCTGGCTGACTTGTGTTCTATGGTGGGAATGCTTGAGTATGTGGCTCTTGGCTCTCAGAGCATCTTTTGCCAAATTCTCCACGTTCTCCACACTTTAGAATGATGAAAAGACCTTGTATTTATAGTGTGGATTTGAATGTTACCGTTGGAGAGAATCACATTCAAATCCATATTATTGATGAAGTTCCGCTGCCTTTTTCAAAGTCTGGTTGTCTTCCTCTCATTGGTCCACGCCAACTAAATCTAACGGCTTATATTCTTGCTTTTCCGAGTCTTGATTCTCCGAGTCTTAAGGTTTCTCCGAGTCTTGTGGATTCTTCAATGCCGACATACCGAGTCTTGATCCTATCTGAGTCTTGAGGTTTCTCGAGTCTCGGATACTTTCTCGGGGATTCTTGATTGAGACTTCTCTTATTGGACCTTATGCGTCGGGCATCTGACACTTTCGGGAATGAGTTGATTTTGAATTGAGGACATCCTTACCCTCGGGTCACTTTTACTTCTGACCCTCTGGTCACTTATTTCGAGGCTTCTGATTTCTTCTTGCTGATCGGTCGGCTCGTGATCGGATCAACCATCTTCAATTGACATATCGGGATAGAATCAGTCGATTACATCGAGTTAACATATCGGGTTATCGCCTCGTCACGATCCACTGGTGATCTTTGATCGATCTCATACTATCTCTTCCGTCCCGAAACCTTATCTTGATCTTACGGTGGGTTCTTTTTGGCTTGCTTAACACCTAACCTTCTCTACGGTTGCACGGCTCAGCCGATTAACTTTCGAAACTTCGTCTTACTCACGTGTCTCATCATCTTCTTACGATTTCGTGAGTTCCTCTCAACTTGTTCTCTTTTCCCCTCCACTTGTTATCCGTAGAAATTAGCTTCAATAACACAAGTTGATAATGTTTTCGCATAATTCATCAAAACTAAAATATCCCAACAATTTTCCCTTTTTTGATAATGACGCCAAAACATTAAAATATATGCATCTTTAAAGAAACGGGTTTTCGTTTAAAAAGATCAAGACAGTGATCACATTAAAAGTGATCTTTTTGAACTCCTCGCCCGATACCAATTGTTTGTCGGTGAAAACCCATGAAATGAAAAAAAATCATGAAATGCATATAAAAACAAGGGGGAAAAAGAGTGATTCCAGATTTTTGCATTTTAAGTCCATGTGTTGTGTTTTGCTTATAATCGAATGCATATGACAAGATAAGAACGTAGCAATAAAGAACACAACAAAGTATAGTGGTTAGGAGACTCAAGCTCCTACATCCACTCTCCCTGCTCCTAGGAAAATTCCTTCAAACCGACTTATCACCTCCTGCTCGCCTCAGACTTATCACCCTCCACGGGATCGCCACAAGCTTTCGGGCTAACTCACCGTAGCTTATTCACTTCTTCTACATTTGAGTTTTCTTCGCCGACTACTCTGAAGCATTAACTTTTTACAACTCCAACAATAACACAAACTACCTAACAATAGGGTTTGGGGTTTGGTTGGTGTCTCCAACCAGGTTGAGATTTTCTCTTACATTTGTTAAAGCCTCAATCCTAAGGTTGGGAAAATCTCTCTAAGCTTAGGATATATCTTGGGTTGCTTAGATTGGGTTTTAGAACACTCATGGATGTATTTGTATGTCTAGAGACTTGTGTTCTATGGTGGGAATGCTTGAGTAAGCGGGTTTCTTGGCTCAGAGCATCTTTTGCCACATTCTCCACACTTTAGAATGATGAAAAGACCTTGTATTTATAGTGTGGATTTGAATGTTACCGCTTGAGAGAATCACATTCAAATCCATACTATTCTCAGAAGTTTTGCGCCTTTTTTCAGTCGGGTTGCCTTCCTCTCATCGTCCACTGCTGAATCTAACGACTATATTCTTGAGTTTCTTCGGAGTCTTAGGTGATTCTCTCGAGTCTTCAGTTTTCTCGAGTCTTCAGATTCTTCAAATGACATCGAAGTCTTTATCCATCTCGAGTTCCTCAGGTTTGGAAAGTCTCGTGTTCTCCGAGTCTCAAGATACTTCTACTCGGGATTTTGATTCAAAGACTTCTCTTCACGGACTATTCGATCAGTATACCGACACTCAGACCGACTGAGTTCAGTTTCTTCGACCAGTATATCCCGACCCTCGGGTCACTTTTACTTATCAATTCTCAGTCACTTTAATTTAAGTTATCCGATTTCTTTTTCGACTGATGATCTCGAATGATCGATCAACACATCTTCAGTCAACATATCGATAAGATCAAGTCAAGATATCGAGTTAAGATATCAAAGTTATCATATCTCGGATCTCGATCCACGCTCGATCTTTTGATCGGTCCCATCCGCTCCTCTTCCGATATGCAACCTTCTTCTCGATCTTCCGGTTAGTTTTAACGTCGGCTTTGCTTAGCTTTTCTTCTCTTCCGACGGACAAACTCATTAGTTAACTCGAACTCGTTCTTATTTCATTCGATCTTGATGGGCCTCGTTTATAGCCCTGCCCCGATCTCGATCATCTTCTTCTCGATTTTGTGAGTTCCCTCTCAACTTGTTCTTCGTTCCCCCTCAACTTGTTATCGTAGAATTAGCTTCAATAACACAAGTTGATAATGTTTTCGCATAATTCATCAAAACTAAAATATCCCAACAAAAACCTGTCCAATCCATTTTCCATTTGTTCATTCTTTGTTTGGAGTAAGACTTGACCGGACGATCATAGATAAACCGCAAAACAACGCATCTATTAATGAATATAGTTAGATATATATAGTATGAATTTTTATTCAATTAATAATAATTTAAATAAATCAATAAATTGACTTACGTTGATAGAATCGACGTTTGAGAAGTTTATATTATATCTTCAATATAACAAAGACACAAAATATCCACAAGTGATCGCTATCTCGTTGTAAATTGCTGATTAGCAATTATAATCACATATTACAATTATAATTATTTTATATTAATTTGATAACTTAATAAATTAAATTTACCTTAACATTATTCCAGCTTCACTTTATTGAAGTTAGCTCTTGAGCCTTGATTAGAAGAAGGCGATTACGATACATCGTCATCACACTATTATTATTAGAATTAAAAAAATAATGTTAGATTAAATATGCATAATTTTAATAAGTAAAACAAACCATTATATTATAATATTAAAAATGAACTTACGCTTCCATAATGTAAGTGAGATCAGCCGATTTGAAGCCAACCTATTCGTTGGATCCATAAAATATACACTTAATGTGCTCATATTTATGGCTTACCAACACCCAATGATTCCTATATTATATTAAGAATATTAAAATTAATCAGAATTTAGCATATGTGCAAATATCATATATATTATGAATATAAATTTTAACTAAATGTTTATTGTACTCACCCCACATTTGTGGCCAAAAATGAGATGATCCGCCAAGATAATCAAAGATATGAGAAACTAACCACTCCATGGTATGTGGCCTATCGGGCCCATTAAGCAAGACATTTGGGGGAGACGGAGGAATACATTCCACCCGCCGAGGATCTCTCGAGAGATATACCTCACCCAAATATCTTTAACCAACATATATACGCTTAATTAATATTTAATTTGAAAATTAAACTATATATAGAAAGTAAATTAAAAATTAATTAGTAAACACATACCGAGATAAAGGCTATGCTCACAGACTCAACCACCGGGGTCGCTCACGACTTCAATCACATGCTCCCGAGCGATGTATTCTTCAATAGAATTTCGATGAAAGTAAGCATTCATCGGAACTGTGATCATCGAAATCAGAGGACTCCACTATCACTTGCAATCAGATATTTGATGGCGTAGAATATGATCTAAGTCTCCGTGCAATGGATAACCAATTAGTCTCATGATCACCAATAGTGGAGTCCCCAGATTCCTCCGACCGGGTCATTTGTGACACCCTTTTTTATTTTGTTTAGGCTTTTGTGGTGTTGGCAATTTCTACAATCAATTTGAAACATTATTTAGAACGACAAATAAGATAATGAACTTTAATAACATATATTAAATTTACCTTCATGGTGAGAGAGACCAAGTTGGTCGGCTATTCGATGAAGTGCCCAATCGCTATTCCCGATGTGACAACATCATCAATTGGTTTAGGCATCTGGTGAATCCTCTTCTCCGATTCTGGGTACATCGAGCGTGACCTCACTTAAAAACCAGAGTGATGGGATTACTATGAATAACTCCATCGGAGTTATTGAGCAACGTTCCTGTAGCCACCAACCGAGTAGAATCCTCCAAATAAAGGTAGCATGGGGTCGATGATTGTTCGAATAAGATATTTAGTTAGAAAATTTTAATATATATATACTAGTCTTTAATTAAAATAAATGTGAGACACATCTGATACCGAGGAACGCTGCTTCAAGCGCCTCAATAAAATCGCCCTAGTATTAGCAAACAAAACATAGCATCGCGACACTATTTTCACGAAATTTTGCTCCACTCGAGGACATTCTGTGATGCGATTTTTCTCGGACCTCATCTATTCCAACTCTTTAGCCATCCGGGCAACATGTTCCGAAAGTATATCCACCATATTCATAGCTTGAAGAGCAGGTAACATGGCCAATGATGACATCGTCACGCCATATCCAATATTCCAGAAGCGTCGGATGCTCCCGACGACCTATAGCCCGGCCCAAGTAGATCATCGGGACCGACAAAGTGGATGTCTCTAAGCGTCATGGTCTCGAGACATATGCTCCTGAATTACAAAAGATTATCATTTAATCATTTGTTTATAAATAATAGTTTGTAATTCAAAGACAAATTAATGGATAGCTTACCCTTCTTCGATGATCGTAGTAATCGAATCGGAATATCCCCTAATCGAGTCTTTTCTAGTAGTTTGAAATAACTCAAAACGAGTAACAACAAAGCTCACGCTCCAAATTTCTTTTTTTGCTTTTTTCACGATAGTATTAGAGTGTCCTCTTAGATATATTAAAAGTGAATATATAAACAAAATTAAATGTTAGGATTTTGATCTCACCGTATTTTCTCTTATGCGTGCATAACCTTTTGTTCGATCCACGATATCGCGCTCCATCGACTGCTTTATTATTTTTTTTTCACTTCGTGACTACAGTGTAATAGACCACGATAAACACCGAAAAGCATAAAGCATTAAATGATATTGATAAATTTTACCGAACTCATCCTCCATAGATAGTCGACAAACCTCCCCAAGATGGGGCCACCGCAGGCAATTCGATACACCAAATTGGACTAGCCGAGTAACGTAACTCAAGATCCTCGGATTCGTAGATTTGACTTTCACCAAGCCCCAAAATTCTTGCTAATACTCCAAATACAAGATTTGCTTCTTCTTTGAATAATCAAGGCCGAGAAATGTACTTTGTAACGATATAACATAACAATGTAGTAAATTTAGTAATCATACAACAACTTTCAATAAAGATATATATAATTAACATACCGAAAGTTCATCCCATAATCTTTCCTTCAAAGAAGTCTTTGTCGCTATATTACCCTGGATGGCAAAGACGATAGGATTATATACGATCAGTACACTCCAAGGTAGAAAGACAACGCTCTCACTGCTAATCGATTTCCGCCCAAACTCATTAATGATAACCGCAATAACATATTATTTAATTAGATTCAACGATCAATCAATATAATTACAATTTCAACTGCTCAATTGTAATAAAATTACCCGCACTTGTTTTCCTTGCTACGAGCCTCTTAATAGAAGCCATCGCGGACTATACCTCATCGCGCTTTATCCCAGCAGAGTCGCTAGTGGTGGGAGTAGTGTTGTCACTGTCCTCAAGTCATTAGTATCATGTCGATCATCAAAGACCATGATCTCCATCATAATCTCCACCATGATCTCCTAAATGTACTCCATCATCATCTCCATCATCTCCGGACGTGGGCGGATATAAGACAGAAGAAAAACAACATTTAATAAAACAAAAACAAACAATATTTAAGGAAGCGTAAGAAATAACATTCAATAAAGCAAAAAGAAACAACATTCAATAAGTCGACATTTCTTTTTTAGCACTTGTTTTTTTTTTTTACATTTTTGGTTGACTTTTCTCGCTCATGACCATAAATGTTAACAAGATCGGATTGCCATATTCATCCTCATCGATAATTATTCTGCACGGACGATTGGATTTTGCTAGATCATCGAAAAGAGGGTACAGAATGAGTGAAGTTTCGAAAAGGATCATCGATCAGTGTCAACATCTTCATCGCTAACTGGGTTACTATTTTAAATTTGTTTGATAGAACCACGATGGACCATTTTTATTAACTGGGTGGGGACATAGAAAATTTGTTGAGCTTGGATCGCCATTATGTAAGCGGTCATCTTTGTATCCCACATTCTTCAAATCAATGCGATTGAACCCAGATCTTTCAACTTGGGACCCCGTTAGGGATCCTCACCCAATCGCACTCAAGATTGGTTGTTTGCGAACAACATAGTCGAAGTTCCCAAATGTTGACAATCTGGTCCAAAGTAAATAGTATTCGATTGATCCCCTATAGTTTCAAAGAATGGACACCCCACTATTCTCGTGATTGTACTTGTGGCATCATGATCTCCTCGTATAAAATGTGTATCCGATTAATAAGATAACACGATAATGAATACACACATGTCTATCGCATTCTCGATAACCACTTAACTCTTTCATTCATCGATTCTTTATCCCGTGACAACATATTTTCTACATAACCATTGAACTACCAACAAACGTGTGATTGTGCTCAACTTCCATCCATGATCTATCTCGTGGAAATGTCTCAATAAGTGCTTGTATGTGCAGTCAATAAAAGGAAGCACGCCGATCGTGTTGTGAAAGTACGACAAGTGCATCCGCAGTTAGTTCCTCCATACTAACACTTACAGATTGACCACCCAGAATACCTTCACCATCCATCCTATTGGTGTCTTGAGTAATTGGAAGTCCAATTGCATCGACATTGAATGAATTGCATCAAAGATTGACCGCATCTTCTACTAAATAGCGTTCGCAATGCATCCCTCCGCCCGACATATTCATCACATATCCTTTGAGCACTTTCATATATCCCTCTACACCATACATCCATCAGATAATGAAAGCAGACTACACATCCTTGTCTCGCGGTACCAAATGAACGGTTAGGTGAACCATTATATCAAAAAAATGATGGAGGGAAATACATCTCAAGCTCACAGAAAGCATCCCCAATAACTGCCTCTCGAAAAACCAAGCAATTTTCAGATCTATGATCTTGCTACTCATTGCCTTGAAGAACCAACATAACTTTGTTATGGTTATGCGACATTTTCGTGCAAGATAAAACGATTGCAATGGGCAAGTCTCCATCCATGATGACATGATAGTCATGCGATTTCAGATTCACCAGCCTCACGCCATCATCCGATACAAGTTTTCAGAGGGTGGAAGAATAACCCTCCCGAACTTTCACATCCTTTAGCGCCCCAAGTAACTCTTTTCTCTCATTCTTGGACAAATTGCGCAGAGGGAGGTAAGAACGGTTTTGACTTTTCTAGATTAAAAGTTGTAGTTCGCTCTTTTATTCCCATATCAATCATATCCATTCTCGCATTGTAACCATCCTGGACTTCTTATCACCTAGGAGAGTATTGAGCAAGCCGGCACAAACGTTCTTCTCAACGCATTAGATCAATGAAGTATCTAACATACAACTTTTTCCAATAGGGCAATTGAAAGAAAATTGATTCCTTCTTCCAACCGCTAGTGGGGATTTCTTTTCGATAAGCTCTTTCCCGCATCTTGGTGTCGATATTCTTCATCTCATTCAATACATCCGAACTCGACAATAAACGTGGTGCTTCAATTGCCTCGATTGTGCCATTAAATGCATCGCCATTGTTCCAGATTTATGCGTTGGGTCCAACCACCTCCTATGTCCCAAATAAACTTCCTTCCCACAAAGGACTAAGCGAATGTGATGTGTCCTTTTGGTACAACAAGGACATGCATCGCCCCTTCACACTATATATCAGATAGATTCCGAAGGGAAAATTATTGATAGTTCCAAACAACATGGCCTTCAACTTGAAATTCTCCTTTCTACAAGCATCATACACATCGACACCCTCATCCCACAGAGCTTCAAACTTTATCAAAGGTTTAATATACATCTATGTCGTTACTGTGTTGTTTTGGGTCCCGATATCAACATAGACAACATCATGTCTTTTGCGCTTCATGCACAACTCGGGTGAAAGATTATAAACCAGCAAAGATTACCGGTCATGTATCGCGGTTGGTACTTTGATACCGAATGGATACATTCCATCGGCTTGAGAGTGCAAGACGCAAGTGTCGGGCTCGTCACAAATTCTCGATGTCCGACATCGAATGTCTTCCACTGGTTGAATCAAATAGGTGTCTTAGCATTCCATCTTTGATCCTATCATCATGATGTCAAGTTAAATTTCTAAAGATCCACAACGCTACTATACATTCTCCTAATTTTGGTATTATCTAAAGTACCACATCACCTTCTTCGTGGGAGATTTATTTTTCTTATATCGCTTCTCCCCACACTTGGGACATTCATCGAAGTTTCGCAAACTTCTTCCAAATAAGATACAATCACCCGACAAGCATGAATTTTTTCCGATGTTAATCGATGGACTTGAGCATTTGTTTAAAGATCATATGCTTTCGTAAAAGACATTTCCATCGTGCAATAGACCACTAATCGCTTCAAAGATATTTGTGAAGCACACATCGACAATTAATGAGTTGCTTTTTAGGTTGAACAATATCAACACAATCGATGATTTTGTCGCTTTCTTACACCCGCCACAAGGGTAATCCAGCCAGAATCCCTTAACTTCTCCGACATATGCGGTGATCTCTCAGATCATCGCATCCCCACTGATGTATCAACAAATTAAAGTACATCATCAAAAAATATCTGATTCATCGATCTTCAAACCTAAAGTCATTTTAGGTTACTTCGAGCTACATCAATCTTTTCTCTCACCATGATATGTCCAAACGGTATATGTTTTATCAATACCATGAATCATCAAGTGGTGAAACAAACTTTTTCGACCACTCACAGCTTTTTTCCATTCATACATTTCCAACACGAAATGGAATGTACCGAGGGTCGGTCAAGCAAAGGTTCAATCGCATGATTACAAAATTTTTGAACCCCATTCCTATACTCATATCGATAATCGATCTTGCTTTAACCCACTTTCGATCCATATAGAACTAGCTAAGATGCCTATAGGAAAGATAATATGAAGATCAAGCTTCAAGACAATGTATCTTAAAGTATTAAACCTAAAAAGCATACCTAACTATACTTAATCTACATTCATTTTAATTTTCTAATGTATTCTAACGTACCATCATTAATCATCTAATTAAAGAAACACACTATTCATTCATCAAATTAATAACCAAAATATATCCTAATGTATTAATCCTAATACTAACAAAAAATAATTCATATCTCTAACACTAACAAAAATTAATTCAAGCCATTGACTAACAACAATTAATCCAAGCTACTACTAACAATAATATAATAAAACCAACATTAATCACACACTAACACCTAATAGTTTTTTAATGAAACAACTAATACCTTTGAATAAACACCTAATACCTTATTATGAAACAACTAATACATTTGAATGAAATAACTAATACCTATGAATGAAACAACTACTTTTTTTTTTTTAATGAAACAACTAATACCTTTGAATAAACACCTAATACATTATTATGAAACAACTAATACCTTTGAATGAAATAACTAATACCTATGAATGAAACACCTAGTACTTTTTTTATGAAATAACTAATACCTTTTAATGAAACACCTAATACTTTTTTAATAAGACAACTAATACCTTTAAATTAAACAACTAATACTTTTGAGTGAAACAACACACAAATTGACAAACCAATTTACCAACCAAAAAATACACACATTTTAATTTCAAGAGCATTAATCATATATATCCCAAAAACTAAATTAAACAATCTAATCAAACAACAATTAATCCTAACATATAACAACAATTAAAACCAAGCCAATTAACCAATTAATCTAACACTATATGCATATATCCTAAAGATATATAGATATATATATATACACATACATATATATATATATATATAAAATATTAAATAAATTAAAATACCTATTAAATACAACGGTAGGCAAGCGGGTAGGGGAGGAGGAGGAGGAGGTTGGGCGGGTAGGGGAGGAGGGAGGAGGTGACGCGGTGGAGTTGAGGAGGAGGAGGAGACACAAGGTAGGGACCGGAGGAGAGGAGGAGCCATACAAGGTAATGGCATAAAGGGTAGGAGATTTACTACGACGGGTCTTCATACTTAAAAAAAATGGGAGGAGGAGGGAGGAGGAAAAATATTAGAGGAGGAGGAAATGGGAGAAGAAAACGAATGGGGGCCGCAAGCCAGATCTGGATGTAATTATGGTTTGTGCTTGGAGAGCGGATTTCAAAACCGGGCCGGCCTGTGTTCGAACTGTGATTGTAAGTCAAAATAGAAGGGATTCAAACCGCTTCCAAGTATTTTTTTCGAGAGCGGTTTCAAACCGGATTTAAGTTTTTTTTATTTAATAAAAACCGCCTCCAAGCTCTTTTTAGAGAGCTTATTTTAAAAGGGTCGCCCAAGTGAGCCGCCCAAGCTTAAATGTAGTAGTAGTGCCTAAAATCATATAGATTTCTCTAAAATAGTAAATCTAGGAAATTTTAGAATATTTTGATAATTATTATAAGAATTCTAGAGTACTTCTCATAAGTGTTGGATCAAAAAAGTATCATCGCCCATTGATGGAGAAGGTTAATATATAAATACTAGATTTTTGTCAACCCGTATACATACAAAAGTCATTAATATTGCTATATTTTATTAATTTATTATTATTTATTTTTAATATCACTTCAAATTATAGATTATAAATAATCTTGTAGATATTAATTATCATGTTAATTGGTAATTTAATCATATTTTTTTTTACTAAAATATATATATATATATATATATATATATATATATTAGTTAAAATAAATTTTAATAATTATTCGATTCCTCAAGTTTCAACCGCAAAAGATCCAATAATTAGAGCTTGTTTACCACTTGACAATTTGGTTTTAAAATGGTAGTTATTATGCATAAGTAATTCTCATTATCTATTTTTTTTAATATAAACAAAATAAATACAATATATCAAACATAAATGAATAAATATGACATATAGCAAAGAATTATATTTAAAATAAAATAAAATAAAACAACAACAATTATTTTTTTAAAATAACATTCACCTTTTCAAATAAAAAATAATGTAGATAAACAAAAACAAAAAAATCATAATATAATCCCAAAAATCTAAACATTTGTAACACTTTGAAATACAACATTCTTTGTTGTATTATGTTCAAAGCTATTATTATTACACAACATAATCCTCAAACCACGCCGATCGGTAACCCCTAAAAAAATATATAAAGTCGGGTCATGGCTAAACATCGCTTTCTTAAAAATTCTCCAACATGGAAAAAAATATTGTCTTGACTTTTATTTATAGACATAAGATAAAATAAACAATCAACTAAAACTGTCTTTTGCGGTAAACTTGAAAGGTAACCTAGAATTAGAAGGAGTAATGACAATCTAGGTATTAATGCTAGTTCACCAACGTTGTTACCAAGAAGAACTTTAACTTAGATTACTCTATCACCAACCTAGTGATCACCAACCTATATATATATATATAAAAATAAATTATAAAAAAATAATCTTATAAGAAATGATAAATATTACTAAATAATAAATTTAATTTAAAAAAAATAAATAAAACAATCTGGTCTTGTTACATAATCCCTTGAATGATCTATATTTCACAATAACATGTGTTCCAACTTTGAGATTAAGTTCTTGGCCGGGCACAATCAAAAAATTTCAAAGTGTTATGAACTTAGGACTTAGTGAGTATGAACATCTCGCCAGAGAATCAAAATCGAATCGACATTCGCAAAACACTATCGAACCGAGATACTTGAGAGACTTCTTTTGATTTAACCGAACCATGTAATCATTCACGTTTTTGTTTTAGCTTGAGGTGGATGGGGAAAATCCGAACGGGGAATAATGTTAGATGGGCAAATCATATGAATAGTAATTTGTGTTTGTTTTGTATTGAATGTGGTAGGGGTGGATGTGGTTTTATGTCAAATCAATACTTTTTAATTATAATAGTGTATTATTTTATTATTGTTAGTTAGTGTGATAATGATTATATGAAAGAAAAGTGTATGAAAAGTAGGAGATATAATTAATTGTTATAAGAAAAGTAAGAGAGAGAATGAGTTGGTGTAAAAAAAAAATAGTGATGTGATAGTTTTAGTAATATAAGTGTATAATAGAGGGTGTGTGTATTTGGATGGAGGATGCGATGTGTAAATTCAAAAAGTGACAAAAATTGGGGGAAGCCAATCCCCCATCTGGATCTCCCCAGTGGAAAACAAACATGGCCAACATCAAGTGTCAGGGCAATGATAGCTTTGTCCTGTAAAAATTCGTAATTGTACATCTTAAATTTAAAATCAGGATAAATACAATCAACAATAGAAACAATTGGATCATCATCAATATGATATCAAAATCATTATCAATTCTTGTCCCTATACTTCCATCACCAACTGATTCAATCCATTCAGAAAATAACTTCATTTCATTTATCCATGGAACATAATGAAATTGCTTTAACCTCATGTTACTTGTCAATTTCAAAAAAGTGCATGCATTCCACAAATCAGATGAATTGATATTGGCATGTACAATGTCCTGCCTCCTTCCTTTCGGAATGACAGGCAAGATCTATAAAAAATCTCTCCCAAAAACAATTATCTTTCCACCAAATGGTATTTCAGACCTTGATGGATCAGACAACTCCATGATATCTCTCAATGATGTATCTAATGCTTCACTACAATGTCTGTGAATCATTGGAGCTTCATCACATACCATGAGCTTGCAATTAATCAAGAGTTCAACGTTGACTACCTTGGTTAATGTTACACGAGAATCATCCATACAACCGATTGAAATATAAAACCTAGAATGCGTTGTACGCCCACCAAGAAGTAAAAGTGATGTTATGTCATTGGATGCTACATTCACTACTATTCACCATTACGACGCAGATCAAACAGATAGTGTCCTCCATAAAAAAAGTTTTCCCAGTGCCTCCATAACCATATACAAAAAACACTCCATCTAAATCTGACAATACCGATCCAATTATTTTATCAAAAAAATAAAGCACTGCTCATCATTCAATCTCCTTAGCAAAATTTCATACTCCATCCTTAGTTCAACTACATTATACGATAACTCAGTCCAAATCATCCTATTACGGGATGTTATACTGTTATCAACAACTGCCACATGCATCCCATCAAAATCATGCAAACTCTTGCTAAGAGAACGCAACATATTATCGATTTCCAAAAGATAAAAGTTTTTATCTCACCATACGTCATTCTTAATTCTATAAACATAAGAAGAATTAAAAAAAATCACTAAAAAACATACATAAAATAATAAATAATTATTTTTAATAAGATATTAAACAATTACAAATAATATATATATATATATATATATATATATATATATATAATATGACAACATATACCCCAATAATATAAAAAAATATTTAAAACACTTAAAATAATATTATTATATAATTATGATTAATTATATAAAACACCTAAATAAGGAAAAAAACATGCAAATAACTTTGGTATAGAAGAATAAGGAAAGTGGGCGAATAAAAAATAATGGGGCGGAGGGAATTTAATTTAAAGAATGTATAATATAAAAAATATGAATACCACATTATTTTTCTTCTCTTGTACAAAATATCATCAGACATGTATTTTCAACAATTTACCCCAATCTTACACGGATTATTTAAAGATCTGGAATTGAGAAGAGTAACAAAAAGAGATCTAATTGAAGATGCAGAGGCCCAAATGCTAGCCTGTTCAAATTCATCAACATATTCTCTATCATTATCCAACAACCCCTAAAGAAAGAAGGCATGCACCACTTAAATGGATAAACTATTCCTCTAAAAAATTATATCATCAAAACACTTAGGTCAAGAATAACGCTTTTAACAAAATCCTCAGATAATATGCCTCACCAGTACTAGGTGATACGTAAGAAATACTACCAATAACAAATCCCCTATGTTTGGGTTCCCACGTCCTTATTTTTATTTTAAAAACAAAAAACTGAGGAATTTGAGTGTATGTCAACTCAAAGAATTTTCATCGAAAAGTTTATTCAATTCAAGTCAAGCTTTAAAAACATGTCATTTACACCCGGCCTATCCAAAATGTAATTCAATAATTTGTGTCCCCGAAAAATAATATTTTATTTTTTCCGAAGATGAAATGTCAAACGCTCAATGTGACGGATATTGTAGTTAATTTTAAAACCAAATAATTCCAAGAAGCTTTTGAAGGCAAAATATACCTACAATCATAATACATCTTGATCTCATCAACATCCGATGTGATTAGATTCCCCATTATTTAAACAAAATTAGTAGTCACACTGGTCATGACCCTTGTTGATATACTTGAATAAGTATTTAATGGCTCTAGATTGATTGCACCATTCAACATTAATACGCGCACTGTATTTTAAGAGAAAATGTTTGTTATGAGGAACAACAAATTTATTGTCCAAAATAACATTTTTTTTTCTTCGCGGTTTTTCCATCGTCTCTTCATCTACAAATATGATATCCATCATCATCATCAAATGAACTCCCTGATGAAAATTTCTTTGATTTCTTTTGTACATTCACCTTTGTTTAATAACACGGAGAGTACTTAACAGCTTGGACCATAAGGAACATGCATCATAAAATCATGGATAGCTTCAAAGTATTGTTCATTCACCTCATCTGGTAATTCAGCTGAAATTATGCGATCAATATCATCATCTGAAGGAGCATCATTATAATTTTCAAGAAAAACCAAGATATTTGCATGAGGCAGCCGACGTATATGAAACTTCACAGTATACAAAACTGCAAAATAATATATAAAATTTATTACAAAATTATACATTTAATTTATGATAATAAATCATTATTATAATAGAATATAATTATAAATAAAACTTTAGATAAAAAAAAATTGTACCTTCTAACGTTTTCCAAATATTTTATTTTGGTGAATGTCATTTAATCATGCATCCAATTTAACCTTAAAGACGCGACACACAATATCAAAGCCGATCATCGGATTTTTGACCTCTATGTGACATATAATGAATAACTTCTGGCCATTTTGAATTTCACGTAATTAAACAACTGTGGATAACCAGCCCAATGACAAATAGCCATAGCATCTTGATAATTCTGCATCATGTACCATGGACATCCAGTAATGAAGGAGACAACATAATACATTTACCAATAGCACTTCCTTCCCACTCTCCATTCAAATAAGCATCTTCAAGACCAACATACATATCACAACGAAGTTCCTTTTGATGATTTTTTATGTACAAAAGCCTTGCAGACCAACCATTGTATATGATCTACAATGAATTGTTGCATCAACCTCTAGCAAGATAATAGTATAGGTGGCTCCCCATTCTCTCTTGAAGATGATAAGCAACAAACTCTCCGATTCTAATATCGGTCATTTGTCCAACCCTTTCCATTGCAATTTGAGAAAATGGTATATCTTCACATCCTCACCATAAGGAAAAAGAATATAATATTGCAAAGTAAGATAAGACGGGTTTAACTCAGTTATACGTTGTAATATACCGTAATAGGTTTGAATGATAATGTCGTGGAACCCCAATACTACTATCAACATCACCAAGAATCACACCGCAACTTCTAAAACCGTGAGTTGTTGTGCGCCCTCGATCATAGCCTCTACTTCCAATTAATCGCATAGTTACGATTCGCGACCAAAGTGAATCTATCTATAGTAGTTCTAAACCTCGCACCAACGCATTGTTGTTGTCCAAAGATCTTTAAAGTCGTAAAACAATTTCACTTTTGATTGTATTTATATTTTCCTCTTAAAAACTATATATATCAAATAATATATGTTTACAATTTCATGAAGCTTAAATAATACGAGGAGATAAATTTAAAAAATAAATATCTTACCTCATAGATCTAATCTTGTTGTAAATTTCATTATTAGTGTGTCGATATATAAAGTTGGGCATATGCTGGTGGATCACAACTATTTGGAAGCAAACTACTCAATCTATCATAATACTGACCATGCATTCGAAACACCGGAGGATAATTACCTCTATTTAAATTTCTATCAATTGTTCCGCTTAAAGATGTAAAAGAAAACATATATTTTAATGAAAGAATGTTATCCAAAAAATGAAGGTTGAGGCATTAATGGTAAATGAATTTTTCCTTGCATACAACACAAAGAAAATTTTGGAGCTAATTTTTTTTTTTTGAGATTTCAACCGTTCATCAAACCAAAATATAGCACTACAAAATTCACATCGATGAATAGGATCACCAATATCCCAATATTCAATATCTGAAAATAAAAATATATAAATCAACATTTAATTTAAAAAATCAATTATAATAGGAAAAAAAATTAAAGAAATTTTGTTAAAAAAAAGTTAACCACAAAAATACAAACAAATAAAGAAAATAACGTAAAGTCAACATTATTATCATAACAAAATGAATCATCAGGGTCCAACTCAATTATCTCCGGACTATCATTATCAAACACAAAAACATCGTTAAATGTGGGCTCTATAAACCTTAATTCTTCAACATGAATATCATCTCTAGCTAAATGATTAAGAAAAGAAAAACTTCCAACATTATGCTCATTTATATGTTGACTGCTCAATCCACTAACTACAGTTGACACAAAATAATAATTATTTAACAAATCAAAAGTAAAATAACTAATAATACTTATAATAATATACCATAGTAATGAACAATTTTAATAAACATAATGAAATATAATTACCATCAATAACATCGGAATTTTGTTGTTATCTATACAAATTATAGTTTGAATTAACAAACTTATCTCCAAATACATAACTAAAAATTGATGATTTAAGTCGTGTTTATAAGTCTATTCATTTCGTAATCTTTATTGTCCACCAAAAAATTGAAACATAAAATAAGTAGGTTAACATTTAAGCAAAAATAAAATAAAATTTTAAATCGCATATTTTTGTTTTAATAAAACATTTTAATGTATAAAAACGCAAATTCATATTAAACAAAAAACATACCTTTTGTGCATTTTCCCCGATGTGGAGATTGATTTTCGTTGATGATTTTTGGAATTTTCAGCTTCCTCATTATTCAATATTAGCTTAAAAATAACACAACATAAAAAATTAACAGTATAATAAAATAAATTAACAGTACATTATAGGAAAAATTGTTTGTTTAAACATAACTGACAATCATGATTTGACAGTATAAGTCAATTTCACTATTCATTAAATTTTAGCTAAAATTAAATGTGCATACAAAAGATATATACAATTAAATTTTAATTAAAAAAATAAAATGATAAACTAATTATACGCACACAGAACTTGAATAATAATGTCTAATATTTAATAAAAAGATTAGTTCACAAATTACCAGGAAAGTTGATGGTTGTACGAACCGGACCTTGAAGTTTTCATAAAAAAAATATGAACATGAGATTAAATATACAATATATATTTACTTATAAAATTGAATGGATATTATTTCATGTTATTATGTGTAATGAAATATAATTAATTTTCAATTAAATTTAACTCATAATTATTGCAAATTATTTTGTGATATTACAATTTCATTGAAATGAACATTTAATAAAGTTTAATACTCGAACTAAATTAGTGGTTGTAAAAAATGTGATGATTAATATTAAAAAAATTAATAGTTTCTCCTAAAAAAACTTGTTCATTTAAACTTAACAACTTATCAATGTTTACAAATATATTATTACTTGATCAATATAAACCTAAACATTACTATATGTCTTAGATATTTATTACTTATGTATGAATAACTATAAGTTTTCAAAAAATGTTTTGACATAGATATAAACAAATAAGAATCTAATTATTAAAATAAATTTCTTTAAAGAACAGTAACTAAATGTTATATATGAACATAAAAATTATTATTTATTTAGAACAAGATTATCTAAGACCTCCTACATAATTAATCAATCAATAAATTATTTATAATAAAAAGTTTCGCTTATTACATGCCAGTGGAAAAAGATGATTTGTAGAAGGAACTTGATGTTTTCTACATAATTATATGAATATATGTTGAAATAAACAATATGTTATAATTTATAAATCATGTGTATTAAATTATCAATAATTGTCCATTAATAATTAGATATGATTCTAGGAAATGGTTATATTATAAGATAATTTCATGAAAAATAATACATATGAGTTAATACTTGAATTAAATCAATGGATGTTAATTAAGTTAATATTAAAAAATATGTATAATCAATAAAGTAATGAAGATAAATATATTGTTAACAACGCACTTGAAAGTAAACGCTTGAAGGAGCTACCACTTGAAGTTTCCATAAAATAATATGTATATGATGAAATAAACAATATGTAAATACTTATAAATGAGATATTATTATTTTTATGTGTAATAGATTATCAATTATTATTTTATTGATGTTTGCTCACTATTATAAAGCATAAAAAATGAATAATTATATTCTCATGGTATAAAATATTTATCAAAAATCTAATGATTGAATTAAATCAATCGATGTAAATGATATAATGGTTTATATTAAAAAAAATTAAACTTCTTAAAAAAATTATTTGTTTAAAAATAACTAACAATCAATGATTCGAGGATATGGGTCAAATTCATTATTCATTGAATTTTAGCTAAAAAAATAAATGTGCATGCAAAAAGAAACTTAAAAATTAAAGTTGTTCAAGGGAATATTTAATTTTAATTAAAAAGAATTGATAAAGTAATTATACGCACACACATAAAAAAATAGTAATTTCTAATATTTAATAAAAGTTACGCTTCACAACTTACCAAGAAAGTTGATGGTTGTATGAACCGGACCTTGAAGTTTTGATAAAAAAAATATGAACATGAGATTAAATATAATATATGTATTTACTTATATAATTGAAACGGGTATTAATTTATGTCAATACAAATTATTATATTATATGATAATTTCCTTGTAATTAATATTTAATAAATTTTTTTGAACTAAAATCAGCAGTTGTAAATAAAGTAATGATTAATATTAAGATATATTAAAAAATTCTCATAAAAAACTCATTTAAACTTAAGAAATAATTGAAGCTTACAAACATATGATTAATTAATTAATATAAACCTAAATATTATTGTATGTTTTAGATATTTACTACATCTTTATGAATAACTATAAGTTTTAAAAAAATGGTGAGAAAATATATATATATATTATATTAAGAACATCTAACTAAATGTTATATTATTTTAGTATAAAATTATTATTGATTTAGAACATGATTACCTAAGAACTAACATAATTAATCAGTAAATAAAATATTAAAAAAAAAGAATTTTTATTTATTTATCTAAAAAAGAAGATTGCTCACAGTAAATTGAAACTTGACGTTTTCACTAAATTATATGAATATGTGATTAAATAAACAACAACTAACAATTTATACTAATTTGTGCTATCATGTGTATTAAATTATCAATAATTGACCATTAATAATTAGACATTAATATATGAATTGATTAAATAATAAGACAATTACATGGAAAAATTAATCATAATGGTTTAATACTTGAGCTAAATCAATGGATGTTAATTATGTATTTATTAATATTAAAAAAAATATGGGCTTAATAAAAATAAATAATTTAATAGAGTATTAAAAAAAAAATCGCTTATTAATTTTACCCGAAAGAAGACGGTTTTGTAGGAACTGAACTTGACATTTTCACTAAATTATATGAATATGTGATTAAATAAATAATATGTAAAAAATTATACTAATTTGTGTTATCATGTGTATTAAATTATCAATAATTGGCCATTAATAATTAGACATTAATCTAGGAATTGATTAAATAATAAGACAATTACATGGAAAAATTAATCCGGATGGTTTAATACTTGAGCTAAATCAATGGATGTTAATTATGTATTTATTAATATTAATAAAATATTATGGGCTTAATAAAAATAAATAAGTCAATAAAGTATTATATAAAAAAAGAATCGCTATTTACTTACCAGAAAGAAGGTGGTTTGTAGGAACGGAACTTGACGCTTTTCACTCAACTAAATGAATACATGATTAAATAAACAATATGTAATAATTTATACTAATTTGTGTTAGCATGTGTATTAAATTATCAATAATCGCCATTAGTAATTAGGACATGATTCTAGGAAATGATTAAATAGTAAGATTATTACATGGAAAAAATAAAGCATATGATACATTCTACAAAACTAAAATCAAATTGTTTGAGTTATTTTATTAAGTCATCCACTATAAGTCTGTTAACTAAAATATTATCATGCTCTTGGTTTCTTGAGTAACAGATTAAATGACTGCAATAAACATGAATCTCAGTAGTTTTTTTTTATTAAATCGAAGCTATTTATTATTTTTTGTTTATATTTTATTTTTTAAAGAATATATGAATTTTGAGAGGTGGTCAATACATTATTATTTAATATATAATTGAATAAAAAGTACAATTTATGAGTTATGAGATATAAATTAAAAAAAAAAAATACAAATTTGGATTAAATCCTGAAGTATACAATTGAATTATGAAGATAAATTATTAATAAATAATCAAGAACATGATATACACAAATAATTGAAAAAATGAAAATGTGTTACATCGAAAAATAAATATCGTGACATATAAAAGATAAAACATACTTATTTTGTTGGTGTTGATTTCATCAATTGCACGTAAAAAATTGAATACATCATACACATTACCAAAGGATTTTATATATATTCGATGTGTTCTTGAAATGAAGAGAAGAGGTTTATTGAGAATATCTAAGTGTAGGCGTATCAAAAAAAAAAGACGCGGACAAAAATTTAGAAAAAAATAACTTTTTGATACAAAATTTATAGTAGAAACATAATGAATGAATCTTGTAGAATGGATTTTACATCCTACAAATTAAACTAAATTCTAAATTTTATACATTACTAAATAGTAAATTTTATACATCACAAAGATCCTATCCAAAAAAAATGAAAACATAAAAATGACACCATTACAACAAAGAAATCATACCAATCTATCTATATTGTAAATATAAAGAATATCTTTTGTGAATTATTCCAACTAAGCAACCAAAGCAATGAGAAGATTAAATTGATGATTAATTGTAGGCGGAGTATTTATAGAGTTTAAGGCCAAACAACAATTAAATGTATGCTAAAAGATAGAGGTACAATTAAATGTGATTTAAGTTGATTCGTCATGAATTGTGGAATTTATGTTCATCATTTCAATGGCTCGCATCAAATTAATTTATAGATCGACGACCCACAAAGTTTCCCAATTAAATTAAATGGTAAAAAGTGGTGAAAAATAAATGAGTAATTGATGCAACATAATGGACGTTATCAAGATTAATCCCGCGCAAAAGTGATCAACGGTCATGTTTAAAAAACTATAAAAGGAAAAATAGCTCCTATTATATATTTATGATGATAAGTTATTATTTGCACTATTATTTCTTCACTTCCTACTTCCTAGATATCATTTATAGTCGCATTATTTACAAATGTGATATTTTCAATAATTGCACATAATAAGGACCTTTGCCGATTTCCTCCTTTTAAAAAATTACTAATAAGAACAATTTTTTTATGCAAATCACTAATTGATACAAACAAAATTACAAGTTAAAATTGCACGCGAAAGTGTAAATATATCTATATATATAATTATTTTGTCATATTAATAAGTTACAATTTTAAAATGTATCTATCAGCTATCTCCCGCTCTTTTTTTACTATTATGTAGAGCATGCAACAAATAATATTTAATTTATCTCATTTAACTTATACATATTATATATGGTAAATTAAGTTTATAAAAATCAAAGTCATATTAGATAAAAGATTTACATTATATATCTCTATTTTAGAAAAATATTTTATAACTTGTATTATTAGTTATTAAAAATATAATAATTTGTATTGTCGGGGTAAGATATTTATAATCAAGTAAATAATTTAGATAAAAACTCATGAATTAAATCATTTTAACTCAAAATGGAACGCATAGAATTTTTTTTTCTGACTTGTATTATTAGCTTTTAAAAATATACTGCTATTAATTAATAATCAAATAAATAACTTATGAAAAAAATTCAAATATTAAATCATTTTAATCCAAAAATGAAAACATAACCATTCTCTAGGTATCATATTGTACAAATAGTAAATAATTAAATAGGAGCGACATGGAGGGAATAATATTTTTTAAAGTATCACTGAAAATTCCATATTTTCCATTGTTTTGTTTTGTCCTTTTTGTCAATATGCCAATTTTTTTTTTTTTTGTGTTCTTTGTTAATATACCAAAAGAGTAGTACAATAACTTTTTTGTGAGTGTTTTTGTTAATATACCAAATAATACACAAAATTGTGAAAAGTTGATTAGTAATACAAGAATTTCAAAAACGCACAATCCCAAAATTGAACAAGCTGTAAAATATTCAAATTTTCAAATCAAAGCTGGAAAAACTCAAAAAAAAAAAAACTTCAAAATATAAATAAATAAAGTTAAAAAATTAAAAAGTAAAACAAAATAATTACTTGCGCAAAACAGATATATCACATTGCATGTTAAGAACTCAAGAGTAATGTTCGTAGAACTCGAGGGTAATGTTATGTACTTGACAGAAGTCATTCAATCATTTGGCATATAGATATTATATTCATAGACTCAATTATTCATCGATCATTTGATACATATGTATTGTATACATAAACTCAATTATTCATATTGAACGAGTGAATGTAAAAAAAAATTAAGAATTTTGTAGATGTATTAATAGCCATCAAGTTTTAGACATTTGAACTTTTTTAGATAATTAATTGTTTAGCACGTGAGTTGCAGATTGTACATGAATTGTGTTGATAGCAAATAATAAACCAATCATAAATTTTTGAAAAAAATTAAAAAAAAATTTAATTTGATATTTTTTATATGGTGGAGCAGCTACCTAATCCTTTTTAGCCTATCTACTAATCTTCAGGTTCATTTCAGGTTTATATCAACAACGTTCTCCGCTAACCTGAATTTTACAATACAATTTCATTAGTTCATTAGCTGAAATACAAAAAAAGGATACCTATAATAGACCTTTATACCCTTTTTTTTTATTGAAAATTAAAAAACAAAAAAAAAAAATAATTTTTCCCTAACCCACACATTCTTTGCACTAAAGCTCACTTCCAAATTAGGAATTTAAAAGAAACTTAATATTCTATAATGAAACCAATTTAAAAGAAACTTGATATTCTACAATGAAAGCTTATTAAGTATTAACTACATGCACAAACAAATACAAAGAAAAAATTTCATACAATCATATTTTTTGAACCGAGAAAATTTATTACTATAGAGAAATTATTCTTAAACAGAATTTTACATAAATTTTTTTTAAATAATAAATTCAATATAATATATAATGTACTACATGTATGTACATTCTATTAAAAAATTCATATATGGGTTAATAACAAATAACAACCTATACTATTATCCTTTTTTCAAGTTGCAACCTATAATTATTTTTTTTAACAAATTGCAACATGTATTATGTTTTTTAACAAAATGCAACTCGACCATATTTTTTTTGAAATCTTTCTATTGAATTTCTTCAATTTGATGTTTGCTAAAAAATTTTTTTTGACATTATGGTATATACAATATATCATTTGTATCTATATTTAGTAGGAAAGTTTCAACAAAAATGAGTCTCGGGTTGTAATTGTGCACTTTTTTAATTAGTGAAAGGTTGTAATTTGTTAAGAAAAATAGTACAGGTTGCAATTTGTAAAAATGTCAATAGTATAGGTTGCAATATGTAATTAACCCTTCATATATCTTATTAATATGAATTTGACTAAAATATTTACACACATTTTCAAAGTATATATAATAATGTATAAACTAATATGCATGTTTCTAGAAAAACTAAATAATAGTTATTGTTGACATGTGTATAAATATTTGTTCAAGACATGTATATTTTTCATAAAAATTAGTACATTTTTTTCTAATCAAGCAAATGACACCCAAAGTTGATAAGCGAACTCAAACCACTGAAACTGAGTTGTGTCACAATTAATCATAGATAAATATTTTAGGCCATATTAATTGTAATGATATATAAAAGTTTTATATATAATGTAATATATTCTAAAATGAAGGCATAAATCCTTAAATGGGACCGAAAAATATGTCTTATTACCATATGAGTTTATTCTAAATATAACTAGTCCTTTATAGGTGGATCATAATTTTTATTACTATATATAGAAAGTTTATTCTATATGTAGTATTCCCATAAGGGCATCTCCAACAACATAATTATTTTTGGGAGTACTCTATCCTCCAATTTGGATTATAGAGTACTCTACAAAAAATCTTCTCCAACAATACTTGGGGTACTTATCGAGGTAAATTAGACTAGTACCTAATTCTAAAATTAAAAAAAAATAGTTTGAGTTTACTCAAAACTACAACCGACTAAATCACCATTTTGTTTAACAAAATTTCAAATTTTGTGAAAGAGAGAAAAAATGTATGATTTGACCAATTCACTCTTATCTAGAAAAAAACTTAATTAGCACTGACTCAACCCTTTTTTCCCCATTCCCACCCAAAATTCGCATAAGACCACCCAAACTCTAAAGAATATTCTTCCCCAAATTTATTTCAAAATTTTATTTCAAGATGATATCTTGACTTATTTTGGTTTCATTTCAAAGATAATGTCCGAATTTTTGACTCCATTTTGAACGCATTATATTTCGACGACATTTTGAAGATGATTTCCTTGTTTCTTTTGTGTTCTTTGTTCTTTTTTTTTTTTGATATGTTGGTAAGTTGATTATGTTTTTTTTTTGTTCATGGGGTTTTTTTTTTTTGAAACATTTGAACATAGCAATGGTGGTAAAGAAGAGTGTTCATGGTTGTAATGTTGGAAAGTTGTTAGAGTTGAAAAGAAAAGAATCAAGAAGATGAAGAAGGTTAGATTGTTCGCTTATTCAATTTGTTCAAATATTATACATTTGTTCAAAGAATTTGATACTATTGTTCGTAAATCTTTTTGGATTGGTCAAACCCCAACCGAGAATGTTTTGAATTTTTTGTCAATATTTTCTTACAATTTTTACACTTTGTACATCACAAAATGAGCAATAATCCATGTTTTTTCTTGATTGTGATCTTGATTAACCATCAATTTTTTAAAAAAAATTGTTTGCATAACATCTTGGAATTCTTTTTTTTTTTTTTTTTTGATTTTTTATGATTTTAGTGTTGATTGTTTGTCGAGATTTTGTGGAAAATGATTGAACCGGTCTTGTTTTTGTGTAATTGTTCGTATTTTCTTATATTGTTCATAATTGTCATTATTTTTGTAGTTTTTTATTCTATTGTTTAGAGTTTAGTGCCCTAGGTCAATCTAAACTATAGTAGTTAGGAATCGTGTTTTTTAATATTAGTTTGATTGCATATTTATATTTGGGTTTGTTCATAATTTTTTTTATTTCAAGTTTTTTTAAAATTTATTCATTTATTTGTGCAAAACTTTGTACATTTGTTCGTAACTTTTATACTATTGTTTAGAAATTTATGGGTTGCTCAAGCCCCAACCGGATATGTTGTGAATGAGCAAAGAATCAATATTTTCTTGTTTCTTGATTTGATTGTAGATCTTGATTAGCCGCTTGAGATTTGGTCTTAAAGTGATTCTAAACTATATTAGTTAGAACTCGCTTAGAATTTGGTCTTCAAATCGTGTTAAGAATTTTTCTCATATTGTTCGTAACTTTACTCATATGTGCGTAACTTTTCTCATATTGGTTGTCGCTTGTTCTCGCAAGTTACGGGTTTTGCTGGGACAGGTGGTGGTGGTGTGCCACCAAGTTGAGAATGTGATTCAATGGGCACCTGCAAAGCTTAAGTGTTCTATGAGAGAATAGTTGGTTCTTATCGAGCAAAAATGATATTATGGTTCATGGATTTGAATTTTTCGTGATAAAACACTAGAAGTTGTTTTGTGATGGGTTTTGATAATGGTTTTGTTATTTTTTTGGAATTATGGATAAGATCTCGATGAAGTATTTTTTTTTTTATAGTTTAATGGTACTTTTTTACTAAGTGTTTATCATGAACTTTGGAGTGAAAAATGATTGTAATTGTTTCCGTAATTATGGATAAGATCCCAAAAAAAAAATTACGGATAAGTTTGTAGTTGATAGTAAATATAGATGATAGTATTTTGTTGTTTCTAATTTATCAAATAGTTTGAAACTCTTTTTGTTTGGCACCATATCATTTTTTTGAAGGTTTTATTAGAAATGTTTGAACAATATTGTATCTAACATGCAAAATGTAAACCTAACGTAAGCATGTAATTCGCTATGTTGTTCAAGAATTTCTAACACGCTAAGAGAAAATCCTAATATATAGATTGTATAATTTATGTATCATAATTATTAAAATCTAGTATTTGTGGTCACAAAAATAAATATTTATGTATAATTTGATGGTCCCGATTTTTGTGATAAAAATCCAATTTATGAAAGAACAAAACATGCTTGATGCATATAAAAACAAAGGAAAAGTAGTGATTCCAAATTTTTCGCTTAAGAATGATGTGTTGTTTTGCTTTGTAATCGAATGCATATGACAAGTATAAACATAAAGTCAGAAGAACACACAAGATTTTTATAGTGGTTCGGATTTAAACCCGCCCTACATCCACTTTTTCCTTTAGGCACCAACTTAACCAACTTTTAAACCAACGCGACTTAAGGACTTTTTATGTGTTAGTCCAACACCCAAATGATCGTTTACCGAAGTTCGTGACTCAAACGGGACTTATCACCCTACTGGATCATTTACAGATGTTTAATGTAGTTCATACTCAACCGAACCCGCAAATCAAACCAGAATCCCTAGTCCGGAATTTTTAAGTGACAAACTTAACCTAACTCAAACCGATTGGGGTAAAGGTTTGTTCGTTTCAAACCAGGTTGAGATTTTCCCCTCACATTTGTTTAAATTGCACGCTAAGGATGGGAAAATCTCTAAGCTTTAGATATAAGCATTTGTGCTAGATTCAGGAAGAACACTCTTGAATATACGCGCATTTTTCTTGCCGCGGTTCTACGGTGGAGATTGTTGGGAGATGAATTTAATAAAAGAAGATTTTGATTAGATCCCAAAACCCCAAATATGACATGTTCAGATAATCTTGATAGTCGAGTCGATTCGGGCCAGAGTGTTCAGATGTTATCTCGCACAATGTATAACAACAGACATAGATCGATAGATTCTCAAGACTAATACTCAAGAAGTTTATGAAGAAACCGAAGTTTCAAGATGAACGGAAGTTTCGTTTTAAGATGAAATCGAGAAACCTAAGACTCGGAGAAATCGAGAATCAAGACTCAGCAGAAACTAAGAAACCAAGACTCAAGATTTAAGACTAAAGATATCATTTCAAGATATCTTCAATACTCAATTAATCAAGACCGTAAGACTAAGACTCAAGACACGTAAGATCGAAGACAAAGGATACCGAAGGGCACAATTAATTCAAGAGAATGTATCAATGCTCAAAGATAAACCCCAATGTTCCGAGGCACCGAAAAATATCTATCCTAAGGATACAATCCCGGAAGTTAACGCCGATTACTTAGAAAATAGATATTGCCCAAGACATTCGGATGCGCATAAAAGAACTAAAACAAAGTGTTGTTAAGGTTATATCACTGTGAGATATTAACAAAAAAGAGTTGTTGTGTTTATCTACTTAACTCAAGATAACAAATTAATCGTAAGAAGAAAGATCAGATTTTTTATCGACACCGACAATGACAAAGTCATCAAACATGTCAAGAAGACTATGTTCCGCAAAAAGTGATGACCAAATTTTTACATGAAAAGTTGTTTGCCTAAAAAGTGCTAGGGGAGTTTCAAACCCTAAATATAATTGCTCATCACACACCATAAGAGGAAACTCAACGGCTATCTCTTCCAACGGATAGTTTTTCAAGAGTGACCTTGGTGCCTGCCTATAAATACTTCAGACCATCTACATTGAAGGTTACGGAAATTTGTAAGCAACCCAAGAGCTCAAACTTATTATTGCAAGTTGAAGCACCTCGAAAACCCAAGAATTTCCCAAGTGCTTTTATATCGGAAGAGAGCTCATTCACTAAGCCTAGCTTGATAATATATATCCAAAGCTTAGTAGAGATATCCTAGCCTTTGCATTGTACTTAATTCAGAAAGGATATCTCATCCTAGTTGAAACCAACCAAGAAAACCCCAAACCCTTTGAAAGGTAGTTTGAGTGTGATTGGAGAAGCCGGAGTTGTAAAGAGTTAGTAAACCACATTGAGGTAGTCTAAAGCTCTGTAGAAGAAGTGAGTAAACTATCTTGGATAGTCGTAAAGCTTGTGTGTGTTTTTAGTAAGTAAACTACAGAGGTAGTCGAAAGCTCAAAATAGAAAGGTTAGTAAACTACAGAGGTAGTCTAAAAACCTTAAGTTGATTAGTTAATTTTTCAAGAGTTAGAGAGATGGACGAGGAGCTTGAGTCTCTCGAACCACTATAACTTGTCGTGTTATTTGCTTTCTTCGCTTTGCCTTGATTAACCGTCAAGGTATACCTTTAAACCGAAAAGCATATTTTCACTGATAGTCATTGGATCAATCCACAAGTCAGATTCAATCAATCACAACCTAATCACTATTCCATTAAAAGGAAGTTTTCAACAAAGTATAAACTTAGGGCCAACCATTCAAGACATCCGAGTAGCTTTTCAAGCAAGCTCAAGAACTCGAAAGTACTCGTGGATCGGGCTTGGGGATTATCTCGAGGTATCTCGGAAGTGTTCTCAAAGATCACCGCCTCAAGCAGACTTTGACTCGTATGATTTGAAGCTCTCAGACCAAATCATCGACAACTGACCTAACCGACCTCGAAGAAAAAGTTTTAAAATCATCGAACACGTATTCCCCCCATACACGCAGTAAGACTCGTTTGCACTGACCAACAAGTATCAGAAAGCAAAGGGTTCAATCAATTGATCATGGTCAATTGACCATAGACTTATTTGCTAAAAAAAAATTCTCGTGGTCTATCCGAACAGATCTTATTTGGTCAAATCTTAAAAGACTCGTGACATAATGTCTTCTAAGAACTTCCCATGTTCTCTGAGAGAACTATGATTTGTGGAGATCGAGAACGCAGCTCACCGTATTCTAAGCATGAACGATGTGGAGAGTGGTTTCAAGGACCATTCCAACCACCGTGGTGAATCCCAGAGTTACAAAAAATGAGAGAAATTATCCCAGATAGACTTTTAAGTCTCGATGACTAACTGACTCCCCGAGGAGAGGAAGTTAACAATCTAGACTATATCACAAAGACACACTATATGTATAAATGATGATGGTGTGATGGAAATGATTTCTCATTGTAATACCGCTAAAAGAAATTTGGGATACACTATTGTAATGTGCCAAGGCACGATCATATCAAGGGAGAACAAACTTTCAACTGCCATTGAAAGTTCGGCTTTTGAAATGAAGATGGTGAATCTATCGACAAATCGAAGTTGGGGATTCACTAAAGATACAATGAATGATCCGAATGCACTTGGAAAGAGATATCCACAAAGAGAAGTTTATTGAAAATTTAGAGGTCTATCTTAAGAAATGGATATTCATGCGCAAAGTGGTGATTGAAAAAACACCAAGAACATCGATTCAATGTCGCACTAACAAGTCTTCTCGAAATAAAGTTTTATGAGTTTGTTATTGATAATAAATCAAAGAAAGCCGACAAAGAAAGATGATTCCTTTAGTAAAATCGATGAGCCTTGAAAATCCCAGAAACTAGAGAAGATCTGAGAACTCACTTGGCAAAAAGAAGGTTTGAGGAAAGCTTTTCAAAGAATCGATGGCAAGAAGTTTTGAAAGGCTTAATAGTAGATATGGAAAATATAAAACTATTACAGAATCACTGTATTAAGAAAAGTCGAGATGACGGACCGGAGAAGAGAAAGACCAAGTCGAAGGATCTTCATCCAAAAAGAAGGGACTCAAAGTCTAAAGAAGAAAGTGATCGATGACGATGCCAACAGATGCTATAATCGCCAAAAGAAAAGGTCACTTCCCAAAAGATGATTGTCCGCATCTAAGTGCTAAGGAAAGAAGAGAAAGGCAAGCAAAGAGAGACAAGAAGTTCTCCAAAGAAGAAAAGCCATGGTTGCAGAGGAAGAGAAAACACTATGAAGAAGGTTTCTTCGATGAAATGTTCTCGATATGATGATGACATTTACATTTAACGGCTGAGGAGGACAGAATTCTTCTTTCTCCGTTGTTGCTCCTACACTAGCACAAGAGTTGTCAAGTTCCAATCAGAACAAATAACGGACCGATGGATTCTTTTTTTGAGAGTCCGATGAAGGACTATGTCGCTTTTACAAGAACGAATTTAAACCAAGAGCGTAACAAAGAACCGACTCGAAAATCTTTTAAGTGGAAAGACTCTAGTAAACGCCGAGATCACTTTCAATACGGGAACCATCGATGAACCGGATGTTCGAAAGACAACTCTCGTGAGAAAGAGAAGTTGATAGAGACCCTAAATGGAAAACTAGAGAAATCCATCGAGGAAATTCAATTGATGTAACTAAGTTCAACGACCTCCCCGAGAAGCATGAAACTCTACAAAATGTGAGGATTAGTACAGTTTTAGCTCTATTGAATACAAAGATCTAAAAGTAATAGATGAATTCGGGAGTTATCGAGACCTACCACTATAAAACTCGATTGGGATACATTCCGGGAACCTCACAAGGTCATCCGAATGCCGCGATCAAGTAAGCACTAAGACAATCTTTGTTAAACAAGTGGCACCTAAGCACTTTAATCTAAGAAATGCCCAAAGTTTTTAGACAAGGAAAAGGACCTATGAGTTCCAGAAAAACCTAATGTTCGTGTGAGAAAGCCCAAACCTCGTGTGTGAAGGCTAAAAACCGACCACTCAAAAGAGGAAAAATTTTCTAAGTACTTCAAGCCTCAAAGAATGAAAACCCCGAAGATCCTCGTGATCAACCAAGAGAGATTTTCAGAAGAGAAACACTCGGGCCAGACATTCTCAATCGAAAAGACCAAGTCCACAGACATCGAAAGATTCCCAATTTCAAGACAGTAACCTAAACCCCACTTGCCTAAGGGTAAAGGTTACCCGAACCTAAGTCAACAAAGATTCAGACCAAATGCATGCCAAAGCCAAATACGGGAACAAAAAGGCCTGAACTCCAAGAAAACTCTAAGGCACATGTTCATGCCAAGCTAGCACTATACACGTGGATAATGCTAAGGCACCTGTGAGTGATAAAATGTGTATGTAGATGTTTATGGAAGATAGATCACCCAATCTAAAGTGCCGACAGTTGTCGTGCGCATTGGATTCCAAAGGTACAGCCTAACCGGTAGGACCCTACACCACCGGGTACCTAAGAATTGATCTATTTTTCAGAGAAAAACAAGGGCACCGAGCTGATTGAAGATCACATAAGACCGATGAAAGTGGAGATGAAATGCACCCCCTCGGCCAGATGGTATCTTTGACAAAGGATGTTCAAGACATATGACAGATTCAAGCAAATACTCGCTGACTATATAGAGCAAAGAGGCCCTCGTGATCACATTTTGGAGATAACTCCAAAGGATAGATCAAGGATATGGAACTTTGGAAATCGATCGGTTTTCATATCCATGGTGTTTCATATGTATTCGGATTGGAAGCATAATTACTTCTCAAGCCAACCGCTGGGACAAGGATTTAATGTTGAGTTCTCAAAGAACTTATGTTATGTGAAAGATAATACCTCACGTAAAAATACTACCGACCGGTACACAAGAAAAGGAAATGGTATTCACGACAGTTCAACTCCTAAAGATACATGTTTCGTTGCTAAAAGTTCCACAGATACCGCTTGGTTATGGCATAAAAGGATGAACCCCCGAATTTCAAAACCTCAATAAACTTGCAAGATTAACACTTTGGGAGAGGGTTGCCAAATGAAGTGTTCAAGATGAACATGGAACATGATTTATGCAAAAAGAAAAACAAATTAGAGCATCATTTAAAAGCAAAAGTAGATGTTTCTACCGAGAGAATACTTAAATTGTTGCATAAGGATCTTTTTGGTCCAAGAACATTGCCAGAGCACAAATGGCAAAAAATATACACTCGTAAAGTTGATGACTACTCAAGATATACTTGGGTCATATTCTACTCAAGAAGAAAGAGACTAGATAAAACCCCTGAACTACTTAAAAAGCTCAAGATTGAAAAGAACCCGAGGTGGTCAAAAAATCATATCGATAAAGGAACCGAATTTATAAACCATATTATATCCGGACATAGCAAAGAAATGGAATTCTCACTAAACATCGGTACTAAAGGACCCCTCAACAAAAAATGGTGTTGGCCGAGAGAAGGAACAGACTCTAAAAGAAGTTCGCATGACAATGATAGCCGGTCGATATTCCTAAAAGATTTTACCGGTTAATAACAACACTGCATGTTATTCACAAAACAGATCCATACGACCAAAAAGTCAAGGCAAAAACACTAGAATGGCTTTTTAAAATGAAAGGGTTCTCTTGTTTCTTTCTTTCGTGGTAAGTTTGGTTGCGCGTTTCATACATAACAATGGTAAAGATCACTTTGAAAACATTTGATAGCAAAGTCCGCGAAGGAATATTCTTAGATATTCTAAAAGTCGCAAGAAAGCCTTCAGAGTTTACAACCAGAGAGACTCTTATTGTGGAGGAAACACTCATGTTGTTTTTGATGAATCTACTTGTGGTTCAAGAAACAAGAACATGACGATGAAGAACCCACCAAGAGAATCACCGCATCAAGCTCGAAAAAGAATGACAAAACATCCGAACCCCGAAAAGAAGAAGTCACCACCTTCTAGAATGGAGGACTCGCACTCGTACAAAGAAGTTCGATGGCGGGATGGGAAACTCAAAGAGAGCCAACACACTAAAAGCAGACCAACTTTAATGCATACCGCCTGCACTCGCATGTGATGCCAATGAAGATGGTCACAAATGACGAATTTCTCAATCTATCAACCAAAGGGGAACAAAAAATGTCACCCATAATGTTCGATTGAAATTTCCGAGGAAGATGATTCTTCTTCTCCTTTTCGTTGTTCCCGAAGTTTAATGAATCAGTTCGAACCAAACATTTCAAATGTTGAGTGATATTATTGAAGGGGAATATCTAGAAGAAGTTGTTAGATAGTCATCCTACAAGTCGATTGTGGGTGATCTAACCGATGGTGTTAAAACAAGAAGGTTCCATGGTGAAAGCAGCACTATCGGCCGCCCTATCGGGAGAAAGAGCAATCGAGATCAAGAAGCGTTTCACAAGATTCTTATTGATTACCGCCATGCAATGAGCCGAATCAATTTCAAAGAATGAAGTATGGGGAGTGCGGATAGGCCCCAGCGCACAATATTATTGGAACCAAGTGGGTATTCAAGAATAAAGAGATGGAGAACAACAACATTGTAAGAAAAACAAGGCTAGTTGCACAAGGTTATTCCCAAGAAGAAGGCTCGGATTATGATGAAACCGGTAACTGCTGTTGTAGATTAGAAGCCATCGATTGTTTCTTGCATATGCCGCCCACATGAAGTTCACAGCTTTATCAAATTGATGAAAAGTGCATTTCCGAATCCGGGTGCTTAATAAGAGGTTTATGTGGAACAACCTCCCCGTTTCGCATGTATTCGACCAAGTTTACGTGCTCGTAAATCTTTTATGGTCTTTTAAGCAAGCACCAAGAGCATGGTATGATACCCTTTCGCCATCGACTATGGTTTTATCAAAGGAACTATTGATAGAACTTTTGTTCAGATAGAAGATGGGGAAGATATCTACTAGTTCGATTTATGTAGATGACATCATTTTGATTCTCCAAATCATCGGGCCAGTGAAAAGTTTTCACAATCGATGAAAGGTAAGTTTGAGATATCTATGATGGGGAGATGAATTTTTCTAGGACTTGGCTAAACAATCAAAGGAAGGAATCTTCATCAACCAAGCAAAGTAACACCGTAGATCCGATTGCCAAGTATGGTGTATGTAATTGAATGCTAGCGAATTCCCATGAATACTAACTACAAGACGGATCCCGGACCAAGGCAAATCAAGAAGTCACACCGATTATAGAGGGATCATTGATCAATGCCTATCTCACAAGAAAGTAGGCCGGATATAACATTTGTTGTTGGGATATGTGCAAGATACCGTTAATCCTAAGGCTTGTCACTTGAGGTCGCCAAAAGATACTGAAGTATCTTAAGGGCACAGTGAATAGAGGATTGTGGTATCCAGCTGATGATAACCTTGAATTAACTGGTTATTCAGATGCTGACTATGGAGGCTGTAGAATTGACAGGAAGTCCACTACAGGAACTTGTCAATTTCTTGGAAGTAAGCTGATATCCTGGTTTTCAAAGAAACATACCTCAAGAGTTAACCAAGATTATCGGGTTTCATACGGTCAGCAGAAGTCAGTTGCAGAACAGATTTTTCGTCGACAACAATTAAGGGATTATAAGGTTGTAGCCAATGAAATACCAATATTTTGTGATAATAATAGTGCCATAGCTATTTCAAAAAAATCCGGTATTAACACAAGATGCAAGCATGTGGATATCGCATATCACTTCATCGTAGATCATGTCGAAAAAGGACATCGATGGAGAAGATTCATACCGATAAGCAGAGCCATATTCCTTGACTAAACCATTGGTCAATCAAGATTTCATGAACTATCACGAATTAGGGATGTTGATCCGTGTGTATAACGAACTTAAAAATTGAAGGTTTTCAGATGCATGAAGTTTTCAGATTCTACCTATAACTCAGATAAAAATTAGAAGTAATCAACTCAGCCCTTGAGAAACCCAGATATGTCAAGGTCAAGGTTCAAAGATTATAATCGACCTGCTCAAGATTTTAGTATCATACGAACCCGCTCAAGACCAAGATTACAATCGATATTTTATCAAGGTCAATACCAAGAAGACCGACAGAAATTAATCAAGAAGTAATGACTATGCAACTCATTTATCGCTTAACCGAAGCTCGTAAATCATTTGTAATAAATACATAACACCCGAAGAGAATGTTTTGGGCGGATCTTTGAAAGTCAAGAAGGTCAATACTATTAATCGTCGCTCAATTAATCACCAATAAGGTTAAAACGGCATTTCTTGAAAAAGAGATCGCCTTTTTCAGATACCCTATTAACTGCGGATTAATCTCAACCCTTGATTTTCATCAATTGATATGATTTCCACTTAATTGATCCCTATATATTCTTTTTGAAATTCAAGCCCTATTTTCACAAACCTTCGCTCTAAAAAATACTTTAAACAAAAACTCGCCCGTAAACCTCGGGCATTTTCAAAAACCCTACCTTCAAAATTTTTCAAAATGACTTACACAATATTCGACAAACCACCAATCCAACAAGCCATGGTATGAATATGTGGTATCACGAGAGTACATCCAACGCGTGCTCATGAAGGAAAGAGTTTTTACACATGTCGGACAAGAAATCGACAAATCTCGGCCGCAAGTCAACCGGAGGTCAATACTCGAAAAGAGGTAATCGAAGTTTATTTCAAATCTGGAGATAGATGAGGAAGATCGATGAGTCCAAAATTTATGTTTCCCATCTTGAACACATCACAAAATATGTAGATTTTGTAACGAATTGTATATAATCCCCTTAAACTTAAATGATGATTTTTTGAAAGTCGTGGATGTAGAGAGGATCCCACAACTTATATGTGTAGATGACGGAGCAGAATACCTTTGATAGACAATGAGCATCATCCTATTAATGTTTGAGGCTAATTTTACATAAACGACATTTAAAGTCAAGTATACGTAGGTTTGATGGACATTGTTAGCGTATTAAGAGTAGATCGAGGATTTGAGCAGATTAGTACCCCAAAACTCCATTGATGGCGTAATAAGATTCACCCAACAAGGATTTCTAACTCAAGGAGATATCTGGATCAAAAGTGGTGAGTGACTGTGCCAAGCTCATAAAGAAGGAGGATGGATCAATCCTCGATCAAAGGCAAGATACTCTATTCGATCAATCTCCATCAATCTTTATTTGGGAGATGCGCCGAGAAGAGAAGGACATTGGCTGGACACCACTCCATTCCCTAAGTCCAAGGTGATGTTCAAACTCATATACCAAGAAGACTATAAAAGGGAAGAAAGAGAATCACGGAAATCACATCGCATCAAGAAGCCCAAAAGCCGTGGGAAAGCTTTGTCGGAGATCAAGGAGGGTGGTGAAACATTGAAGAAGAAGACTTTTTTTCCAAAGCTTAAAAAGAATGGTGATTATCATCGATGAGGAGGAGAGTATTCGAGGAGATACAACTGAGGGGCCAAAAAACTCGTGAATCGCTTTTGCAAGCAAGCAGCTCAAAGAGTATCAACTCAAGACAGAGCAAAACGAGGAACAAGTCTTCCGAGGTTCTTGAGACGCCACTAAGCTCCGACAAGTTCTTCAAGAAATCTTCCGCTGACCCTGACCAGAGACAACCCAGGAGTAAGGTTCAGTTCAATTCTCAGAGTAAAGCTCAGATTCCGCCGAGGAAGTGCTACTGCACTTTAACTAATTCAGATTCAGACCGGCGGAGTCAGTCAGCCAATCCTCGATATTGTTTGAGCCTCGAGATGTTTAACTCGATGAACTCCTCGAGTGATCCATTCCTAGATCCTTCAAGCAGATTTTCTCCAATCGACCTCAGAGCCTAAAGTCAAGAGAGAAAGGGCGACAAGGGGAATCGGTCGACCGACTCGAGCCTAGCCTATTCCCTGACTTCCAAGATATCTTTCTTCATATTGAGGTCAACTGCCTACATCCTCAACTGCATCTTTTGCCCAAATGCTCAAACATCGCCTATTCAGAGGTGAGGAAGATCTGTGGAATGAGGAAACAACTGCTTACTGAATTTCAGATTCGAAAAACCAAGCCTGTGATGAAAAAACTTCGACTTTGATGAGCCAAGCAAGAGGAAGGTTGCCGAGAGTGGGAGGATGCCGGTTCCCTCAGCCCAAAGACAAATCTCAAGACGGGGACCAACAAGGATGATGAGAGTCAATCTCATAAGGAGAAAGATAGTATCTATGTTGAAGAGCTTGTCAGTCAAACATCCTCGCATCAAGTTAGCCTTCTAGTAACTTTTCGCACTATTAAAAATTATGTCGAGCCATCAAGTATCTATCTTTTAATTTGTAATGTCCTCGATATGCAGATCGAGGCTCGTGGACACCTAAGCTCGTGGAAACTCCAGACTCAGATCGAGATCGAAGCTCGATCGAGACTCAGCTGATCAACCGGCTCAGAAAAAACAACAGATCTTATATGCCCCCGAGATTGATCTCACCCCAAAGAATGGAGCAGTTTAGAGAAGGTTGAGTCAATCTTGAACAAAGTTGCCGAGATTGAGGAGGTATCGCCAACCAGAATCGAAGATGGAAAGTATGAGTTCTTTCTTCGGATTCTTTGTAACTTCGTAACACTGGAATGAGAAGCCGACTCCAGGAAGGAAAGATGGAAGAGAAGACGGGACGGGGTCAAAGCTAAGATAAAGGCAAGAGTCAAGGTAAGCATCGTGAAGGACCCAATATCTTGAAGCCAAATTCAGGAGAAGAATGAGATGCTAGTCAATGCTGGCGGCCAAGATGATGACATGTTTAAAGAAGCTCTTCCTAACCCAATTTGCCCAGATGTCCCAAGAGTTCTCAATGGCAAAGAACCACCTAAGAAGACTCTCAAGAAGATAAAGATCAACAAGTGCGGGAAGTACAAGAAGGAGGAAAAAGATCACATGGACATAGCACTCTCCACGCCCCAAGTATGGTTCCCAAGAAGGGGAAAGACCCGGAGCCGATCCGAGAAAGTTGTTGGAACATACTTTGGAAAGAAAGGCTAACATGAAGGGTGAGAAGAAAAAAGATGGTCAAGCCTTTCTAAGAAGTCGAAGCCACCAGAAGCCGGGTTCAAGATGGTGGAGAGGGGGCCTACACTCAAGTTTCAAGAAACAATGCAAGAAGTGAAGCCGCAGAGAAACCGAGTGATAGAAGTTAATTGCATAAAGCCAGCCAGAAATAATCATATCAAAAAGGGGTTGTGGGCATTCCAGGGGGAGCCCGAGGGTAAAAGAGAGCTAAGGCTTCTTTGCCAACCCAAAGGAAGCATTTTGGGATATCAAGAGTCTCGAGAGAGCCACGTAAGAAAGTCTTCAATACAAGTGCTCTCGAGATCACCTAAGTTGAGCAAGCCAAGAAAATCACGCTTCGCTTCGAGTTCCCCCGGATCGTGTGAAGAAGATGAAAGAAGAGCAAGAGAAGAGAAGGAGTGGTTTTAAGAAGTTCGCAAGCAAGAGGAGAGGGAATACTAAAGCACAAAAATGGCCGATGTTGACAAGTGGATGCCAAATGGGCCTAACGATGCATGGGAAGAAATCAAGAGAACATTTCTGGTTCTACTATGATGTTAAGAGAACGGAGAGGGAGAGCTCAGATCCCAATGCACTTTCATTGACTATCTCCCCGACCTTTTATCCGGCATTCAAGGCCGGATCAATCTTACTGGATGAAGGAAAGGTTCGTGACCTCCCCCGGTCCATATTTGTAATTCTCCTCCTAGTCGAGAATGGCTTAGTGAATAAATCAGCCATTTCTGAGATTGCCCTCAAGACGCCTATCTGATGGGGCCCCGGGCAGGAACAATCCCGATATCATCAAAGAGAGAGATGCAATCAAGAAAAGATATTATGGAATGTTCAACCTTCGGAAGTGCTCAAGGATGAGGTAGAAGAGAGAATTGAAGAGCTGAGCGTAGAGCAAAGAAGATTCAAGATCAAGACCTAAGACTTTGTAATTTTTTTATCTTTTTGTCTTTTAATTTCGATAAGTTCATTGTAAGTTGTAACCGCCTACCATTCATCAATGAAACTTTATCATTTTTGCTCAAAGATAATAATTTCATTATCTTACTTACATGTCTTTACTTTTTGATATGCCCGAATGTTGATTGTTTCAGAAAATTGTCAGAGTTATTATTAAATTGTTGGGAGATTGTTTGGTTGAGATGTACCAATCTTGTAATAGAAAACCAAAACCGAGTATGTTAAGTATTTTGTAAACAAGATGGTTTTGACATCATCAAAAAGGGGAAATTGTTGGGAGATGAATTTAATAAAAAAAATTGATTAGATCCCAAAAACCCCTAAGTATGACATGTTCAGATAATCTTGATAGTCGAAATGATTCAGTTTTAGAGGTTCAGATGATGTTATGCACAAATGTATACCAACAGACATAGATCATGATATATTCAAGATTCAATACCAAAGTTTCTCAAGAAACCGGGTTTCAAGATGAAACGGTGAAAAGTTTCAAGATGAAACCGAAACTTAGGAATCAAGATTCAGCAGGAAACCGAAATCAAGACTCAAGATAAGACTAATATATTCCCCAAAACTCGAAGACTGCCGTAAGACTCAAGACACAGAAGACTGAAGACAAAGGGATATCAAGGCATGGAATTACCTAAGACTCAAGAATGCAATCTAATGCCCGTAAGATAAACTCGAATGTTCTCGAGGCACCGAAAATATCTATTCAAGGATACAATCCTAGAAGAACGCTATTATTTAGAAAAATAGATATTGCCCAAGATATCTGGGATACGTGATAAAAATGAACTAAAAACAAAGTGTTGTTAAGGTTATATCAATGTAAATATTGACAAAAGAGCAGGTTTATCTACTTATCAAGATGAATCCAAGATAGCTATCAAAGACCGTGCATTCAATCGATGTCACGACAAAATATGTAAACATGTACTACTATGTTCCGCATCGCAGTGATGACCAGCCACATGAAAAGTTGCTCGCCTAAAAAAGTGCTAGGAGTTTCAAACCCTAAATATACCTGCTCATCACACAATTCATAAGAGGAAACAATGGCTATCTCTTCCAACATATAGTTTTTCAAGAAAGTGACCTTGGTGTCATTTTATAAATACTTGTGACCATCTACATTGAAGGTTACTGGAAATTTGTGGCAACTCAAGAGTTCAAACTTATTATTCAAGTTGAAGCACTGAAACCCAAGAATTTCCCAAGCCTTTATATCGAAGAGAGCTCATTCACCAAGCCTAGCTTGGATAAGATATATCCAGCTTAGTAGAGATATCCTAACTTTGCAGATGGTACTAATTGTAAACGGATATCTCATCCTAGTTGAAACCAACCAAGAAAACCCTAAACCTTTGTAGAAGGTGAGTTTGAGTGTGATTGTTGGTGAGCAGGAGTTGTAAAGAGTTAGTAAACTACATCGAGGTAGCCTGAAAGTTCTAGAGAAGAAGTGTGAGTAAACTATCTTGGATAGTCGTTCGCCAGGTGTTTTGAGTAAAGTAAACTAGTCGAAGCTCTCAAAAACAGGTAGTCGAACCTGGTGCAGTTGAAAATTAGAAAGTGATTATGAATTTCTCCAAGAGTCGAGAGAGGACGTAGGGGAAGCTCGAAGTCTCGAACCACTATAACTCTGCCGTGGTTATTTGCTTTCATTTTGATTAACTGCTGCATACCTTTTAAACCGAAGCATATTTTCACTAATGATGGGCTTGGAATCAATCTAATCGGGTTGCATCTAATTAATCACACCAATCACTATTCCATTAAAAGAGGTTTTCAAAGAAAGCATAAAAACGAAAGTATAAATTTAGTGGTCAACGACATCCGAACTGCAGCTTTTCAAGCAAGCTCAAGAATCCTCGGAAGTACTCAGATCACTGATTATCCGAGGTATCCGAAAGTAAACAGATCACCTGCCCAAGTAGACTTTGATCTGTGGATTTGGTGCTTCAGACCAAATCATCTGGACACCGACCTAATCCGGAATCTCAAGAAGAAAAGTTTTAAAATCAATTAACACGCAGATTCCCCATACACGCAAGACTCATTCAGACCGACTAACAGAGATGCGCATGATTTGGCTCTATATTGTGTTGAATGCTCCCAGCCGGTATACGGTATCAAAGCATATTTCAGACTCGCATCATCCGCACACGGCATCTGCACCGGGAACCACTGAACCCATATCTTCTTAGCTCTATAGCATCGCTTGCTACATTCTCACACTCTTCCACCACTCTTCCACACTTTATAATGAAGGAAGAACTTGTATTTATAGCCAAGGATTTGAATGCCACCGCTGAGAGAATCACATTCAAATCCATACCATCAGCTTTTTTCAGCTTGTCGCCTTCCTCCCTTATTGTCCACGCTAGCCGAACCTAACGACTATTCTTCAGCTTTTCCGAAGTTCTAATCGGCCATATTCTTTCAGATCTCGAGTCTCGTGATCTTCGGGCCTACTCGAGCCTTTCAGTTATCTTAACCTTCAGTTATCTTCTGAGCCTTTCAGTTGTCCGAGTTTCGTTATCTCGAGCTCGCGCTACTCGTAGTTCTCGGTCTGCCAGATTTCTTTCTTCACGGACCTTGAAACCGACGTATATCGACACTGCCATCGAGTTCAAATTTCTTCCGAATTTTACATTCTCGACCCTCAGTCACATCGACCAAAGCATTCATTTTTCAAGGTTCGATCCGATCACCGACCGATCAGATCGCAATATTCTTCCGCTCAAAGATTCCAGGATAGATCAAAGATCTCAGACGTCAGCATATCGACAATACATCTCGATCTCAATCACGAAATCGATCTCGATCACCCCATCTCAACATTCATATCCTATCTCGACCACGCCCCATCTTTGATCGCCTTTTCATCATCTTCTCGATTCCTGCAACCTTTTCTTCACATTTGCGGTCGGCTTTAGCTTTTCTTCACATCTCGATAATAACTCTTCGGGGCTTGACTAAACTCATCTATCTCATTCGACCTCCGATCATTCTCTGCCTCAGCCTCGCTCGATCTCGACTTTTCTTCTTCCGGAGTCCCCCAATTTGTTCTTTTTCTGCTCCTTAACTTGTTACATCAGAATTTTTTTGAATAACACAAGTGATAATGTTTTGCATAAATTATCAAACTGAAAATATCCCAACAAATTTTATATCGATGCCATAAAAATAATTTCTAATCACAATTATTAAAATATGTTGTGAGAGAGAGAGAGAGAGTGAGAGGAAGTACAATTCAAAAATACATTTGTTTAATCCATGTACTCTTTCAACAATGAGATTCCAAAATAAGGGTAAATCATTCATTTTTTTAAGATTTTGTATGTATTAGTAATGTTTTCTTTTATTCATGTAGTTTTAGAGTTTTTGCTCAAAAAATCTATGTAACCTCCTAGTAATAAACCAATAACTTATTTTTTTTCTTTTCTTTCAATTAAATTAATACATTTAAATAATTTTATTGATTTACGTAATGTATTATTATTAAATTATAAAATTAATTTTTTTCAACTCAATTAAATGGTATTGAGATATTATTTTTCAAAATAATTTTGTTTTTATTTTAAAATTAAATTATGATATATAAAATATTAGAAGATACATGCGACATATAAAAATAGGAGACAATCATAATCGCTACAAATAAATAATTAAAAAATAATAACAAAATAAATTATAAACTGACATCCGTGATTGGAAAATTCCTCCCACAAATGGGGGATAAGAGCATCCTCGGCATACCAAGGAGTCAATTTATCTTTAATTTGATGATGATGCAAGAAATTCATGGAACTAAGCTCATTCATCGCGGCGCACTTCAACCTCCCATGGTACTTCACAGAATCTATACAGGCTCTCCATATCTCAAAGGCCATCTTCGATCATCATATTGTGCATTATAATATACGTTGTCATGATATTGTGCAACACTTTCATTTGTTCAAACTCGTGTCGTCTCGTGATTTACTTCACTTTGATTGTAGTACATCAAAATGCCGTTGACATTCTTTCTACAACTTTCTTGTCGCTTTGAAAAAATATTTTTGTTTCCGATTGATTGTGGAATTGTTTGCACTAGAAGTTGCCCACTTTGGATATATACCATCGTAAGAAGAAGATAGTAACCCATAGTGAATTTTTTTTCCTCGCATGACATAGTTACCGGTGGAGTTCACGCTATCGCCGATTAGAAAAATATGAGATTTTGATAAGACATTAATATCATTTTTTTGATCTGAAACCAAAAACGATGCCATATCCAGATCGTACTAACAACAACCTCTAGAATGATTGTTGGACTTCAATCATTTATCAAAGATATTGTCCCCGCCTAAGCCGTTGGACAATTTTTTCACTTCCAATATATACAATCAACACTTCCCAAAGATCCCCGAAATCCCTCGCTTTTTCTCCAATATGGAGAACCCCGTAATGTTCGCTGGGGAGACCGGGGAAGGTACTACCACCAAAAAAATTCCACCACACCTCGTAACTCCTTACACTTTCAATTGATGTGGACTCCGATCTTAATATATTTCTATCAATCAGATCAAACCTACACCATATGGCGAATTTGCATTGCAAGAGCTTATCTTCGGCATGGGACAACCAAGTTGCCTGTAGACGACGCTTTTGCACAAAGTAATCATCATGTTCTTGAACAACCCCCAAAAAATTCGTATCAGTGACGAGACATAAAATGCTTTTTGAACATCACCTCATCATATATTGAGAACTTGAAAAAGTAGTGATTATATAAGCAATGATCGAATACCGATCATTTATTGATTGATTACAACATGGCTAAGAATTGAGCCTCCTATGTCCACATTGTCAAATTATTGGTAATAACTGGATACAACAACATTATTCGAGTTGAAGGATAAACATTTGTTGTTGTTGGTCAATGGCCGCCGTCTCGCTTTTAATTTAGCATATGACCTTCTTCAAAGATCGATTGATGATGACGGCATGAATAAAAGAATGGTTAGCAAGAATTTTATGCAAATTCATGTTAACTTAGACGTGATATGGATGGAAAGTATGTCAAGAAAATTACTTTTAAATAAAAACAACGGGTTGATTTGGCGTAGAGTAGGAAAGGACATGCTTTTATTGAATTCTCACAATCAAAATTCAACTCTTTAAATATGGACCATTGATCAAATTATCGATCCCCGGTGATAGAATTCCCTCAATTGCAATCAAATCTAGCTTTTTAAATATGGATCATTGATCAAGTTATTTGTATCCCTAGTGATAAATTTGAATGAATTGTCACAATCAAAATTCAAATTTTAAAAATATAAATTGTTGATCAACTTATTCAGATTCTAGTGATAAAATCAAAATGAATTTCCAATCAAAAACCACTTTTTAAATCACCTATTATTGTATGTTGTCTAATATGAATGCATGTCATATAAAAAATCCAAATTGAATTGTCACAATCAAAAATTCAAATTTCTTTAAATATGGACCGTTGATCAAATTATCGATTCTAAAGTGATAGAATTTGAATCAATTGTCACAATCAAATACAACTCTTTAAATATAAATCATTGATCAAGTTATTTGTGTCCCTAGTGATAAAAATTTGAATCGAATTGTCATACCAAAAATTTAGCTCTTTTAAATATGTATCGCTGATCAACTTATTCGTGATTCTAGTGATAAAAACCGAACCTAATTCGTGCCAATCAAAATCAACTCTTTTAAATCAACTTTTTTATTGTATGATGTCGGATTTTGAATGCATGTCATATAAAAAATCCAAATGAATTGTCACAAAGTAATCAAATTTTAAATATGGACCATTGATCAAATTATCGTGATCCCTAGTGATAGATTTCGAATTGAATTGTCACAATCAAAATCCCCTTTTTAAATACGGGACTGATCAACTTATTCTTATCCTCGCTGATAAAAATTTGAATTGAATTGTCATAATCAAAATTCAAATTTTAAATATGGATCGTTAATCGTTATTAGTGTGCCCAAAGATAGAATTTAAATCAATTGTCACTTATCAAATTATAACAAGGTCGTGGTTTCACTTTCCAATAAATTTTATTTTCTACCCATTATGACAAGTTGGGGTTCAAGGCCATTTTCCAAGATATGCCTTATTATTGCTCTAATGAAGTTATCAAGGGTTAACTGTTCATTTTCTGTATATTCATTACTATAATAAGTCAAGACATCAGTTCAGATTTCTGCACATTCAATTTCCAATTGTATAATAAAGCCAACACATTTTCCAATAGTATAATAAAGCCAACACATTCAATTTCCAATAGTGTAATAAAGCCAATGTCTTTATTATTTTCTATAATAAATTGACTTATCAAATTTCATTTTCACTTTTTTCATGGTCTATATAATGTGTGCATCTTCCCCTAATATCATCTCAAAAACACACAATTTCTCATATTTTCTTATTTTCACAATTACTAAAAATGAATTGCCTAAACGTGGTGCTTCTTTAACAAATGGAGGACAACCTTATAGTGATTGTAATCTTGAATTTTCTAATCCTATAATTGGCCAAAATCAATCCAATGATACTTTTGTGATCTTGAGTAACTTCAAGCTACAATAGGCAAATAATCACCCAATTCCATGAGCTCAGACCGTGAAAGGCCCTTCAACTTAACAAATAGTTTAATTTTAATTTTTAATTAAAACTTCATGGAGTAGTATATTATTTAATAAAAAATGACCAAAAATAAGGAAAAAAAGAAAAGAAGAAAGGAAAAAGAAATGACAAGAGGGATGACTATTAGGTTCCATTCAATTAATTTTTATTACTATTAAGCTCCAACTTTTTAAAAATATTAGTACTTCGGGTTCCAAAGTAGATAAATGGACATAAATGCCTTTAAATGATTTTCATTTTTCTAACTTGTGTCCAAAATACTACTCTCAATAAAGTATTTTTTCCACACCTTCTTTACATCAATTGCTTTTCTATTTTACATCACATTTTATTTGTGGTAGTCTTTCCTTCCTTCATTTTATTTCATTTAAAATTTCATTTTATTTCATTTTACAAATTATAAAAATATCATATCTATAATACAAATATCAAAATTTACATATATCTAAAATGAAGCCTGGCATATTTTCATCTAAAATTAAAAAATATACATATTTTCGCTTTCTTCGATATTTATATATGTAAAAATATTAATACATTATATACACAAATACATTTAATATATTTATATATTTAACATACTCTTCCCTCCATCTTCAAATTTGCATATTCAGAGATTGTCTTCCACCCAAAGTTTTTATCTATCCACTACGCTGTGCTTCTTTTCCCGTGAGTAGTGTGTGTCCCTTCATCTGTCTTTACCTTTCACGACACCAAACTTTTAACTGCTCTCCTTCATTAATAATAAAACAACAGCCCCTAAATTACACAGTGAAACACAATCCACACCCACATTAACAAAACAGCAGCCCCTAAATTTTCACACACACCACCAAATTAAATAACTATAAAAAACCACAAAAAAAATCAAAATGTTCATAAAGTTCAAAAATATGACCTAATTGAATTCAAATTAGAACATAAATAAATCCAAAAAATTCAAAACAAAAAACCATAATTCTGTTTTACTCCGCCCACACAGATTGTTGATGAAAAACCCCATCCCCC